>CM053038.1:116858849-117086349 GCA_028564925.1 Lithobates sylvaticus
CACACTTTATCACAAGTATGAGACTGAAGGTTTGGTTGGCTTAAATCAGGTTTGCTCTCCACCCAGAGACTGGCCACATTAATCACCTTGCAGGTGGACAGACAGACAATGTGAATGGCATAGCCAAAACCAGAATGCTGGAATGAGAAGCAGAAGCCCTAGATGCTCTTGACAATAGGATATTGGGGAAGTGTCAAGGGTGCTCTATACAGTAAAAGGTGAGTTTTCAAAGTGCCCACTTTAGAATGTAAGTGTATTTTATGTTTTCTGATTTTAATCAAATAAAATTGTGTTACATTATTGTGGATCTCTTTGACTCTTCTCTTCTCTACATGCAGTTGACAACAGTGGGCCAAGCCTGTGAAGTGTGTGAGGGCTTGGCTGCTGGTTGTCTCCATGTGAAGCATGTATGACATGTAATGCAAAGGAGCACAATTGAGAGACAGCTTCTGCTCCATATGAAGAAGTACCTAAATAAGGACATGGAGGATCACCATGCACTAAAAAATGACTAGCAACATTCTATGAATACTTACCTGAAGGATGTTTCAACATGCAGAATTTACATAGCATGCCAATAAGAAAATGCATCTATAAAAGTTTTCATGCCTATAAAAGAAGAATGATGAAAATATTTGAGGTACTATCAGCATTGGAGATGCTTAGCAATAACCATCATGGATTATTTTAAAGAAAATAAATACAAGAAATAAAAAAAAACACACCTCATAAAAACCACAGAATAAGTGGTGTAATGAAAATTAAGAAGTGTTCTGTCAAGTGATCATTATCTTTGATTTAAATGTAACATTTTTAACCATGCGAAAAAACAGATATACGGGCTGAAACTATTTTGTACAAACTGTCAAATGTGTTTATATGAAGGTGTTCTCATGACACAAAAATTCATGATGTCTACAAAATGAACTGGGAAAAGGAAATCAGGTGTTCAGTGAATCAACAGATTATAGTGTTTTCATACTCCTAAAAGAAAGGTGAATGTGTTATTCTTTTAACACCTGCTATTAGAGGAAGAATGGTCTAGCAGTGTCAAAAGTAATGAGCACAGCTTTTCCTATTAGTTTTATTCTTTCTTTCATAGTTGTATAGCAAATACATATATTTTATTGTGATTTAAAGACTATACAAGCCTTTTGCATCTACCCCTGATGAACTTACAATATAATATTACCTCTATTGAAAAGAAGAGGGACTGAATATAATACTCTGCGCAGACAGGATATCAAACCCCAGACCCAATGACTGACATTGTTAATTTGCAAGTTTAAAGTGATTGTAAACAATCACCTTGTAAAACAACCCATTCAGTTTCAAATAGAAATGAAAGGCAAAACATTTTGTATAGATATGAAAAAAAAACATTATCAAAACCCTTTTTCAGTTTTTATAAGTGATCACATTCCCCCTGTTCTTGGCTGCATAAGAGCTGGGGGGGGGGGGGGGGAAGCAGCAGGACACCGATCTTCCCAGTAAATGGCTGTGCAGCAGGGGCGTGTCAGAACAAGTCTGATTATTGGTCATCTTTAGTGTGTGGTCAGTGATTAATAGGAAAGCAAGAGGACTAGCAGGAACACCAGGGATTTCACACAAAAGAAGCAATAAAAATAAGTACATGGTTCAGCAGGCACATATCAGGAATTTGAAGTGAAGGGATAAAAAACGCTTTAATCGCTTTATTTTATAAGGATTTTACATATAGATTTTCCACAGGTATTTTAATTTAAAATCCAATTTTAATGTTGACTGTGTTTTGTAAGCTCTGTTCACTCTGCACTAGTGGAGGATGTGCTTAGTAAAGCCATTTAAAGGCTAAGTTCACCTTTTTTTTTTCTTCGAAATTCCAGCTCCCCTATGCACAGCTTTCCATTAATTCTAAACGGCTTACCTCACTCTCTTCATAGCTGTTTAAACACACTGCTCCATTACTTCTGCCTCACTTCCTGGTCAGACTTTAGGTCATGACACAGGAAGGAGTTGACCAGCGGAGGGTAGAAGATGCAGGATGTGTGCTAATGAGATTAGTTGGTCAACTCCTTCCTGTGTCATGACCTGAAGTCTGTCCAGGAAGTAAGGCAGATGTAATTGAGGAGTGTGTTTAAACAGCTATGAAGAGAGTGGGGATATGCATGTGTAGAATTAATGGAAAGCTGTTTTACTTTTGCAAAATAAGTACAATAATGCTATATTGGTACATAGGGGAGCTGGAATTTAGGAAACAAAAAAGGTCAACTTTAATTTATAATGACACATTGGCTTTATGGCCAGCTTGGTCGAAAGCAAATTATCCTACGTATATGATTCTGTGGTGGAAACTGGAGTGCATCCATGGAAAAGAATGGAGGACTTTTAAACTTCATGCAAGTGGTAAACCCTACTGAGAATCAGGAACTTACCATAGCACCACTTTACGATCAAGTTCACAAGTAAAAAAGGAATACCAGTTCCACCACCAATGACCCTAATGCCCAACCGACAAGGATATGTGTTTATATCCACTTGGCTGTCTATGTTCTTTTAGATATTGTTGTTGGGGGCAATTGGCAGGTGATGAAATCACCTGCCAATCACCCCATTTTGGTGTCAGGATGTGTAAATTACAAATTGAACTGTGGTTGTAAAGTCAGGATAGTAAATAAATTGCATCCCCTCTGTTTTATCAAGATATAAAGTGCTGTGTGTCCATTTTTTTACAATTCTAATCCTAAATACTTCTCTCACAGCACCAATATGAGGTCACATGATTTTCCTCTGCTCTCCCTCCCCGATCTAAGGAATGTGGAGGGACGGGCTGAGATAACCCTCTAACATCAGCCTGCCAGCAGGGGAAGGTCACGTGACCTCACATCGGTGCTGTGAGAGAAGGTATTTAGGATTAGAATTGTAAAAAAATGGACACACAGTACTTTATATCTTGATAAAACAGAGGGGATAGCAGTTACTTATATATGTTATTTTCAAGCCACAGGGAAAAGCAGCAGGAGGGGAGTGGGGGGGGGGGGGATCGTCTCTCACACACAGGCTTCGGAACTGACAGGCAGGAAGGGAGGGGGAGAGGGAGAGACTCATAGCAGAGAGCAGGATGACGGAGGCACATACAGTAAACTGACAACGGTATCATGGATCAGCTGCCATGATTATCGTGGTCAGCATAAACAGGGGGACACAGGAACAGGCAGGATCAACCAGGTATTTTACATCATACAATGAGACAAATTACACAGCACAAGCACTGTGCTGTTTAACATGCTCTAAAGGAACAGGATCTTTTGCTTTTTTTAGGGTTACAAATGCTTTAAATAAACTACAGATAAAGTTGGCTTACCTTAATTGGCCCAAAGAATTTGCAGTAAGCCTATGCGCATATCTCCCAACTTTATGAGATGATAAAGAGAGACACTTTTCAGCACAAAGTACAGTATGTAGGCAAAATACACACCCTGCAACACCCCCAATTACACTGACCAGAAAAAAATATTTGGTTAAACCTATGTGTACTACTTTTTCACCCATATGTTTCCATTATACTGGTGTTTCAAAAAAACAAATGCAATTATTTAAGCTGGATTAAAGGTTTAGCGAAGTATAACACTTTTGGCATGTAAGTATTACGTTTTCTTTAAAAAGGTCTTTACATCTGACCAACAAAGAGGCACAACAAAGCAAGAAACAGACGGGTTTGGTTCCAAAAGATGGACAATTCCTCCATATAAGGGACAGGTAGGAGCTATACATCTAACTACAGTATAAACATCAATCTAGTAGGGACCAATCAAAATGGTGAAAATGTTCCCTGTAAATTGTTGTATGATATGTCTGTGCTATATGACTATGGGAAATCAATAACTATATCTCTGGTGTTTTCTACACAGCACTGATAAGAATGATATCGCATTGTCATCTTCTCTCAAATCTTCACACATTTTTTCATAGAGAAAGAAGCATAGGAAAGTTCCAGACCTCTGGTATCCATTTGATTTGTGGTTTTCATTATTTTTAATTCTAGCATATCTAGAAGTGTTTCATGTACAACAAACACATAATTTTGTATAAAAGCACCTATCTATCATTTTAAATGGTTCAAAAAATTAAGGAACTCTTTGTCAGTACACATTAAAATTGATATATAACATGAATCCTACACTATGTAAAACCTTCGTTATAAACCTCACTTATGCAACATATTCAGAAAACACTGCATATTAACTATGAGCAGCTTACATTTCAAAGGCCTGGGGAGTGTAACGTCAGGCTGCAGCACACTAATCTCAGCTTTTTCTACACACGTATATACACATTTCCTGTGGGAATACACTTATGTGAAAAAACAGAAAGCATACATTTTTTTTTCTCCTAGAAAGGTTTTGACATGTCATTTTTCTTCTTCTTGTGAAATGGCAGAGCTCGTTGAGGGGAAACAGCTAGGTAAACATTGGCACAAAGAGTCATTTCCAAAGAAGGCAGGTAACTGACGAGTTGAAAGATAGGAGTGGTCACTGGGAGTGTCTAATATGACTGTTCAGCTGTTCAGAGAAGGGAAGAGGCACAATGAGAGAAACATTTGATGAAATACCTGTTCTTCTGTATGAAATTTCAGCAAAAAGTCTCTTCCGAATCTTTAGATGATAGCAGATACTGCCCAGGACTGTAGCAAGGAATGTTTTCAAACATTGGTGGGATCAGGGCAAACATCTCATGAATGGGTCCACATCCATTCCACATTGGTTGTGTGTCCTGCTATACGGTGGCCAGGGAGCAGAAAACATTTTTTTTAAAATCAAAGATGTTTTTATTGAACAAATACAAAACCAAAGAAATACAGAATGAACATTAAGTACAATTTTTTCAGCACCAAACTCAGACAGGTTCATAGTTACAGATCCGAAGGGTATATTCATTTCTGCAGGAAGGCTCATCAATAATTCAGCTTCGTTATTCCCCCATCTCCCATACTCATACATTTGTTGGTACAAAACACCTTCTATCATCATCTCTGGGCCGCCCCAGCCCGTACACATCCAGTAATTATTTCCCAAGCGGTCCTCTAGTCCACCTATTCTTTCTACAGTAATCGGTCTAGTATCAAGTCAATCGGCGACAGTCCTGGTGTGTCCAACCAGGGAGCCCATAGACTCTCGTATTTCTCTGGGCAACCCCTGTGTTGAAAGATATACTTCTCCATCCTAATAGTATCCCCCATTTGTTTTATCCATTCTCCCAGGGCCGGGGGCTCTGAGTCCTTCCAGTGCCTGAGAATCATTTTTCGTGCCTGAAACAAGGCCCTGGCGACCGCCTGCCTGTTCTTAGGTGTCATAGGTATGTCGTCTAGTATCCCGAGTATACAGGGTTTAGGGTCAATTGGTATGTTAAGACGATATGCTCCATTAATCGTGGCCACCACTCCTGTCCAGAACAAGTGAAGCTTGGGGCATCTCCATAGTAGGTGGATCAGGTCCCCATGATCCCTTGCACACCTAGGGCATTTATCGTCCTGTCGTATCCCCATCCTGTGAAGTCTAGCGGGCGTAAGGTGAACTCTGAGTAACAGGTAAAGTTGGGACAGTCTCTGAGCCACATTGAGCGAACATAATTGGACCGCCTGGAGAGCCTCCTCCCATTGCTCACTTTCAAACGTGCCTACGTCCTCCTCCCATTTCGCATAAGCTGTCTGTGGGAACCCCTCAAGGTGAGTGTGTAAAACCAGCGAGTAAATCCTTGATATGAACCCCCGAAACTGCACAACATCCCCCATCATTCTGAAAATGGGGGCCGGTGAAAGAGTCCACGGTGCACCACCGAACTGTGTCCGCACCGCATGTTGTAATTGTAAGTAGTAGAAAAGCATCGTCTGAGGGAGCTGAAACCTCTCCCTCAGCGCCACAAATGGTATCAGGCTACCCGCCTCAAAAATATGTCTCAGGTGTGTAACTCCGTGTCTCTTCCACCGCTCCCCAGAGTCCAGTGAGAGCAATTCCTCAAAATATTTATTGTCCCATATTGGGCTGTATTCAGTATACCCCTCCACCCCCTGTATCTGCCTAAGCTTGTTCCAAACTTTCTGCATTAGTGTATAAGTGGGGTATCGCTTATTTGATTTGGCATATGCTAGGGCCTCCATGCCCTCGGGAATCTCAGCATGACCAGAGGCCAGACACATCAGTTCCCTGGTGGGGTCGGGCTGAGGGGGTGGGGTCACCCCCTCTTCTATAGTCCCCATGGCTCTGGCAATGTGTTGCGCCTGGGCAGCTAGGTAGTACACCCAAGGGTTGGGGAGGGCAAGGCCTCCTGCCTCCTTGGGCTTTTGAAGCTGTTCCAGTTTTATCCGTGGGGGTTTGTCCAACCATATAAAACCTCTAAATAGCGAATTAATGATTCTAAACAGCTTGAGGGGGATCACCATAGGGGTGTTGTGAAGGATGTACAGGAGTTGAGGCATGAAAATCATCTTTATTAAGTTAGTCCTACCCACTAGTGACATTTTAAGTTTTGACCATATTTTGATCCTATCCCGGAACTTATTCAACAGCGGGGTCAGGTTGAGTATGATGTACTCAAGCGGGTCCCGCGTTACTCGTATGCCCAAGTACTTCACCCCAGTAGAGACTGGTATATCATGAAGCGTCCGCTTAGTTGTATCTGAGGTGTCATCGAGCAGCAGCAGTGCTGATTTCGACCAGTTAATGGTCAGGCCCGAATAGATGCCAAAGTTCCGGATTATGTCCATGGCCCCCCTGAGAGAGTCCGCGGTATCTCCCAGTAGGAGCATGGCATCGTCCGCATAGAGCATGACTTTTTCCTGAATGGTTCCATATTGGAACCCCCTGACCGCCGGGCTCGCTCTAATCAGGGCTGCCATGGGCTCGATGGCGATGGCGAAGAGGAGAGGAGATAGGGGGCAGCCTTGACGGGTGCCTCTGTGCAGGGGGAAAGTATCGGAGATACGTCCCGCCTCTCGAATGGTTGCCCGGGGCGAGCAGTACAGCAGCTTCACCCAGGACAGAAATCCCTCGCCGAAGCCAAACTTACCCATGACAGCCCAGAGATAATCCCACTCCACGCTATCAAACGCCTTTTGGGCGTCCAGTGAAAGCAAGGCTCTATTCCCCATGTTTTCGGACAGAGTTTGCATATTTAGGTATAGCCTACGTAGATTAATGGCCGTGGATTTTTGGGGCATAAAACCTGCCTGATCCGGGTGTATAATGGTGGAAATGGCACCATTAAGTCTGACTGCCAAAACCTTGGCCAATATTTTGATATCGCTCTGCAGGAGCGATATTGGTCTGTAGGATCCTGGATCTAAAGGGTCTTTCCCCGGTTTTAAAATGAGGACGATACTGGCTCTGGTCATGGATTCGGGTAGTCTCTGGGTTTCCCTTGCATGATTGAGCACTATTAGGAGGCGAGGTAGAATTACCTCTGCATACTGTTTAAACACTTCCATCGGGAGCCCGTCGTCTCCCGGTGCTTTGGAATTAGGAAAGAGGCTAAGGGCGCCCTGTAATTCTTCCAGACTTATAGGGGAGTCCAAGAGTTTGCGCTGAGAATCGGACAGTCCAGGCAGTCCAATGTCCCCCAGGTATGTCTCTAGGTCAGTTGAAGTGTAGGTCGCCCTAGATCGGTAAAGTTCTGAGTAAAATCTCACCAGTTCTGTCATGATCTGTGACTGTCCGTTTACCACTCTCCCACCCTCTGTACGTAGGGCCCCAATGGACGGGGACATCTGAGAGGCCTGTGCTATTTTGGCCAACAGGCGGCCTGTCTGTTCACCCTCCTCATAAAAGGCCTGTCTATTAAAGAATCTTTTCCGGTCGGCTGTTTCCCCTGAGATTCGAGTAACCGCCTCTTGAGCAGCTACCCATGCGTCTCTGGCCGCGTCTGAGGGGTCAGCAATGTATTCTGCTTCTAATCGGCTCGCCAGGTGGTCTGCCTGTTCTCGTATGGCATGTGTTCTGTCTTTAACGGTTGTCACTTCTGTAATCATAATGCCCCTGAGAAACGCCTTAAACGTCTCCCAGGTCAGTATGGGATCAGGATGGTCAGCATGGCGCCTCCAGAAATCTGAGATTTCATCTGCCACCCGTTCATGGGAGGGAAACAAGTTAAGCCAGAATGCATTGAGCTTCCATGGCGCCCTTTGTAGTGGTACCTCCTGCCCGGCGAGCAGGGAGACCAACAGTGGCGAGTGGTCCGACACCCCCCTCACCAGGTAAGCAATGTCCCCCAGCAGGCGCTCTGTCTGAGGCGTGCAGAGGCACACATCAATCCGGGAGAGGGAGAGGTAGGATTTTGAGAAACACGAAAATTGTTTCTGGAGGGGATTGCGGCTGCGCCACGGATCTACCCATCCAAACTCTTCCGCGAACTTCCGCAATGCCGTTCGGGCCCTGGTGCGGGAAGCCGGGGAGGCGGATGTTTGTCTAAGACAGGATCCATGTAACAGTTCAGATCGCCCACCAGAATAAACGGGACCCCTGGATGCCCCAGCTGGAACTCCAGTAGTACCCGTAAAACATCTGTGGAAAAGGGGGGGGGTATGTACACAGCAGCAATTATACACTGTAGTTGATAGACCTTGCATAGTAATAGCACATAACGTCCCTCCACATCAATCAGTTTATCCAACAGCTGAAAGGGGACGGCCCGGTGCACCAGTACGCTCACCCCCCTTGAAAAGGAGGTGTGAGTGGAATGGTACGCGCTCGCCACCCACGAGAAGCCCAGACATGAGGCCGTCTCCGGAGTGAGGTGAGTCTCCTGGAGAGCATATATGGCAGGGGAGTGTTTTTTAAGAATAGTGGTTACCATTGTGCGCTTCAGGGGGCTCTGAAGTCCCCTAATATTCCAAGACATTACATACACAGTACCCATTTATCAAGACATATCACAATATTCACAGGGTATAATGTCGTGTGTACCCTAGGCGCCGTAGGGAGTGTAAAGCTGCAGTGCGCCAAGTGTGACAAAAAAAGAGGAAACCAGGTACCTGTACTCCGAGAGTAATACCTGAGTGTGTCCCGGGAGATGGGGTTATGCAAGTCCCAGTCCTTCCTGTTCACGTGACTTGATCCGTCTGAGGTTGAGCTGTGGTGCAAATAAGGTAAAAGAAAAAGGGAAAAAAAGTGCATCACTAGGGAACGTACCCAGGGGGCTCTCCCATCACGGCTGCCATCTAGGGAGCGGAGGCCCCAACGTGGGGAGGAGAGAGCCCCCCCTCTTCATATGAAGGAGGATACAGTCATCTAGTTGAACATAACATGGGGGAGGCATAATAAGAACATAAAGCATTGGAATGTTCAATTACCCTGGCCTCCCAACTGCCGCCCAAACTGCGGCTTGAACTTGTATAGTAGTGCAAAGTAGTAGTTCACTGAACTGTGTTGTAAAGTTATTTCACTTGCTCTCATCTCTTGTCGAATGCATAGGATAGTGGCTTCCCAGCCAAAGGGGTTTCAAACCTGAATGGGCCTTGGCCCCGGTGTGAGGACAGGGAGTCAGTCCCCGGGTGCTGCGTCCCTGCCCATCTGTCTAACAGAGTGCTCGTTGGCGTCCAGCCACGCCGAGGCCTCTGCGGCTCCTTCAAAAAAGTGGGCCTGGCCCCCCGCCGTGATCCGGAGTTTTGCCGGGTACAGCATAGCGTATTTGGCCCCCAGCCTCTGAAGCCTTTTCTTGACATCAGCAAATCTGGCCCTCCGTTTTTGTACTTCAGCTGAGTAATCAGGATAGAATGAGATCCGGGCTCCATTATACTGTATATTACGTTGCTCTCTTGCCTGGCGCAGGATAATCTCCTTATCTTTGTAGTTAAAAATCCTGGCTATCATGGTGCGTGGTGGGTGGCCTGGTGGAAGGGGCCGGGACGGCACCCTGTGTGCGCGTTCCACCGAATATAGCGGGGTAAATACCTCCTTGCCAAATGCTTGTATCAGCCATTGCTCAACAAAGTCTGTGGGGTCCCGGCCCTCCGACTTCTCGGGGAGCCCCACTATACGGATGTTGTTTCTCCTCAAACGGTTTTCAATTTCATCTGTTTTAATTTCGTTTGCTTTAGTAATCCTGGCTGTGATTTGGGCCTCTCTCATCAGGGGTGTCAGCCTGTCTTCTATCGCACTGATGCGGCCTTGAGCAGCAGTGGTGCGCTCCCTTGTCTTCTGTAAATCATGTCTGATAAACCCCAGCTCCTCCTTTAGTCCTCCAAATTTATCTTGCAATATGTGCACCGAGGCTGTGCATTTCTGCACTGCCCTCAGTATGTCAGCTAGTGACGGCTGTGCTATCTCCTCGTCTTCCTCCTCTGCTTCTGGGAGACTCTGGCTGGGAGAGGGTGTTGGGCCTAGTGACTGTGTCTCATCCTCCTGTTGCGTATGGAACACTGCAGGGGTGGCCGTCATATCTTCCCCCTTATCCTGGGCTACTGGGGCTGTCAGCTTCTGAGTAAAGTACAGCATGTCCCTGGGGGGCTCTTTGGCAGCACCTTTGGGGGTTTTAGGAGGCTTACCCTGTTCCTTGGGCTTCTCCCAGCCGCGTGTGCGCTGTGAAGATGGCGCGGCGGCGCCATGTTGAAAATCCGGCGGCCCGGTCTCCGCGGCCTTGCGGGTCTGCATACCCGTGAATTCGGCGGGTGTGAGGTCCGGGGGGTGCTGGAGGTGTCCCCGGATTTAGCTGTGCCCCGTGCAGGGCGAAGTTTCTGGCTGGGAAGAGGATCGTTGCAGGATCTGAGCGGGAGCTCCGTGATGCACGTCTTCTCACATGCCGCTCTCGGCCACGCCCCGAGCAGAAAACATTTTGATTTATTCTATAGATTGGTGGGCATAGTTTTTTTGTGTGTTTAACAAATCCTTACTAACCAACCCCAGATTTTGGTGGCCCGTTATAGATACTTTCATGTAGAACCCACCATACTTACATACAAGAGCTGTTAGAGTGGGGAAATGACATCACTTCTCACTTTTGAAGGAGGTTCTGAAAAGCTTGTACATATGCCAAGCTCTGAGGTCTAGTGATTGGGATAAGCATGGATTGCACTTAAAAAAAAATATTGGACCAACTATAAGTTGTAAATTGCCACCCTTATATCCCCTTCCCCCACTACCTTAATCTGTTCTTTCTCTTACCCTTGTCTCTTTTCCCTGTCCTTCCTCCTTTTTTTTTCTTTTTGTTTTTGCCTTAATCTCTCAAAACAGGAAGTAGAGTCGTAGGCCGACATGGTTATCGGACACTACTCCTACTCCCTGTATGCCCTTTAGTACCTCTAGAAGCTATAATGAGTACCCTGATTTGAAATATCCCATTCCAACAAATATCAAGCAGGCCAGAGGCACACCGCAACATGTCTTCTCTAACAGTTCATTTCTTACCAATAGAGGTTTTCATGTGGGGCCTTCTTACCAATGGTGCTTAGAGGCAGTACATTTTGCTTGCTATCTATAGGTACATTGTACCCTATGCCTCCACTAAGTTGGAACCATGCACTTGTATCTTTCCTAAATGTCTTAAGGTGCTAACTGTATTGTGTACTGTTTATGAAAAACTTTCAATAACATTTTTGTGGAAAAAAAAAAAAGTTGTAAATAAAGTAAATTCTTTTACTGACCAACAAACTTTGTACACTTGGGTTTATGGCAGCTAACCTGGGTGATCGGGCCTGGGGGATATGCCCCTTTTGCCCATATAGCAGAGCACAGAGTCACTTTGTATGTTAACAAATACCTGTAATAGAAGAAGGACTAGCATACTAGCTGTGGCTAACAAGAAGAAAAGAGACATCATATCACAAAAAGGGACTGCGGCGCTTGACTAAAATTAATATGCAGAAAAAAATATAGCTAAGCAATATTATTAAATTGTGAAAAAATATTGTGCAAAAAAGCAATTCAAAGGACAAATATTGCAAATCTGTGCAAAAATCTTGATTTCCAACAAATATGCAAACAACAATATGTGCAATTCTAGAATAGCATAATGGTGCAAAAAACATCAATACTTAATAAATAGTGATTGTGGAAAATAACTGTGCAAAATATGCAATAAATTGTTGTGCAAAATATGCAATAAATATGTAAATCCGTGCAAAATATGTAAATCCATGCAAAATATCCAACAAATAACAGCGTGCAAGCAGCAATAGGCATAAAAGTGCAATTAGAAATCAAGACTGAATTAGTGCAAAATAGCAAAAATATTCAAGTCCAATAATATAAAACAGAGTCTCTTAGTAAAGTGCAATACACCCCAAGCCAGTGCTCAATGAAGACATGCAGACTGTCCCATCCAATACTAAGGTGCATGTGCAGCAATGTGACAAAGCTTATTCCGTCCAAGTAGCCTGGAGTAGCTTTCATTCTCCCTTGACTGTCCTATAAGTCTATAGGACCCCTGACCCTCTGTCTGGACAGTGCTCATTGACCCTATGACAATCACATGCACCCCCCCCCCCCCCAAGAAAAAAAAAACCTCTCTGCCATTACACACCAAATTGAGCATGTGCAGAGTGCCCCCAAGGCTGTGTTCTGTGAGATAGATTAGGGACTGTGGAAGAAGGGGAGGATCAGAGAAGACAGGATCAAACAGCCTTTTTACACAATTGAAAGGAAGGAGAAATAGGCTATTTGAAGGATACCTCATGTATAAATATGCATTACCAAGAAAAAAACTAATTATATTGGACTACTACTGGTACCAGAGAGGAACAGCCAGACATTTAAAAAACAAAAATGTTTATTACAAAATATTATTAAAAGACAGTCATAAAACCATGAGAAAAGTACTCTAATTGGACGATACAAGCCAAATAGCAGGACTACAGCCTTTTCACACAATGTGGAGGATTACCCCTTGAGTGAGTATAACAAGCATGCTTCACTGCATATACAGACTGATTTTACTGTTGTGGGTTTAGTAACACTATAAGTACAGTATATTGCTTAACCCTACAAAATTACTTATCTGACTTATGGAAATAATAAGTTGCACTTAGAGCTTCTTCAAAGTGACCCTGTATTTCCATAAGCCACAAAAGTAAAATTCAACAGATTATTACTTCGGATAAGTGCAATTCAAAGGGTGTTTTTTCAGTCTTTTGAAATGTAGGAAGACATTGGGGGTTATTTACTAAAGGCAACTCCACTTTGCACTACAAGTGCGCTGCAAGTGCACTTAAAAGTGCTGAGGGGCTGCGCACTCTGGCTCTGTGACTGGCCGAAGTCACGTGACATCATGCATGGACATGCGTGCAGGAGTCGCCAGGGACGGTACTCACTAGTGAATAAATGGCACGGAGGGCCAATTCTTCACAGTGGATGCGCCGATGACATCATTGGCGCAGTGCAGAGTAAATATCTCCTAAATGCTGCAAGTTTAGGAGATATTTACTGTACCTATAGGTACTCCTTATTATAGGCCTACCTATAGGTACAAATTGAAACTGGAGGTTTACGACCTCTTTAAATATGCATGTAAGCAGGTGTAGTTAGCTAGTGTGCCACTGTCCCAAAATAGTGTCTGGTAACAGGGAATAATGTAATTGGGTTTTAAGTTCCTCTTAGACAAAGTCCTATTGTAGTGATGTCATGGGTGGAGTTAGTGACCATATACTGTATATGCCAGGTTGGGAGGAGGCAGATGGAGCATGATGTCCAGATACCCCACCAGCATGCACATGTAGTCAGCTATGCATAGGACCTGGACTGGGCAGGTGGGGTCAGGGTGAGATAGTTCTGCACCCAGAAGAGCCGGCTATAGTTTTCCTGCTTCTTTATGGTTGGTGGAGGCTAAGAGCGGGTTGCAAATGGCCTTTTAGGCCAGGCCAAGTGTTCTCTGTCATGAGGGCTATTCCCCTGGAGATCCTGGTAGAGGTACTGAGCTAGAGGAGTAGCTGAAGCAGTCCTGTCTATGGAACAAGATGCAGGGAGTTTTGAGCTGGATGCATAGAGCATATAGTAAGTGAGAGCCCTCTGAGTAAGTACTAATGACCCTGGGAAGTAGAGAGACTGTGCAAAAGTAAATATGGCTTAATAAATAATGTGTAATGTACTGCTTTTACATAATTACTGCTATGGTGCATCCACCATATGTGTGATTGGCAAAGTAAGGCCAAACAAACCCTGGCTAGTATGTCTATGTGATGCGATGTGCCAATGCCATCTTCTGAAGAACACTAGTAAAGTGTGAAAACCAAATAATTTGTGTGGACCTTCCTTTCTCCTGAATATAAAGGCTAATGGCCGGGAATGTCATGGGAAGGCCTCTGGCAAGGAAATTGCCACAAGATGGCAGAGGTAAAAGGGCTGTCAACAGGGTTGTTGTCCTATTATAGGAGATGCAGGGCAGGGACTTGTGCCATTTGACGCCAGTCATCAGTCAATCACATGCCCCCTCACATGCAACTTTTATAAAAAGAATACACAGTGATCCTGCCATTAAGCTCCTTGATTAGACACTTCCTGTTATGGGGATAACAACTATCCCTAATGTGTGCTTTTACTCTTAGTTCATCACATGCACCCCTGGTGGAGACTGAAAGCAGCCATGTTGATATACAGTATATTGTGCAGGCATGATCCACAATTTTTACTATCTGAATGGCAGTCCAGAGCAATAATGTACACCTGATCCATCATCTTTAAACCACAGGTCCAGTATTTCCTCCTGGAAATCCACATCTCCAGAAAGTCTAAAAGTTCCACAATGATGTGTTTCTAACAGTATTTTATGTAGTATAGCATATGGTGATCAGAAGTGGTCCTAAAGATCAATTTTAGGCAACATGTATTGGCATTCATTGGGCTAATGGTGTTATCCAGTAAACTGTGCCTAAGTCCATAAAGTTAGTCGGTTTAGCTGAATATGAGTTCTGTGTGATTTCATGCAGAGCACACGTCTCCATAAAGGCTCACTAGGAAGGCAGTAGGAATGTATCTCCAGAAGCCTTCCTTATATCGTCCTATTCCTTACCTTCTGCATTGCCAATAATGTTCTTACTTTCAAAACAGAATTGAAACTGATTGGTGGCTAAGAGAAACTCCTTAAAGGGGTGAACCCTCACATATGCCCAGTGCAGTGACTGGCCTCAGATGATACACAGAGATAAAACAAATCCTCCTACATAAGTTTTACTTGTAGATCTGCTGTCTTCCCCTTTCTACACTCTTTGAAAAGTGCAGTTTGTGTTAAAAATCTTTCTTCCTCTTTTAGCAGTACATAGGGAAGGATGGGGAGTCTGCACTTACACTGTGTGAGAGCTGATTGGAGGAAAGGTACTAACACACCCCTCCATATAGGCAGAGGAACGAAGGATCACACAGAGCCATAATCTGAATATACAAGCTCCCTTCTAAGCTCCCTCCCTGACACAAATCTTCAGCTACTGTTATTTCATGTGTCGGAGAACGTGTCAGAAGTGACTTTGCTGATTTGCTGATAACAGAGGAAAGAAGCACCAGAGAGAAACAGCACTTAGAGCTTTGGAGAGAGATAAGTAAACACTACAGATATAGCTTAGGTCTAATTTCATGTATGTGGTTTACAACCACTTTAAGGCTTTTTTACATAAAGCATACTCTGTGTGTGAGGCATCAGGAAGAGAGCTCCAGCAGATGTAGTCAGCAAGTTACAGGCAAAAGGGAGTAGGTTGGGCATGTACAGTATATTTATGCTTGGTGCCAAAAGATCATACCTACAGCGACTTGCTAACCATAGCAAGATCATTGTTTGCGGGAGGGGGAATGAGTAGAAAGCTTGCCTTGCGAAGGTAAAACAGGGCTGTGAAACAGCCTGCAATACTGCCAGTTAGCACTAGTGGGAGATTTACCCAAAATCGAGCTGGCTGGACACAGTGCCAGATAAAACTTTTGCATTCAGTCTGGCGCACTCTAAAGCCCTGTACACATGGGCCAAATGGCAGGCGACATCGAATGATTCAATAAAAACCAAGCATGCTGGAAAACCAGCAGCCTGACCAGCTCCCGATCAGCGTCTCAGCCAATGGCAGAGAGTGCTGATCGGAGTGTTTTTCTGGGGGGGCCGTCCCCCTGTCAGAACACAACAGTTCAGTGGGGGAGGTTGCTGTACTAACATCAGATCGTTAGTACAGCAGCTCCGACAGGAGCTGACATTTTTTTTTCGCTCAACCTGCTGGAATATTCACAAAGAAATAATACAAATACAATTTTAAAGGGTTATAGGCTGTACACATGATCCGGAAATCGGACGACTTTTCGTCCAATTTTTCTCGGTTGCTCGTCCAAATACCTATGTATCACAATTGGGAGATTATACTAACAATACGAATTTCCACGATACTACAATAGCTTCCTGTATGTGTAACCACGTTGTAGCGTGTGAGGGGAAATGATGTAATGTGCGCGTGACCCCTCTAGCCCCGCCTTGCGTGCCTGCGTTCGTAGCTACTTGGAATATTCGTGTTCGGTCACGTATATTCGTTTTTTCAATCGTTCTGCATGGCTTTTCAATACTTAATTGGAAATATGGAAGATACCAGCATTCCAGTAGCTATGCTTGGTCTTATGGCTATCCAAAATGTACTTAACCAAAAAAAAAAGTCAAGGCAAAGAGTGTGGCGTAAAGAATGGCTCCTCAACCGGGCCAAGTACTCCCATATGCAACTCATTCGGGAAATTCAAGAAAATAACCCAGATTACTTCCGCAATTATTTGCGAATGAACGATGAGTGCTTCCAGCAACTCTTGGCAGCTGTCATTCTACTGATCCAAAAACAGGATACATCAATGCGTCAGGCTATCAGTGCCGAGCAAAGGCTGATAGCCACCCTGCGTTATGTGGTTACAGGACGAACCCTGCAGGACTTGAAATTTAGCACAGGAATTTCTCCTCAAGCCCTTGGCAAGATCATAACTGAGACAAGCAGGGCGCTGATCACTGCTCTACAGAGTGACTATATAAAGGTAATGTGCATATATGTTAAATACATACCTTAAACAATTTTTTCATTTTGGTTGCAATTCATGTCTAACAGCTATCGGCCTCTGCTCATTCCCATCTCTAAAGTATATAGCTAGGTTTAAATTGTTATCTGTAGCACACAGATTTACAAATCCTATTTGATTTTTTCTTGCAGTTTTCACAAAACCCAGAGAAATGGTTGGAAGTGGCCAAAAACTTCAAGGAGGAATGGAACTTCCCAAATTGCGGAGGTGCAACAGATGGGAAGTATGTTCGGATAACTTCACCAGCCAACTCTGGCTCGTTTTATTACAATTACAAGGGATTCTTCAGAATTATTATGATGGCAGTTGTTAATGCAAACTATCAATTTCTATACTTGGACATTGGTAAAAATGGACTGCACTCAGATGGCAGTGTTATAGAACACACAGAATTCTATAGGTGCCTCCAAAATGAGACACTTAATTTGCTAAGCACTGCCCAGAATGTGGAAGGTATGAATTTTGTGTTTGTAGCATAAGACGCCTTTGCCTATTAGTGGCTTGACCCCAGATCAGAGGATCTATAACTATAGGCTGTCCCGTGCATGAAGGGTGGTGGAAAATGCATTTGGAATCCTGGCCAACAGATTTAGCATTTTCCAAACCGCAAATCAGGCCATGTACAAAATAGACACTATAGTTCTTGCATGTTGTGTCCTACACAACTACCTACATCGACATGAACAGGGGTATGTTGCTGAAGCACCAGATCGGGGAGCAAAGAGAGTTGGAAGAAACATTCGTGAGATAGGGCAGGAGCACCTTGCTGGACTCGCATCTCTTGACCAAGGACATTCGAGATTGCCAACACAAAGTGCCTGGCAAAGCAGGCTGGAGTATATGAATTATTTTACTGGAATCGTTGCAGTGAGCTGGCACAACAACATGTAATTTGCATATGTCAAAGATATGTACACTTTTTTGTTAAAAAACATGTTTCCAAGAAAAACATCAAAATCTGATAAAATTAACCATTTTCTTTATATATGCTTGTGTGCTTGCATTTTTCAAAACTGAAAGGGTTAAGGTAATTTTTAAACAACAAACATGTCTATACGTACCTACTCTTTGTAATTGAATTGCACAGAGCGGCCAGGAACCTCCTCTTTTTGGGTCCCCCGCCATAGCTCCTCCTCTCTGTCCAGTGCCCCCATGGGAAGCCGCATGTGCGTGGTAGTCCTCTGTTACAGTAAGATAAGAATATCGCCTAAAACAGTGTATTCATTTTACCTAAAAGGTAAACTTACCTGTATGTAAAAATCACACAGCTGGGTATACAAGTGGTTTAAAAAAATGGTGATCTTGAAACTGCACATTTTCATAGCGGTTATATTTGGAAAGTAATAGTCAGAGCTAATGGTTATTAGGAAAATCCAAATCTTGGTCCAACCAATACCAAATTTCTTTGACAAGAAAGTATTATTACAGTAAAGTCGAGTCATTACAGTTCTTAAACTTTTTTATTGTCTGTTTTTTCTGAAAAAAAAAATGTTTTAAGAGTTTACATTATCATCAAACCAATTGAACATTTTACTCATAATTTTGTAGACATTTTTGTTTTTGAAAGGTTACACTCTATATTTTGACATTTTGCACCTAGTTGGTTTAGGACAGCTTTGATGAACCAAATTATGTCCGTCGCTACCATGTATGGAGGTTGGATGTGCTGTTGAAATTAATATGGGTTTGGCTACATATAGCATGCTGCACTGAGGTAGGATGACAATGTTGTCCCAATTATGTTACAGAGGGACATAGTTTAGTTTGATCAAGTCTAGAAGGATGTAAAATAGGTCAAAATATGATTTGGAGCTTAATATTATGTACTTGAGGGATAACAGCAGACATTTTAAAATGTAAAACAGTAAACAGGTCATGATAGGTATTGTATGTCTAAAAACATGCTAGACATATAGTGCAAATGCAAACAGTCCTTCATATTAGGAAGGCTGTAAAAAACATTTTTTAACTTCCTATGCAAGTGCCATGGCCACTATATGTTGGGCAGTATTGCTGTGAGACCTACATTATTTGAAAATGATGTCACTGACAGCAACAGGAAGAGAAAATTCCTGCTGTTCTCAGCCATGTGCAAAGTCCAGAGAATGTAATAGGTAATTTGCAGTGTTGCCAGTCATAGGCTATTTATGCAAATGGTGTATTATCTTACGTCGAATTACATAAGGTAATAAATCTTAACGTGTGCAAAATAATGGAAAATTTCATTTCGTAACTAGCCAACTCTTTGACCAAATGGGTGGGAACTCCATCTGTCATGGAGTCCATCAGGAAAGGAAAATTATGGTAGTATTTGATAATAAATTTTCAAATTTCCTGACAGAATCCATGGCAGCCTACGTGTGGGAAATAACTAGCCAGACCACATGGGGTGGGTATGCTAAACAAAAAAAAGATTTAATTTGCCCCATCAACTGACAGGATTCTTAAACCAAAGTTCACAGAAGATAGAGAAGCATGCTCTATGCAGTAATGTGACATAAAAGTATTAATGGAGGCATAATGACATCTGGAGCCACGTGCCAGGCTGTCGCCCACAAGGCCGCCAAACCCCCGGTGGAATGTGCAGTAACTGCCTCTGGAGGAGCCAAGCCCTTAGCTCTATAAGCCTGTTGAATAGACTGGACGATCCAGGCCGCAATCGTTCTGGTTGAAGCTCGCTTCTCTCTGTTATTGCCGGAATACAGAATGAACAGGTATTTGGAGCGTCTAAAGGAGGAAGTAGCTTGCAGGTATTCCTTCAGCATTTCACCTATATCCAGAGGATGAACCTCTGTGGACCCTGGAGACCTGAATGTAGGTAGGACGATTTCTTGGTTCTCATGGAACCGGATTCCGGAAGCTGAGCTGGGTCAGGAGGGGAAACCATGGCCTGTTCGACCAGTAAGGTGCAATCACCACCACCTCTACCGCTTCCGTTTGGAGTCTCCGTTAGGCCCCTTTCACACTGGGGCATTTTTCAGGAGCTACAGCGCTAAAAATAGCACCTGTATAGCTCCTGAAAAAACCCGGTCCTTTCACTCCAGTGTGAAAGCCGGATGGCTTTCACACTGGAGGGGTGCGCTAGCAGGACGGTAAAAAAAGTCCTACTAGCAGCATATTTGGAGCGGTGAAGGAGCAGTGTATTCACCGCTCCTACCCATTGAAAATCAATGGGACACCGCGGGGTTAGCGCCGGCAAAACGCTGCTGCAGCGGCGCTTTGCTGGGGGTTTTAACCCTTTTTCGGACACTAGCGGGGGTTAAAACCACCCCGCTAGCGGCCGCATACTGCGGCTAAAACGACGGTAAAGCAGCGCTAAATATAGCGCTGCTCTACCGTTGCCGCCCGCACCGCCCCAGTGTGAAACCGGCCTAAGAACTTAAGGATAATCGGGAGCGGGTGAAAGGCGTATGCTCTGTGGAAGTTCCACTGATCTGTCAGGGCATCTATTCCAAAGTGATATATATTTATACCGCGCTATCACCAGGTGTAGCAGCCTGCACTAAAAGGTGTAACTAGAAAACATGTATATAAAAGACAAAGTGCAGCGCTAATAAAATGTAAATACAACAAAGTAAATCACTCAAAAAATATACCAAAAAATATAACATATAGTGACATAAGTTGTATAATGCAATGTGAATCCAAAAAATATATATACAAGCTTTTTAGGCTAAATAAATAAATAGAAAGTCCAAAGATATAAGGTGTCCAAAAAATATATGTGCAGTCCAAAAATGAGTGGCTATTAAACAAATAATTCCATGAGTGTCCAATCCAGCAAGTGACAAACGTAAATCACCACCACCAAAACATGGGTCACACAGTGACTTGCCCCCCGGAACTCGTGTTCCACATCCCCAGCAGGCTCTGCGATCAGAGCGGCTGTCCTGGGCGGTGAGTGCAGTGACTGGAGGAGGAATGGAAACATCTCCTCTGGTTGGAGGGGAATGGGAGCATCTCCTCTGGTTGGAGGAGGAATGGGAATGGCTCCTCTGCTGTTCGGTCCTGGATGGAGAATCACGTTGGGACCTGGATGATGAATGATGGCAAGGTCTTTGTCATCCTGGACCAGGATTTGACGGTCTGGTCTGGAAGGGCTGAAGACAAAAAGGAACAAAAAAGGGGGGAAGCGAGATCTGACGTTACACGTATCTTAAACTAAAAAATACCTTGTGCGTGAGGGTTGGCCGCATGAAGGTGGTGACCAATTCATGACTCCTGGATGAAAGACGTCAAAAACTCAACGGGAAATGCACAGGATCAGGTGAGATGCAGAACTTCTAGTACAACTAGGGGAGCAAGCAAGAGAAGCCAAAGAAAAGATAATTTTTTTTGTACATTTTGGTAAACTTCCCCTTTAAGAGCCTCAACTCCCCCACAAGGGCTTACCTTGTCCCATTCGATTCCAGGCTAGGGGAGGCTGCCGCTCACTGCACGCAGGGATTTCAGCCATTTAAATCCCCTGCCCGAATGACGTCACCGCCTTCCCCACTTCACGCCTGTGCTGTCGAGAGCCACCGAATGGCGCCTCTGCAACCGGCGAGCGCTCCACCGCTCTGCGCATGCGCGAGTCAAGCCTCGATGTCACGGAGGCCTCGTGCATGCCCCGTGCTGTGGCCTCCTGGAATGCAGAAGCGTTCCAGATTCCATGAGAAACTTTTTAGGAAAGCTAGCAGGGGAAGGGGGAAATAACGACATAGAGACACAAACAGCTGCCATGGAGGAGGAAAAGAAAAACATAGAAACAGCAGACCTTGCCAGCTGAGTCGCTTGCCAGACATCCATCCTGAGCATACCAAGGCAACCTCCCTTCCACCACTTGGGGTATCATGAGCCTGAACAGCTACTCGCCCGCCCATGGCTGGGCCCTGAGCTTGCACTGCAAAATGGTATGCCGAAATCCAGAGTTATCCGGACTGGACGCGAAACTGGAACAAACAAAATGTAGGTCCTTAGAGGAGGACAAAAAAGAAATGCAGTCCCTAGCGGTGAGTTCAAATTCATGGGTATGGGGTCCTATAGCATTGGAGAGAAGGCCTGGTTAACCCACACGTAGGCTGCCATGGAGTCTGTCAGGAAATGTTATGTTTCTACACAAAACCATTAGAAAAGATATTATGAATATAAAATGGTTATTAAAAAATAAACTATACCAAAAATATTGTTAACTTTTACAAATTAGAAAACATAATATTGTTAACTTTGACAAATTTGAAAACATAAGTGCCATGATTGCTTTCCAAAGCCTTGGTCTACAATTTAGCTAGAATATCAATGAAATTATTCAATAAACACAGTACTTGTTGCATATTATATATTCTGCAGATGAGTGCAGCAGCTACACAAATCAGCAGTTAGACGGCCAATGGTTGCTAGATTCAAACTGGGTTCTGTTAAGTAAATAATAATAATTAATGGCCTGTTCTGGTGGAAACAGAAACAAAAAAACAAAAACACATAAGCATGTCACTTACTGGAGTATAATACTATGTCCCCAGCTGTTGGCTGCATGAGATCTGCATCCACATTCTCCAAAGTGCCCCCCTTCCAAGAGATCCGATCTGCTATCGTACCTGGTGATTTCGTGAAGCTCCACATATTCTTTTGTTCTAGCATTTGCATTTCAAAAGATACCAATATTTAAAGTCAGATTTAATGCATCAGGAAACAAAATGTCCTGTGAACTTTCATATAACCTGCTCTTCAGCATTTCTTTTCATCAATGACATTATAAGCGAAGGGACACTAAACAAAATTGTCAGGTTACAACCAAACAAGTGCTACAGCTACCAACTTGTGTAAATGTGAGAATTCAAGCCTCTGCAGTGGTCCATCAATGTGATCCGAAGTCTCTGAATACTCACCTAGCAATCTGGTAATACTTCATTGAATACTGAACTAATGCAAATCTCATGATTGGCTGGAACCTATACCCAACCCATATATAGTATACCGCAATACTATAATAGCTGACATACATCTATGATCTGGTTCAGATATGATAAGTAAAAACAAACCTTTTACACCAGACTCTGGTATAGATAAATCTTCCACCGTCATGACGCCACTGTCCTCATCAGTTCACCTGTTTTTTCTATGCTTGAATCAACAAACTTTAGTCTTCTCCTCTTGCGCTTGCTTCCCTTTAAAAAAAAAAAAAGGTGTGTTCCAATTTTGGGATGAGAAATACAAAGGTGTTTGTACATGCTAGGGTACCTACTTGATTTCGTTTTTGTGCGCAGATTATCTTCTGTGTCATCCTCATCATTTTCTTCTTGCTTCAAAGAGGTACTTGGCAGGTTAGCATGGCTTCTTTTTTGCATTTCTCTCCGTTTGGCTCTATACTTTAAATGTTGTCCTGCAATAAGAGGAAATAAAATAAAGAAATGTTAAATTCCACAGCAATGTACAGGTTGTACATGTATAGACACTATAACATTGCTTCCATCCATTTTGCATATATATATATATATATATATATATATATATATATATATATATATAATATATATATATATATTTATATAGATATATATATATCTATGTATATATATATATATATATATATATATATATATATCGATATATAAATATAGTTTTTTACATTTATTACATTTTATTTTATTTCTTGCAAACATTTCCATACATGAACTTTGTATTGTACAATAATGGTATTGATTCTCAAGGACCAACCAAACCTAATAGCTAGGTTTCCTACTATGATATGAAATGCAATTTATACCTAGTTTGTTTTCTATCCCTGGGTTTTCTTCCGGGTCATTCGTTTCCGCTCATGCGCTGTCTACTGCCCTCAATTTTTTTCTTACGACCGCCATACTAATCATATGGTTATTGTACGATCTGGTATCATACAAGAAAAATTGTCATGCTTGCCGGACTGGTTAATATTGGATGAACTGTCGTGATCGGCTATCGAAAGCTGTGTACTAACTATCAGATTATCATACAATCAATTCGTAAGCAGTATTTTTCGTCCATTTTTGCGGATCGTGGATACGGGCCATTAGTCTACCTTTTCAGAAAAAAATAAAAGGTAAATTACCACCCTACTACCTCGCCACCCCCCTGGTCCCCGCTATACTTACCTTCATGGGTCATGAGCTGTCAGTGCTCACATAGCTGGTATACTGGCCCTTGGAATTTGAGATCCCGTCTCTTCTCCCCCTTCTTTCTGCAGCACTTTCAGGATGGATCAGAGCGATTTTTCTGTGATGGAGCTGACCAATAAGAACCTCTCATATGTATCCTGGAATCCCTGCAGAGAGAAGGGGTAGAAAAGTGGAGATTTCAAATTACCAGCTGCGTTGGTACAAAGGGTGTAGGGTGTAGGTTCACCTTTTAATTTTTTTCTAAAGAGGTGAATTTACACTTTAAGTAAAAAGTGGATGCTATTACAAAAAGAACGCCAGTCTGGTCACTGGGACATAGAAGGTGCATAAGCTTAGAAATGACAGACATGAGCGTACAACAATACTGCTAATGCAGATGTGTGCAATAAAATGTTAAATTGAATGCATAGATACGTATACAGTGATGTCTATAGTGCCAGAGGGCAAAAGCTGTATTTATGCATCCCATAACTGTTCTGCAAGACTTCCTTTTAAGTGTTCACTTCCCGTCAAAAGAGGATTTTAATCAGTTAAGAGACACTGAAATAAACCTAGATTTTAGGCTTTGTACGAGTGTTTTATCTCCAGTTTGTTTACAGGCCCAGCTTTATGGGAAAACAGAAACACCTTTCAGGATACTAAACATGGCTGAGATGGTATGGATGCTAAGGATGAAAATATATCAAATATTAAAACAACCCACATATGAGTTCATGTTTCATTCATATATACATAAGGAACCTCTCATATTCCATCTGATTATGGCGTGGAATTTTACTTATGTCACCGATTGTAATCTGTTCTGTGGTATGTTTTACAAAATACCCTCAGTCAAAAAGTATATATGTGGTGTTTTATAGAAAAACATAAGGAAAGGATAACAGGATGGGAACAATAATATATAATATAAACCTACATAGGAATATACAGGAAAAACTGCAAGGGCGTAAAGAAAGACTCCAGGCAACAAGTAAAACGAATTATGAATAAATCTAATCAACAAACATCCTGAGTGTACAAAAGTCAGAACCTCTACTCAGTTTACCTGTTATTGAATTTTTTCATAATATTCTGCAGCAATTTTCTTGTTCAATATTTGTATTGGTATTTGGATTACTATTCATCTAAGTAAATGACAGGGTCATACTTGTGTAGCGGTACCCCCGTAGGGGCTGCTGAAAGTTGTGGTCCACCGGTCACCTGGCCCAGCCCGGCATATACTTCCCAATTACCTTGGAAAAAATGAATAGTCCATATGCTTGTTTTTGTTGTTTTTATTGAGGGATTTGAACTTGGAGATATATGGGATGCCCAGTAGAATTTCAGAACAGTCGATTTGGGACAGAACTATGTACACTCTTTGTACAAGACACTTCTCCTGACTCCTCCTGCACAACACTTGCTTGCAGACTCTCTCTCTCTGCCTCCTGCAAAACACGTCACTCTCAGGCACAGCTAGCACATGGTTAGGCCCAATTCTGACTCAGTCAGGCCTCAGCAACGGCTTTTTGCAGGCAGGGACCATGGGCCCCTTTTAGTGTAGCAAAAATGGAATAGGAAGTCTTTAGTGCTAGCTGTCCTATGGTGGACTACTCCTCTCAGCAATCCCTCTTTAGGCCCTACCAGCCCTCCTGGCTGCAGCTTCCCGACTCCACTGCCCGTGACATCACAGCCCTTACCGCTGGCTCTGCACCCATCTCAGACTGCACACTACCAGTCCTCTCAGGCCTGCCTCCCCAGTTCTCCCGACTGTGCCTGCCACTCAGCGCCCTCCTGGCCTCACACACACTCTGGTGGATCCCTTCTGAAGACTTGCCTGGCAGTACTAGCTCCCGCTGTCCTCCTTGACTCCTCTCTGTGCCTCCTGTGCAGATGCTTCATGCATTCTTGAATGGATCCTACCTGCACCCGAGCCCCAGGCCCAAGGTCACCCCCCCAGACTAGGGAGCAGCCTCAAAGGCCCAGACAGCCTAGCACTCCACCCTCAGTTCTTCCATACGACAACAACCCCCCAGCTGATCTGACCCTGGGTATATCAAGGAGGCCTGCCCCCTGCCAATCCTAGTCAGGGATTGGTTAGGGCTCCCTGAGACACCTCGGACAGCTCCACCCCTCTTCCCCGCCACTCTTCTTGAATCCTCTAGAAGCCGGAGGGAGATAACCAAGAAATGATGCTATCTGTGAGTCACCGGCCTACTCTGATCCACTCCCAGCCCACACAGATCAAAACAAACAGGCCTAGCTTTTAGCCAGGCCTACCTAAATTTACCCGCACTCTCACAAAAATCCTAACTCTAGCACCTACCTAAGTAGAGGGTGCTACACTGGTTACAATGGTACAAGACTTTTTCCAATGTTTTTTACCACAGTGGAAATAAAAAAAACTGCGCTAAAAGAGTAAAAAAGGTTAGCAGCTGACACCTCATTTGACATAGATAGTGAAATGAAATTATATAAACCATGGTGTAGCGCTAAGAGATTATAATATAAAATGGGGCTGAGGAAGAAGCAAGGTTGCATTTAAATGCGTTCTTGTTCCAGTTCCAGCATTTTCCTACTACACAAGGTGGCTTCATATCCTGGGTCCTATGTTCCATCCACGGGGCTGGCTCTCCAGTGACAGTAGTTCCCTGCTTCCATTCCATCTCTGCTCCCTTTCCGGTGGCCAAGGCAAGGCATCCCGGTTGCATGTCTGATCTCTGTCCCAGAGGCTACCTGACTGTCATGCTGAGCTCTATTTTATCTTTGACAACATCCGACTGAGCCCAGGAGAATGAGGATAGTGAGGCCAATCCCTCAAAACCACTAAAACCAAGTCAGAGGTAGCCACGCACTCTGCAGCCATGAGATAGGAAGTTGACCTGTGAGTGCGGTGATAATCCATCCTGTCTTGGAGTGCAGAGAGACCTGTGTACATCCCTTACAGTTGAATTGAGCCTGTCCTGGACAGCGTGAATCACATACAGCTTTGTTGACTCAATGCCAATGGTATGTGAGTCCACTAGTTCTGGTAAGTGTTTGGCTATACATTCGGTGATTTATCACTGACCAGTTGTTGCTCTTTGGAAGCATCACTTGTACACGTAGATATTCACCTAGTATTTCTCATTGGACTCACTTTATATAGTTGTTATCACATGACTACATATATAATTTTTTGGACATCTTGGACTATTTAATTGTTGTTGTGTTCACTCACCCCACCTATTAATTTTCGCTATTCACTTATGGTTGAATAAGTTTACAACATATGTGTGTATTTTATATTGTAATCTTAGAGCTACACCAGTTTATACAATATGTTTTACAACTTTACAAAATTTCATCCATACAGCATTTCTTCTTGCTCAAGCCAATCAGTACTCATTTCATCGAACTGAACATATTCTTTGCTGATACCACTGGCGACAAGGGACATACACATCATGCTTAGGAACCTTTACTGAATGTTTTCGAAAAGCAGAACACAACATTTTTATCAGGCACTCATTTCAACAGTAATAATGGGGTTCGTGGTAAGTGAGGCAGATTTTAGGGATCAGTAAACAGTAGTATGTATGTAGGGGGGTGGGGGGGCCTTTTTGAGAATAGTTATGGTTAGGCAGGAATTCTACTTTAAAAACAAATGAAAGAAGATACCAAACACATAGAGAGTGCATTGCTTCCAAATGGGTCAGCAGACTAATACATTTCCAGTGTGACAAGCAGGGTGGAATGAGGAATGCGTAAGGTGCTTTGACTGAGGCGGAAGGTTTAGGCAGGTAGGAGAGAGGTGGAATCAGGGGGAGGTGGGTCGGAGTTGCTATAACCTGGCGGGGTTAGGTGGGTGACAGGGAGGTTCAGTGATTAGAATGAATGGAGTGATGTGCTATACCTGGAAGAGAGAAGGTGAGATGATAGGAGGGATAGGTGAGGTGATATAGGGGGTAGGTGAGATGATATGGGGGTAGGTGAGGCGGTATGAGGGGAAGCTGAGGCAGTATGGGGGGTAGGTGAGGCAGTATGAGGGTAGGTGAGGTGGAATGATGGGTAGTTAAGGCATTATAAGGGGTAGGTGAGACAGTATGGGGGGCAGGTGAAGCAATACGAGGGGTAGGTGAGCTGGTATGGAAGGGAGGTGGGAAGACATCTTTACAGGTACTGCCACCAGCAGGATTTTCAGCCCACCTGAGTTCTTTAGTGTCGCTGGTCAGCCTGAAAAGTGTGTGCAGAGCCCACTCTGTGTCCCAGTTTTCTGCTTGCAGTGATGTCACTACCTGGCTGGGTAGGTCTGGAGGAGGAAGTTCTGTCCTTGTCCTTCTCCTTCTCTGAATGTTGGAGCCTGGGGGCCCAGAAATTCAGAGAAGGAGGAGGACAAGGACAGAGGAGGGGGAAGTCTGGGGACCACTAGCACTGACAACAATGGGCAGAGGCTGTGGATGACGCTTCTGCTTATCCTATATTCTTCAACAGATCTGATTGCGGCAGCAGGGACCAACTGGGCATTTTAGCAGGGTGCTCTGGGGGGATTCAGACCCCCCTCCCTCCCCTTCCCCACCTTTATCTACGTCCTTGGACCTTAGGCAGGCCAAACTCAGAAAATTCGTTGTGCAAACCGAGTGGAGTACATTTTCTTGCTGATGAATGTTGTTCCCTGAGAGCCACATCATTTTAGAAATAAAAGATTATAATACCACTTAAGTACCAGTAATTAAAATTGTAGTAATTGCAACTTGCTACGTTTTATACCAGAGAAAAGGGCCATAAAGCATTTTCTAAAGTAGTTAGACATAAAATTATTTAAGGAAGTACAACATTTATTAGCTAGAGAAAAGTTGGAGCCTCATACAATTTAATTCCTCATGGGCCACAATGAAGGAGTTAGGGGGCCTCATGCAATGCAAAAAATACCAGCTTGACATACTTGGTGTTACTAGTCTGAAGAACAAAGCCACATGCGTCTTTTCTCCTGATTGGATAAAGATTTTCCTCTATTAGAAGAGCAGGACCAATGTAACACTACTTTGGGGTATCTGAGGCCTCCTGAAACTTCCATTGCAGAACCTTAAGCATCATGGACACATTCTACAGAGAATATATTTTTTTGGCCTGAAAAATACAATACAAAAATTTCTCAGCACTCATACCAGCCCCCCCCCCCCCCCAAATAAAAAGGACATTGTTTTAAAAAAAAATCTGTCATTTGTTTAAAAAGTTGTTTTTAAAACAGTTTTGTTGCATATATATTCAATGGTTTGATGCCTTATGGAATGGCACACTTTTTTTTTTATATTATTATGTTTCTACTCTTTCCTCCAAGATTTGTCTTCTCCTGGCCATCAAGACGGTACACACAACAACATGCATATTTTTCAATACATTTTGGAGAAATACATCTTCGCCTGTGCCATACTCCTAGTTACTCTATCTATCTAATACTCTATCTATTTGTAGGAGGAATCTATTACCATGTAGGCTTTTTGGTGTGTACAGTATATACACAGTATCTCATAAAAGTGAGTACACCCCTCACATTTTTTTAAATATTTTTTTATACCTTTTCATGTGACAACACTGAAGAAATGACACTTTGCTACAATGTAAAGTAGTGAGTGTACAGCTTGTATAACAGTGTAAATTTTCTGTCCCCTCAAAATAACTCAACACACAGCCATTAATGTATAAACCACTGGCAACAAAAGTGAGTACACCCCTAAGTGAAAATGCCAAAATTGGGCCCAAAGTGTCAATATTTTGTGTGGCTGCCATTATTTTTCAGTGCTGCCTTAACCTTCCTCGGCATGGAATTCACCAGAGCTTCACAGGTTGCCACTGAAGTCCTCTTCCATGATGACTTCACAGAGCTGGTGGATGTTAGAGACCTTGCGCTCTTCCAGCTTCCATTTTAGGATGCCCAACAGATTCTCAATAGGGTTTAGGTCTGGAGACATCCTTGGCCAGTCCATCACATTTACCTTCAGCTTCTTTAGCAAGGCAGTTGTTCGTCTTGGAGGTGTGTTTGGGGTTGTTATCATGTTGGAATACTGCCCTGCGGCCCAGTCTCCAAAGGGAGGGGATCGTGCTCTGCTTCAGTATGTCACAGTACATGTTGGCATTTATGGTTCCCTCAATGAATTGTATCTCCCCAGTGCAGCACTCATGCAGCCTCAGACCATGACACACCCACTACCATGCTTGACTGTAGGCAAGACACTTGTTTTTGTACTCCTCACCTGGTTGCCATAGCACACGCTTGACACCATCTGAACCAAATAAGTTTATCTTGGTCTCATCAGACCACAGGACATGGTTCCGGTAATCCATGTCCATAGTCTGCTTGCCTTCAGCAAACTGTTTGCGGGCTTTTTTGTGCATCATTTTGTGCGGCGTATGGTCTGAGCACTGACAGGTCATGTGCCATGTTGAACTTCCAGTGACCAGTATGAGAGAGTGAGAGCGATAACACCAAATTTAACATACCTTCTCCCCATTCACACCTGAGACCTTGTAATACTAATGAGTGACATGACACCGGGGAGGGAAAATGGCTAATTGGGCCCAATTTGCATATTTTCACTTAGGGATGTACTCAATTTTGTTGCCAGTGGTTTAGACATTAATGGCTGTGTGTTGAGTTAATTTGAAGAAACAGCAAATTTACACTGTCATACAATCTGTACACTCACTACTTTACATTGTAGCAAAGTGTAATTGTATGTTGTGACATGAAAAGATAAAATATACAAAAACATGAGGGGTGCACTCACTTTTATGAGATACTTTATATATACATCTATCTATCTATCTATCTATCTATCTATCTATCTATCTATCTATCTATCTATCTATCTATCTATCTATCTAATCTCTCTCTCTCTCTCTCTCTCTCTCTCTCTCTATATATATATATATATATATATATATATATAATATATATAATTATAATTATATATACACATATATATATATATATATGAGAGCGAGAGAGAGAGATAGATATCTATATCTACTGTATATCTATATAGATATAGATATAGTAGATATCTATATATAGATATATATCTTAAAAACAGTTGAATTTGCATTTATGGTGTCCTCCCCTTATTGTTTCCCCTAGCTGCTCCTATGGGGTGTCTCTGCACTTGCCCCAGTGGCCCTGGCGGTACACCCCTATAAAGGTGGGATTATTAAACTTGAATGCAGTGAGTAAATGTATTTACTGTATATATTAGTCTATGCAATGTATACGGTATTTAGTACTGATGTACAATGAAGTATACAGTATGTATATTGTATGAACTGAAAGCTTGTTTTTTGTATGACTATGCTGCAGATTTTGTACATTCCCTGAAGTCTTCCTGAGAAAGCGGGGGGGGGGGGGGGGGGGGGGGGGTCTATCCCACGAAATGCGTCAAGGCCTAGGGAACCCCATGTATATGCTACAAGGGTGTACAGATGAATAGATTCAATGTCATTTATAAAGTGTTGGGTTTCATGGGTGTAAAATTTACATACATTCTTTTAATCAAAATGCTGTCTATATATGTTTCTTATAGATTGTGTCAATAAAAATGTGTAATTTTTTTTTAATATATTTAGTCTGTTTCCTTGAGCACCTACATAGTCCACAGTGTTTTGCAATTCTATGGTTTCGAGATTTAAATAGAATGTGGTGCTAGAGTACTGGCCCACTCTACTGTATCTAAATATCTGATAGCTCTAGTAATTAATGTGTGTGAAGCAGTAGAGGGAGGTTAGACCATTCAGGAGCAAGTTTTTAATTGAGGTTGCAACCGTTATGACCTCCTCTGGACTGGCGTATACCTTATTTAAAAAGAGATAGGAACTCATAAAACTTCTGGCTTGAAAGACAATGATACATGAAGATCCATTTCACCAGAGGTGAGTTTTCAGTGGGCAAACTACAATGGTCAAATAATCACTGATCATTGGTGTTTGGTCATTGCCAAAACTTCTCATCCAGATCCCCTTAGTACCATTGTGACATTTTTTCTCTAATATTAATTAATACTGTGCCTATGTGTGTCTCTCAGAGTTACTTTTTAAAAATGTTTGTGTTCTATATATCGTCAAATTGTGAAATGTTGCTGTTTGCATCATGAGACTCCCAATGGCATTGTAAAAGGATTTTCCTCTCTCTGTAAAACAGTGGAATGTTCCTCCATGTGTCTCCCTAATGCAGAGTAATGTGGACCCTCCTGCTTGGGAACTCTCAGTTTAGCTGTCTGTAGAATGTAATAAAACGGTTTCTGAATATGTATATTGGCTGGACCTGCTCATCCTCTTTCTGCACAACATAGCAGTTTCTTAAAGAGGAAGTAAACCCTGATGGGTTTACTTCCTCTTTGTTTCCCTGCAAAGATAAGGCATAATCGCATAGTAGCCCATTATGTGTCACTTACCTGACACAGGAGCCTGCAATGTCACCGCTGTCCCCTTGTGTACGGAGCCTCTATCTTCTGTGTGGGTATCGCGGCTAAACGTGTAGGCTTAGGAGATATTTCTTGGACCTACAGGTAAGCCTTAATCTAGGCTTACCCGTAGTTCAAAGTGGTATGTAAGGGTTTACAACCACTTTAAAAACTGCTATTTCTAAGCTTATAGAAAGATGTACCCAAAAAAAGCAGGTAGAGGAAAAAGGACTAGTCACCAGCATTGCCCGTTGCCTCCCTGAAACAGATTTTACCCCATTACTGACTTATCATGGCTTGTTCTGCATTGTGTCTCTATGTTGAGTTGACCCTCATGGAAGAGTCAGAGGCTTTGCTTCCTCGTGTCAGAGAAAATGTTAATGAGCAGCAGGAGTGGAGTATCTAGCATAGTTGACTTCCAGGGCAGATTATTTTTAGCATTTACCTTCACATGCTACTCTACTGAATATATTAAAGTAATTTTCAGTAAAAACATTCTTTTATCTAAATTGTCTGTATTTAATCATGTTAGTAAAAAAATAAATAAAGGTTGAAACAGCAATGCGAATCATATGGATAACAACAGCATGCAAAATAAAATAAGACTCAAGGACATACAGTAATAGTGGCGCACGTAGTGCCCCATGGAAAAACTTAACAATAATAAAGCCATGCTTTGATGGTGAAAGATCTACAGGGGAATAAATTATAGTAAAATGATCCTCTAATCAAAAAGGAGTTTACATCAGGGACATGCAGTGAGGGGAGGCAGAGCCTCACCTGCCATGAACATAAAAAAAAAAAAACAGTAAAAAGATCAAGCTTCAAAGGTCATAGCTCGGTGGTGGGTAGGTAGCTGAAGTCCTAACCCACCACTGGTCAAAATTTGGGGCTCCTAGAACCTATGGTTTCCGGAAGATACGGGGCCTCTTGCACAGCCTGTCAGAAGCTACATACTGTTTAAATACAAGTCGGCACACTCTGTTTGCAGCAGATTGAGAGGATGAGCTCATAGTGCCTCTGACTTCTTGTCAGAGGCACTGAGCTCAATGGACAGCTTGGAGCCTTGGACCAATAGTAAAGCACCATTGGTCCAAGCTGTCCAAAAAAAATGCTGCAGTGGAGGCTCTCCTCTCACTCCAGTGTCAAAAGACACAAAAGACACACGCTCCCTTCCAGCCCAGCCCTCTTAACTACAAGGTAAAAAACATGGGTTCATGGGTATAAGGTTTACCCATAATCCCATGTTTTTCTCACACAGTTTAGAGGGAGAATCTGCTGCTGCTGAAAAGGTACTTTTTTAATCAAGCTAAATTATTATGCTATATGTTATAACATAATAATTAATTATTTATCTATTTACTGTGAAATTACTGGCTGGAAGTTATAACTTCAAATGTCAGTAATTTGTCCCTTAAGCCACCTGCTTGAGTACAGTTTTTGAAAATTATAATTATTAATAATTATTTTTATTAAAAAAACAAAAAAGTTAGCCCAAAGTTTTTATATAATGTGTAAGATGATGTTGTGCAGGGTAAATAGATACCTAACATGTCACGCTTTAAAATTGCGCACACTTGTGGAATGGCGGCAAACTTCAGTACTTAAAAATCTCCATAGGGGACACTTCAAAATTTTTTACAGGTTACATGTTTAGAGTTACAGAGGAGGTCTAGTGCTAGAATTATTGTTCTCGCTCTAACGTTTCCGGTGATACATCACATGTGTGGTTTAAATGCTGTTTACATATGCTAAAACATACTGGATCTACTGTCTGGATGTTCTCTCGCCAGGAGGTATAAATGAAGGGATTGAGATTGCTACTGTCCTCTAGTATGGGTAACATCTAATACTTTGCTTAGATGAATGCGTATGGGCATGTATATATATATGCTCATATGTATGTTCGAAAGTATATATATATATATATATATATATATATATATATATTAGTATATCTTTAGTTTTCTTTATATCTAACTACTTATATCTGCACTCCCTTCAGGTTTGATTTTCCTGTGGAGGTGATGGGCATTTGTAAGTAAGTATTGGTCATAGATATAGTTTTAGGTAATCCCCCCCCCCCCCCTTTTTGGGTGACCCCCCCCCCCCTACAGGTTGCTCAATGTAGGTTCTCCCCAGCTACTACTCTGGTGTAGTAATTTATTTCATCCTGTACTTGTGCTATAGACGCATGTGTGTGTGCACACTTGAGAATGTGTGTATGTGCACATATATATGTATTACTTTAAAATAATAATAATCATTTTTTTAACAAATTTTTTAACTGATTAAGGGGTTGATTTTTTAATATAATTTTAATATCATTAATTAATTAATTGATTAATACACTAATTATTGTTTTTTTTGAGAATTGATTGGTTGATTTTAGTTTTTAATCAATCGGTTTTTATAATATTGAGTCCCTATAATTGATTTCTGATGATTAACTGATTTTATAATTGATAATTACTTTTCGTAATTTACTTCACCTAAAATTGTCACTCATACAGAGATTGACCCGCATCACAAGCGCCATACGAATAGTATAGCTGCTTATTCCTTTTCCCATACATAATTTTCTTTCCTTTTGTTTTCCCCCGTTCTCTCCAGTTGAGTAATCATATAATTTTGCTGTTGAAGTTTTAATAATATTATCATGTGGGCCAAAAATGTTTTTAATGTTTATCATTTTTATATGTGTGTATATTATGCTGCTTATCCTGTATCTGGTGTGATAATCAAATCTATTTTGTGCCTATCACAAATACATGTGATCCAGAGATATTTGTGCATTCTTAACGATTCCCTTGTGCTAACATGCATATTTATACTGTAGTTGTACTTGTAGTTCCACTATCCAGCTTGAAAAAGGAACACGACTGCCGTGTCACCCGCAGTACTTATTCCCTGTATTTGCCACTGTCTTTGTTTTTAAATTTGGCGTGGGGTTTCCCTCCAATTCATACCAGGCAATTTTTTTTTTACATTCAGCTGTCAGCTGATGATTCATCGGTTGTTAAGGATGCGGCGGCTGGCTTTCCAGGCCAACTGATTAGCAACCAGCTATACACAGTGTGTTTGAAGAGAAAAAAAATGCAAATTGCTTTAAAACTGCATGCAAAAACACATAAAAAACGCTGGTTTAATAATGCAAAATGCACCGTAAATGTCTGTGAGACTCGCTGGATCACAGATCCGAGTAAGGGGTCAATCCTGACCCCTTACCACGTGATCAGCTGTCAGCCAATGACAGCTGATCATGTGATATCATGTGATCATGTGATATCAACAGAGCCGATCACCAGCGGCCGTGAGAGGGACATCAGTCCCGATTACGGCGAGCTGCCCCAGATCGCCAGAGCATACCTGTGCCCCCTGCCAGTGCCACCTAAGAATAGGCAACAGTGCTGCCTATCAGTGCCCACAGTGCCACCCATCAGTGCCCATAGTGCCAGCTATCAGTGCCCACAGTGCCACTTATCAGTGCCCATAGTGCCACCCATCAGTGCCCACAGTGCAACCTATCAGTGCCCACAATCTGCCTCAACAACAGTGCTGCATATCAGTGCCGATCAGTGTCACCTATCAGTGCCCATCAGTACTGCCCATCAATGCCCATCAGTGCCACCTATCAGTGCCCATCAGTTCCATCTATCAGTGGTACCTACCATTGCCCATCCGTGCCACCCATCAGTGCCACCCATCCGTGCCACCCATCAGTGCTACCCATCAGTGCCACCCATCAGTGCCATCTTATCTGTGCCCATCAGTGCCACCTTATCTATGCCAATCAATACTGCCTTATCTGTCCCCATCAGTACTGCCTTATAAGTGCCCACCAGTGCAGCCTATCAGTGCCCACCAGTGCCGCCTCATCAGTGCATATCAATGAAGGAGAAAAATTACCTGTTTGCAAAATTTTATAACAAACTATTAAACATGATTTTTTTTTTTTTGCATCTTTTTTTGTTTGTTTAGCAACAAATTAAAATCCCAGCTGTGATTAAATACCACCAAAAGAAAGCTCTATTTGTGACGAGCATGCGCTATGTGTTTTTGAAAATTAATATTCCTGAAACCAAAGTTGGGTTTTAGGGCTAATTTTGTTAAATTATGATTTCATAAGCTGGAGTTCTACTTGGCCGCAGGTGTCGCTGTCACCGCCAGAAAATATGAGAACGCAGTTTAGCTTGGTGTATTGGATGCCACTCTTCCTCTCAGAACCAGCCCAGTGGGAGTGTTTATCCTGCTGTGCGTTCTGGGAGGGGGTATTTAAGGTACTGAGATCACGTGCTTTGCGGGGGTTCCGGTCCAGAAGATATCTTCTGTCTGTTTGGTCCTGGTCCTCCTGACCAGCCCTCATGGCCCTCCTGGCCTGGGGTGCGGATCCATACAATTTCAAGTCTCAGGGCTGGATAGCCCGAGGCGAAGCAACTGCAGGGACAGGCCTGAATGGATATCGGGGCCTAATGATTCAAGGGTGGTCCGGTGCCGTCTCATCTAAGGAGAGGCCCAGCAACTGGAGGAGCATCCAGGGGAGGATTCTTCAGGAGAAGGCATTGCACAAGGCGGGTATCTCTGAAGGGGCCTGGAGGTTTGTTGAAGGACACTTTATGAATTTACACTCATACGGTATCGCTGGACCGACTGAGAGATACTGGTACCGTATGATAGCTCTCTAAATTTGTCTATGTCCCTCAGTTACACTCAAGTCTGTGGCAGAGACTTTTCCTCAAGTATTCTACATTCAAGTCTGTGGCAGAGACTTTCCTTTACTTAACACCCTACCGGCTGTTAGGCCTAGTGAGAGGAGGTCTATCCGGGGGTTGTGAGAATCCAGTTGAGAAACAGTTATTTTCGGGATTTCTTCTAAAAGAGACTTCCTATTCCTGTAGTTCCAAAAGTACCTGAACTTTCCTCCTAACCCTCTACCCTACATTAAGAGACTGTGTTATCATTTAAATAAATAACCCAAAAAGGAAGATTCAGTGTCAGTTTCTGCAATTCTTTGGGCCATCTACCACGGGAACCCATAGACGGAGACGAGGTAAAGAAGGTAACGGTAAGTAGGGATGGGCCCGGTGTTCGATTCGAACCCACGCTCGGCGAGCCCAGAACTATTTGGGCCGTTCGCATCACATTCGTGTGAAGCGAGCGGCCTGCAATGCATTGCGGCCGGCGCAGTGCATTGCTGGCTGATGATTGGCCAAGCATGCACTGTGACCCCGCATGCTTGGCCAATCACAGCGCCTCCAGCGAGGAGAGCAATAATTGGCTACAGGCAGGACGCCTGTAGCCAATTTATGCTCAGGGGCTTTAGTACACGCCCCAATGTATAAAAGGCTGCCACGCCGTCGGCCCAGGGCACATGTGTTCCGGCTTTGAGAAGAGTGAATAGGCAGTCTGCTGATTGATTCGTTCATTGCTAAACCATTACTGATCATTTCTGCTGATTGCACTGCTGAGTGTGACATTATCTGCTGCTGGGGATTAGTCTGGTGTGTGCGTGCTGTTAGTACAGCATTGCAGTAGCACCCATTGCAGTGCTGTTAGAACAGCATTGCACCCTAACTTTCTGTCCCAACCTTCTGTCCCAACCTTCTGTCCCATCCCAGGCAGGCAGGCAGGCAGGCAGGCAGGGATTTATAGGAGCCATATTGTGTTTGTGTCAGCACACATAGGAGCTAGTGTGTGTGTTGTCAGCACACATAGGAGCTATATTTTTTTGTCAGCACACATAGGAGCTATATTTTTTTGTCAGCACACATAGGAGATATAGTGTGTTGTCAGCACACATAGGAGCTATAGTGTGTTTGTGTCAGCACACATAGGACCTATAGTGTGTTTGTGTCAGCACACATAGGACCTATAGTGTGTTGTGAGCACACATAGGAGCTATATTTTTTTGTCAGCACACATAGGAGATATAGTGTGTTGTCAGCACACATAGGAGCTATAGTGTGTTTGTGTCAGCACACATAGGACCTATAGTGTGTTTGTGTCAGCACACATAGGACCTATAGTGTGTTGTGAGCACACATAGGAGCTATATTTTTTTGTCAGCACACATAGGAGATATAGTGTGTTGTCAGCACACATAGGAGCTATAGTGTGTTTGTGTCAGCACACATAGGACCTATAGTGTGTTGTGAGCACACATAGGAGCTATATTATTTTGTCAGCACACATAGGAGATATAGTGTGTTGTCAGCACACATAGGAGCTATAGCGTGTTTGTGTCAGCACACATAGGACCTATAGTGTGTTTGTGTCAGCACACATAGGACCTATAGTGTGTTGTGAGCACACATAGGAGCTATATTTTTTTGTCAGCACACATAGGAGATATAGTGTGTTGTCAGCACACATAGGAGCTATAGTGTGTTGTCAGCACACATAGGAGCTATAGTGTGTTGTCAGCACACATAGGAGCTATAGTGTGTTGTCAGCACACATAGGAGCTATAGTGTGTTGTCAGCACACATAGGAGCTATATTTTTTGGTCAGCACACATAGGAGCTATAGTGTGTTCTCAGCACACATAGGAGCTATAGTGTGTTTGTGTCAGCACACATAGGAGCTAGTGTGTGTGTGTGTCAGCCCAGTTCTTGTCATCTAAGGCAGCCTCTATCTGCCATAGGGCCCTGTTGCTGTCATCTAAGGCATCCATCTGCAGGAGTTAGTGTGTGTGCTGTGTGACTCCAGCACAATATACACTACCCACTACAATGGCTGGAAGACTGCCAAGGAGAGGCAGACAGTCCCGAGGCAAGAACACAGGGCAAGCAGGCTCTGTTTTTAGAGACAACAGTGCTGGTTGTGGACGTGGTCGTGCATCGTCATCAGCACGTGGCCATGGGACACGCTTGTCTTTGTTTTTGGCAGCTGGACATGTTGAGCCGCATCATGCCGAAGGCTTGGTAGAATGGATGACCAAGCCCTCCTCATCCTCCTCATCCTCTCTCACCCAGGCTCAGGGTACTGGCAGAGCAGCTGCCAACGCGTACTCAATGGTATCATCAGGCACCCCTTCCCTAGACCCACCATGTCCTCCTGAGGAGTCCCCCGAACTGTTTGAGCACAGTGTTGGGTACATGCTCCAGGAGGATGCCCAACGATTTGAAGGCTCGGATGATGATACCCAGCTTGAGAAAGGCAGTAGTGTGCGCGCAGAGAGAGGGGATGCTGAAGGACAGCAATCTGGAAGTCATGTTCCACCAGCTGCAGCTTACTGCCAGGTTTGCTCTAGTGGTGAAGAGGGAGGGGATGATGAGGTCACTGTCTCCACGTGGGTGCCTGAAGGGAGAGAGGAGGAGGAGGAGGATGCGGCGGCACATGTCCAACGAGGCAGGATGCCCTCCGGAGGCCAGCACACCAACTGAATCGCACCGCAGAGCTCCGCCTGTGCAGGGCGCTGCCTCTGCACGTTATCACAAAAGTTCTTTGGTGTGGGCCTTTTTTGAGACGAGTACATCAGATTGCACCACTGCTATTTGCAATATTTGTCTCAAGTGTATCTCGCGTGGCCAAAACATCAGCCGCTTGGGCACCACAAGCATGACCAGACATATGTCGACCTGCCATGCAGCTCGTTGGCAAGCGCACATTAAAGACCCACACCAAAGAACAAAGCGGACCTCTCCTTGCTCCTCATCAGCTGGGATCTCCAACCCCACTATATCTTCAGTCCTCTCTGAAAGCTGCTCTGAGAGGACTGAAGGTGTAGAATTAGGTGTGTCACAACCAAGTACTTGCAGAACACCGACGTCCGATTGTAGCAGGCAAATTTCCCTGCCCCAGCTGCTGGACCGTCGAAAGAAGTATACTCCCAGCCATCCACATGCCCAGCGGTTGAATGCTAGCTTGGCTAAATTGCTAGCACTTCAACTGCTGCCTTTTCAGTTGGTAGACTCGGCCCCCTTCCGTGAGTTTGTTCAATGTGCGGTTCCTCAGTGGCAGGTTCCCAAACGCCACTTTTTCTCACGGAAGGCGATTCCGGCTCTCTACCGGCATGTGGAAGGCAATGTCCATGCCTCGCTGGACAGGGCGGTCAGCGGTAAGGTGCATATTACCGCTGACTCATGGTCCAGCAGGCATGGACAGGGACGTTATCTGTCTTTCACGGCCCATTGGGTCACTCTATTGGCAGCTGGGAGGGATGCAGGACAAGGTGCAGTAGTGTTGGAGGTTGTTCCGCCACCACGCCTCCAAAATGCTACTACTGGTTGTGACACACCTCTCTCCTCCACCCCCTCCTCTTCTTCTTCCTCCATGGCCTCTTCGAGTGCTCTGTCCTCGGAACCAGCGGTGCTCCGTAGGCGTACAAGGGGCTACGCGAGTACGCAGGCAAAAAGATGCCATGCCGTGCTTGCGCTGGTGTGTTTGGGGGACAGGAGCCACACTGGGGCAGAGGTTCTGGCAGCTGTGCAGGGGCAGGCCGAGAGGTGGTTGACGCCACGCCAGCTTAAGCCAGGAATGGTGGTTTCTGACAATGGCACCAACCTCCTCTCCGCCCTGCGACAGGGGCAGCTCACCCATGTGCCCTGTATGGCTCACGTCCTCAACCTGGTGGTGCAGCGGTTCTTGGGCAGGTACCCAGGCTTACAGGATGTCCTGAGGCAGGCCAGGAAAGTCTGTGTGCATTTCCGCCGATCGTATAATGCCAGTGCTCGGCCGGCTGAGCTGCAAAAGGAGTTGAACGTGCCCGAGAACCGCCTAATATGTGACATGCCCACCAGGTGGAACTCAACGTTGGCCATGCTGCAGCGACTGCACACGCAGCAGAGGGCCATCAATGAGTACCTTTGCGACTACGGCACCAGGACAGGGTCAGGGGAGCTTGGCTTTTTTTCCCCAAGCCAGTGGAGCATGATCAGGGATGCATGCACTGTCCTCTCACCATTTGAGGAGGCCACGAGGATGGTGAGCAGTGACAGTGCATGCATCAGTGACACTGTACCTCTTGTCCACCTGTTGGAGCATACGCTGCGTGGGATAATGGATAGGGCACTTGAGGCAGAACAGAGGCAGGAAGAGGAGGACTTCCTTGCCTCTCAAGGCCCCCTTTATCCAGACAGTGTTCCTTCTGTCCCACCCATCACACAGGAAGAGGAGGAGGAGGATTGTGTGAGCATGGAGGTGGAGCCTGGCACTCAGCATCAGCAGCAGCAGTCTTTTAGGGATGATGTACAGTCCCAACAAACCAGTGGACTTGTACGTGGCTGGGAGGAGGTGGCTGGCGATCATGTCATCCTCAGTGACCCAGAAGACTCCGGACCGAATGCCTCAGCTAACCTACGTTGCATGGCCTCCCTGATCCTGCAAAGCCTGCGGAAGGATCCTCGTATTCTTTGGATCAAGGAGAGGGACCATTACTGGCTGGCCACTCTCCTTGATCCACGGTACAAGGGTAAGGTTGCGGACCTTATCTTGCCGTCGCAGAGGGAGCAGAGGATGAGACATCTCAGGGAGGCCTTGCAGAAAGGTCTGTGCAACGCGTTCCCAGAAACTGGGAGGTTACAAACTCCTGGTCCTGGGCGACGAGTTGCTGAGGCTTCGATCAGTAGCTGAAGGAGCGGTGGGGAAGGTGGACGTCTGACCGATGCGTTGAGACAATTTTTTAGTCCGCAGCCCCAAGGTATGATCGGTTCCAGCAACCATCGCCAGCGTCTGATATACATGGTGCAGGAATACCTAGGGGCAAGGTCAGACTTGGACACCTTTCCCATCGAAAATCCTCTGGCTTACTGGGTCTTGAGGATGGATCACTGGCCAGAGCTTGCACAGTATGCAATTGAGCTACTGGCCTGTCCTGCATCCAGCGTTCTTTCCGAACACATATTCAGTGCTGCTGGAGGATTTGTCACCGATCACAGGGTGCGACTGTCCACCGACTTGGTTGATCGACTGACCTTCATAAAGATGAATCAATCTTGGATCACCACCAGCTACCAGGCACCTGAAGCGGATATAACTGAATAATTTATAATATCACATCCCTTCAAGACTGCCTATGCTGATGCTGAGTGACTGTCCTGTTATGTTCACTGACTATCCTCTTCCTCCTCTTCAATGATCCATTCCTTGATAGCTTGGAAGAACATTTTTTTTTCTGGGTGCCACCACACCAGTGCCTAAGGCCCAATTTTTCAGTTTTCAATTTTTTTTTAAAAATGCTTCGCAACATGTCTGTCTGCTGTGCTCCAAGTACAGTATCTGTGAGGGTTTGCAGTGTTGTGGCACCAGCACCGTTGCCTAAGGCACAATTTTTCAGCCCCTGTTTAACAGGGGCGTGTAATTACAATTTTTTAAGCAATGCTTCGCAACAGGTCTGACTGCTGTGCTCCAAGTACAGTATCTGTGAGGGGTTGCAGTGTTGTGGCACCAGCACCAGTGCCTAAGGCACAATTTTTGAGCCCCTGTTTAACAGGGGCGTGTAATTACAATTTTTTAAGCAATGCTTCGCAACAGGTCTGACTGCTGTGCTCCAAGTACAGTATCTGTGAGGGGTTGCAGTGTTGTGGCACCAGCACCAGTGCCTAAGGCACAATTTTTCAGCCCCTGTCTAACAGGGGCGTGTTATTACAATTTTTTAAGCAATGCTTTGCAACAGGTCTGACTGCTGTGCTCCAAGTACAGTATCTGTGAGGGGTTGCGGTGTTGTGGCACCAGCACCAGTGCCTAAGGCACAATTTTTCAGCCCCTGTTTAACAGGGGCATGTAATTACAAATCTTGATCTAATAGTTCACAGCAGGACCCATTCCTGCGCCCACCAAGAGTAACTGTGAGGGCTTACAGTCTTGTGGCAACACCGTCCACCACCACCACCAAAGGCCCAATTTTTCTGCCCTGTTCAACAGGTGCATGCAATTACAAATCTTAATCTAATAACTCACAGCAGAGCCCATTCCTGCGCCCACCAAGAGTAACTGTGAGGGCTTACAGTCTTGTGGCAACACCGTCCACCACCACCACCAAAGGCCCAATTTTTCTGCCCTGTTCAACAGGTGCATGCAATTACAAATCTTGATCTAATAACTCACAGCAGGGCCCATTCCTGCGCCCACCAAGAGTAACTGTGAGGGCTTACAGTCTTGTGGCAACACCGTCCACCACCACCACCAAAGGCCCAATTTTTCTGCCCTGTTTAACAGGTGCAAGCAATTACAAATCTTGATCTAATAACTCACAGCAGGGCCCATTCCTGCGCCCACCAAGAGTAACTGTGAGGGCTTACAGTCTTGTGGCAACACCGTCCACCACCACCACCAAAGGCCCAATTTTTATACCCTGTTCAACAGGTGCATGCAATTACAAATCTTGATCTAATAACTCACAGCAGGGCCCATTTCTGCGCCCACCAAGAGTAACTGTGAGGGCTTACAGTCTTGTGGCAACACCGTCCACCACCACCACCAAAGGCCCAATTTTTCTGCCCTGTTCAACAGGTGCATGCAATTACAAATCTTGATCTAATAACTCACAGCAGGGCCCATTCCTGCGCCCACCAAGAGTAACTGTGAGGGCTTACAGTCTTGTGGCAACACCGTCCACCACCACCACCAAAGGCCCAATTTGTCTGCCCTGTTCAACAGGTGCATTCAATTACAAATCTTGATCTAATAATTCACAGCAGGGCCAATTTCTGTGCCCACCAAGAGTAACTGTGAGGGCTTACAGTGTTGTGGCTACACCAACATCTAATGGGGCAAATTTCTGCAGAGTATATATGGCAGGAATACCCCTACTTTCAAACATCCAACTTACAAACGACTCCTACTTGCAAACGGAAGGAGAAAACAGGAAGTGAGAGGAAATCTACCCCTAGGAAGGGAAATTCTATCATGTTAGATTTAACTTGGGAAAAAGGTATCTCCTCTCTACTGATGCTTTATCACCAATCCTTGTTTCAATTAGAACCCCACTTTTCCAAAAACATTTGTCATTGGGACGGAAAGTGAGGTGAAATGTTCTGAACAGATGTGCAAAGACAGCAAATATTACAAGGGTGATAACCCCTCCCTATGTTCTCCAAAAAGCTTAAAAATAGATTTTTTTGGGATGGAGCTACACTTCATAATGTACCTGTTCAGATTCTACTTAAGAACAAACCTACAGTCCCTCTCTTGTTTGCACCGCCTATATACTGTTGTTCAGAGTATATAGGGTTGTAGGTATAGGGTTTTATTTTGGGTGCGGGGTCCCCCTTAATATCCATACAAGACCCAAAGGGGCTGTGGTGGTGGGGGGGGGGGTGATGGGGTAACGAATAGGGTTTGAAAATTTGCACGAACTTTCGGTCCGTTCGAAGGTTCTGGTGCAAACCGAACCCGGGGGGTGTTCGGCTCATCCCTAACTGAAGTCCAATAAAACCAGCAGCTCCTTCGGGGGTCAGTGCTACATTACTAATGTTTAAGACCAGGGTGGTGCTGTGGACACTGCATATCTTGATTTCAGCAGGGCATTTGATACAGTTCCACATAATGATCTAATACAAAAGTTGTACAAGCTTAGACTTAACCCTTGGGTGGTTCAGTGGATATGCAGTTGGCTAAAGGATAGATACTAGAGTGTGGTTGAAAATGGGGTTCACTCGGAACAGAGACCAGTCACTAGTGGTGTACCACAAAGCTCTGTACTCGGTCCTGTTCTATTTAATCTATATGTAAGTGATCTAACTAAAGATTTGTTGGGCAAGGTATGTATTTTTGCTGATGACACAAAGGTGCGTAATAGGGTTGATATCCCTGGAGGTGTCTGTAACATAGAACATGATTTGGCATTGCTGGAAAATTGGTCAAAGCAATGCAGACTGCAATTCGATATTTCTAAATGTAAAATAATGCACCTAGGGAAAAATAAATCCCTTGAGAGAGTACAACATTGGGTATACAGTGTTAGCCAGTACCACAGAGGAAAAATATTTGGGAATAAATATTTCAGATGATTGCAAAATGAGCAAACAGTTTGACCAGGCAGTGGGAAAAGCGAATAGAATTCTAGGATGCAACACTAGAGGGATCATCAGAAGGGGGAAGGATATTCTGATTCACCTGTTTAGAACTTTAGTGAGACCTCATTTAGAATACTGTGTCCAGTTCTGGAGACCTCACTTACAAAAAGATATTGAAAAGATAGAACAAGTCCAGAGACGGGTAACAAAAATAGTGAAAGGTCTGGGGGGATAAACCATATTGAGACAGACGTCAGGAACTTAATGTAGCTGTAAAGGCAGAAGGTTTTTTTATTTTAATGCATTCTATGCATTAAGATAAAACCCTTCTGTGTGCAGCAGCCCCCCCTCAGCCCCCATAATACTTACCTGAGCCCCATCTCTCTCCTGCGATGTCCACGAGTGCCTCGGCCATCCGGGACTCTCCCTCCTGATTGGTTGAGACACAGCAACCATGCCATAGGCCCCAACTGCTGTCAATAAATTCAGTTAGCCAATCAGGAAAGAGAGGGTCAAGGCCGAACCACAGCTCGGTATCTGAATGGATACACGGCCCTGCAGCTCGGCTCGGGTGCCCCCATAGCAAACTGCTTGCTGTGGGATCACTCAACAGGAGGGAGGAGCCAGGAGCTCCAGCCAGGGAAATGAGAAGAGAAGGATCAGGGCTGCTCTGTGCAAAACCACCGCACAGAGTCGATAAGTATAACATGTTTGTTATGTTAATAGAAAAATAAACAAGTCTTTCAATCACTTTAAGCGTTTTTTCTCCAGGGAAAATAAGCCTAGTGTGTGTAGCCTTTCCTCATAACTGAGGTCCTCAGGCTCCCTTATTTGTTTTGTAACCCTTCTCTGGAATTTCTCTAGTTTCAGCATATCCTTCCTGAGGACTGATGACCAGAATTGCACAGCATACTCATGATGTGGCTGTATCAGAGTTTTGTAAAGTGGTAGTATTATAGATTTATCCCTTAAGTATATCCCATTTTTTATGCATGCTAATACTCTACTGGCCGTGCTTTAGCCTCCCAGTGCATTACTTTACATTTATCAATGTTAAACATCATTTGCCATGTAGTTGCTCAACTTTCTAATTTGTTGAGGTCTTCTTGTAAACTTTCAATATCTTGTTGTTCAATATCTGCTTAGCTTTGTATTGTCAGCAAATACTGAGATTAATTATCCCAACCTCTGTATCCCTTATGAACAAATTAAACAGAATTGGTGCCAGGACAGAGCCCTTGGGCACCCCACTCACAACTCCAGACCATTCTGAAGATATTCTGTTTATCACCACCCTTTGGATGAGCCCCGGTAACCAGTTTTCTTTTTAGGTACATACACTATCATCAATGTCAAGAGGCCTCAATTTGTAGATTAAGCAGTAATGGGGTACCGTGTTGAACGCAGATACACTGCATCCATGGGCCTTCGTTTATCTATGATGTGGAATAGGGGGGAAGCACTGCGCTAACACAATGTGTGGGGAAAAAGGGGGGGGGGGGTTGTGCAGCAGCTAACACTCAAACAAACAAAGCCGAGTAAAGTGGAGGATAAATAGTGTAGCGCTAGGTGATAGGTAAACAGTTGTAAAGGTGTAGCAATACATAAAATGTGCCAATTTTGCTAAACAGCAAGGGAAAAGGGAAAAAATGCAAAAGTGAATATCACAAACAATATTAGTTATTGCAGCTGAAAATAATCTGTATTGAAAAAATAATAATAATATAGTTCTATGGATAGTTCCGCTGGGAATAGTCCCTGTGAAATACAAATATATGGAAGGAAATCCTCCTGTGGGAAGGCACCGCACAGGTGTAGGGGCCGTGTGTAAGTTAAACAGAATTGGTCCCAAGACAGAGCCTTGGGGTACCCCACCTATAACTCCAGACTATTGAAAAGACATGCTATTTATCACCACCCTCTGAACATGCTCCTGTAACCAGTTTTCTATCCGGGTACATGCACAATGCCAGCAGACCTCAATTTGTAAGCTTGGGGTACTGTATCAAATGCTTTAACAAAATCCAGATGCACCACATCCACAGCTCACCTCCTCATAAAATGTTAATAGGTTAGTCTGACAAGAACAATCTTTCATAAATTCATGCTAGTTAGTTACTACTAATGATACCATTTTCATCCTGGGTTTTCAATTCCTGGCCTTTTGAAGTTTCTAAACGGCGGGAGGCGGAGGATTCGGGTTATGTGACCACTGTTATTGGCTGTCACAGCAGTTACATGATCAGAAAGTTCCCGATCACTATTATGCATCAAGAGCTTTCTGGGAACCGCCAGCTCCCGTGCTGGGAGTGCGCTCTCAGCATGGCAAGTGGCTAACACAGGGCCACATATTTGCAGCCACTTGGCATGAAGGCCCACGCACCGAGAGGCCGCATATGTGCGTTCAGCCAGCGTTAGGAGGTTATAGATTAGGAATAATGGTCTGGCCATATCATGACTAAGTTCTTTGAGGACTCTTGAGTGTAAGTAATCTGGTCCTGGTGATTTATTTACATTAAGTTTTTCAAGTCTTTTTTGAGCACTGGCTTCTGTCAGCCACCAGTAAATTCCAAGTTATGTTACTAATACTGTCTTTATTATACCCCTCCTTTTCCTTTGTTAAAACTGAGGTGAAGATTGTATTTAATACAGCTGCCTTCTCCTTGTCACTTTTAACCAACTTCCTCTGATTATCCTTTATGGGGGCCAATATGCTGTGGCCTGGCCTTTATTCTATTAATATATTTAAAAAATCAGTTGTTTTATTTTTTACTCTCCTCCGTTATGTGTCTCATGTGGTCTATTTTAGTTGCCCTGATCATGCTCTTACATGTATCATTGCATTCCTTGTAGTGCTGGAATGCTGATAGTGACCCTTCGTTCTTATTTTTTTTAAAGGACAGTTTTTTTTTTTCATTGATATGGCTTTTTTATGCTAGAATATGCCTTTTTAAAAGAAACCTTTATATCACTTTTTGACTGTCTGTACGCAAAAAAAAAAAACCTTCAACCTCTTAAATTCCGTTCAATCTGTTTACATATGAATATAATCACTACCACTTTTATTAAGACCTTTCCTCTGAAGGGTTTGGAAATTGACAGGTCCCACTGAAACAGACTTATATGAAAGAAATGAAAATGCTTCAGATACATTAAACAAAGAAACACATTTTTTTTGTAAATATGCTAATTTATATTTACTAATCATTCTTGTGCTAATCTCAAATGTTGTACTACTGCTTTTTTCAACATTGTACATTCCCAGAAATTGGTCACCAGACTTTTCACATTTGTGGACAATTACAGAAGAGAACAAGAAAAAAAGCCAACATTCCACAAAGGCAGATTTTTTATTATGCTCATTTACATGAAACGAAAAGAGTGACTGTTATACTATTGCATTTTATTTATTACACTTTTCAGATGCTGCTGGGTAGATTTGCATGTCTACACAACAAACTAATGAAAAGCACAAAAGACCTTCATGACTGAAAAGTAATTAGCATTTGCTAATAATAACAGTCTATTCTGACTTTGAACCTCACAAACACAATGTTATAAAAAAACAACCACATCCTACTATTATGTCTGCAGCTTTTCTACAGAAATCACAGAGGTTACAGTGGAGGAATGCTTTAAAGCTGTGTCCTACTGCAGGCTAAAACTCAACATTTGAAAATGATTCTTTAATATGATTGCTTGAAAGTGTGTTGGCTGATGTAACTTAACTTTGACCTTAAAGAGACCCTGTCATGTGAAAAAAAAACCCTAATGCTGCGTACACACGATCGGAAATGCCACCAGCAAAACTCAGATATGAGCTTTTTGTCGGAAAATGCGACCGTGTATATGCTCCATCAGTTTTTTTCTGGTGGAATTTCTGCCAGCAAAAAATTGAGAGCGTGTTCTCTATTTTTCAGTCGGGAAAAGTTCCTATCCGAAAGTGTAATCTTCTGTATGCAATTCGGACGCGCAAAAAATCACGCATGTTCGGAAACAATTTGACGCATGCTCAGAAGCATTGAACTTAATTTTCTCGGCTTGTCGTAGTGTTGTAATTCACAGCGTTCTTGACGGTCGAAAGTTCAGAGAACTTTTGTGTGACCGTGTGTATGCAAGACAAGCTTGAGCGGAATTCTGTCGGAAAAACCATCCAAGATTTTTTGGACGGAAATTCCGCTCGTGTGTACCCGGCATTACAAAAAAGCACATACTCATAAAGAAGAGACTGGATATCTATCTCTCCTGTCACTCAATGCTACTACGTTTCAGAGATTGACACTCCTGGAAGTGTCAGTTTTCCAGTAGACTTCAAGATATCAATTCTCTGCAACAGAGCAGCAATGAGTGAAAGGAGAGATAAGTAGACAGCCTCTTTCTTATGCCCCGTACACACGATCGGACTTTCCGCCAACAAAACTGTGGATTTTTGTTCGAAGGATGTTGGCTCAAACTTGTCTTGCATACATATGGTCCCAAAAAAGGTTGGCCAACAGTTACGAACGTGGGAGCGCGGTGACGTACAATATGTATGATGAGCCGTGAAAAAGGAAGTTCAGTGGCCAGTGCGGCTCCTTCTGCTTGATTCCGAGCATGCGTGAACTTTTGTGCGTCGGACTTGTGTACACACGATCGAAAATTCCGACAACAAAGTTTTGTTGGCGGAAAATTTGAGGGCCTGCTAGCCAACATTTGTTGGCGGAAAGTCCCACAACAAATGTTCGATGGAGCATACACATGGTCGGACTTTCAGCCAACAAGCTCACATCCAACATTTGTTGTTGGAAAATCCGATCGTGTGTACGGGGCATTACAGCTATATGCTGTGCTTTAAGGTTTTTTTTTATGTAACAGAGTCTCTTTGGAGCAAATCAATGGGCGCATCTAATATTATTAGGTAATATCGCAAGTGTACAGATGACACATGCAACCTGTTCCCATCACACAGTCTGGAACCTTGAGAAAATTGGCAACCAATAAACAGTGTGCAGTGCAGGAGGATCACATCATTGTGAATAAAGATATCTGCTGACACATACACTTTTTATGTCCTTTCAAAAGTAACTTTAATAGTGTTTACATTCATTAAAGTAATTCTAAAGTCTAAACATGTTTTACCTTAATATATTCCCTGCAATAGGGTAAAAAAAACGCTACTCTACCTGTTACCCTCTCCCCTGCCATATCTGACTTCTCCAGCTCTGTATCATTTGCAGAACTGCTGCTCCTTCTCTTCCTGGTCTCACAGGAGACACAGGCAGCAGTGGGATCCATTTGCTCCTGCTGCTGTTGTTCAAATCCTGTGAGGAGGGAGTGGGGGGTGTGTGGGTCTATTGATGCACACAGCACGACTCGGGAGCACACCCACACTGGTGCCCCCTCAGCACACGGCTTGCTAAGGGGGCACTTGGAGGAAGAAGGGGTGGACAGTGCTGACAGAGATAGGGGGCAACTTTGTGCGATACCATTGCACAGAGCAGGTAAGTATACATTTTTTTTTTTTTTAACCTTTACAATCACTTTAAAAAAAAGCCATGAAGGTCCATGTTAGCACTTTATGGTGCCATAGTGTTCTGTGAATCTATTGTCATTAGTGCACTTAGTATTAAATGTTTTTTATATATATATATATATATATATATATATATATATATATATATATATATATATTGTATAAGCATAGTAACATTGTTTGCTTGTTTTTAGATGCAGTCTTTAACAAAACAAAACTGCTCCAAAAAGTTTATTGACTGTAACAGCAAAAAATAGTACCTATTCTGGAAACTTATTTTTCTGTTTTTATGGTTGATGTTTCATATACCTCTATTCTTTGGATTAGGGTATGACATGAATATAATAATATTATGTATATAGCTATATTTTCCAAATTACTATTATTTTTTTCCCCTTTCCTCTCTATTTCCTTTAGTTCCTATTGGAGATTGTTACTCTTACTTTGTGAACTACATATCAGTATTTGATATATATTGATGGTTCTATGTATTTACATGATATACAGTGTGATATACACAAAAGTGAGTACACCCCTCACATTTTTGTAAATATTTTATTATATCTTTTCATGTGACAACACTGAAGAAATTACACTTTGCTACAATGTAAAGTAGTGAATGCACTGACCCCCCCCCCCCACCCCTGCAGCACTCATAGGTCTATTTCCCAAAGACAACCTCTGGATATTACGATGAGCATGTGCACTGAACTTCTGTGGTCGACCATGGTGAAGCCTGTTCTGAGTGGAACCTGTCCTGTTAAACCACTGTATGGTCTTGGCCACTGCGCTGACACTCAGTTTCAGGGTCTTGCCAATCTTCTTATAGTCTAGGCCAGTGATGGCAAACCTTGGCACCCCAGATGTTTTGTAACTACATTTCCCATGATGCTCAACTGCACTGCAGAGTGCAAGAGCATCATGGGAAATGTAGTTCCAAAACATCTGGGGTGCCAAGGTTCGTCATCACTGGTCTAGGCCATCTTTATGTAGAGCAACAATTCTTTTTTTCAGATCCTCAGAGAGTTCTTTGCCATGAGGTGCTATGTTGAACTTCCAGTGACCAGTATGAGTGAATGAGAGCGATAACACCAAATTTAATACACCTGCTCCCCATTCACACCTGAGACCTTGTAACACTAATGAGTCACATGACACCGGGGAGAGGAAAATAGCTAATTGGGCCCAAGTTGGACATTTTTCACTTAGGGGTGTACTCACTTTTATTGCCAGCAGGTTAGACATTAATGGCTGTGTGTTTAGTTATTTTTTAGGGGACAGCAAATTTACACTGTTATACAAGCTGTACACTCACTACTTTACATTGTAGCAAAGTGTCATTTCTTCAATGTTGTCACATGAAAAGATATAATAAAATATTTACAAAAATGTGAGGGGTGTACTCACTTTTGTGATATACTATATATGGTCCTGATAAAGCAGGCATTCCCACGAAATGTGTACACCTACGATCCATTGAGTCATAGATAAATGGAAACTAAACCACATACAGGGCCTTGAAAAATGATTCATACGCCTTGAAATATTCCACATTTTAGACAACCAAAAACATAAATGTATTTTATTGGGATTTTATGTGATAGACCAATACATGGCATAAAATGGCACATAACTTTGAAGTGGAAGGAAAATGATAAATGTTTTTCAACATTCTTTACAAACCGCGGACGACGTGATGACGCCGTCCAGCTAGGTGGGAGGAGCCTGTGCGCTGAGCTCGCGGCGAGGAATGCAGGACGCCGAAACCAACGGAGAGTGAGAGCTCCAGAGCGGCGTAAGTCACCTCCCGCGCCCGCCGCGACGCTCTTTGCCCGGACACTCAGCCCCGTCTCAGTGGGTAATCAGAGCTTGGCGGACAGAAGATCCCTACGCCGCTCCAGGAACGGTACAACGCTGGGTGGACGGTGCCCCCGCGCCTCGGCCCCCCCTCCTTCCTTTCCCCTATCCCCCTCCATGCAGGCAGCAACGGGCTATACGCCCTGCACCAAGTAGCTAAAACGGAGGCCATATGAATACCAGCTCGGCACACAGGATGTCCAGTCACGGTGAGAGGAACAGAAACAGCAGGTAAAAAGATACCATATACACAGGTAATTCTGGGTAAAGCGGTTCGGAAAACTACCGGGATATGAGCAACTCACCGATGCTACGGTAAGAAATGAGGTATATTCCTCTCCTCTTCCTGAACGTATAAAACGCTTTTTTGCCTGAAAATGATCTGTATATCCTCTCCTTTGAAGAATGTGTAACTAACTATGCAAACAGAGGTTATTGGTGGGTCATGACTGTTCTGTCGAAAATATGAAGAGGTAGAAAGATCTGCAATATTAAAAACACTGTAATAAACGCCAACGCGCTTGTAAACTTAGCCCCCCACACCCAGGGGTAACGGGCTGATCTAAGGGAGGAAAGAGGAGAGGGGGAGAAGGAGAGGACGCAAGACAGGGGAGGAGGAAGGTTGCTGAAGGAGCTTTTCGGGGGCAGAGAAGAAGGAAAAGAAAGAAAAGGGGAGAAGGAAAGCGAGCTGAATGAAAACGTGACACACAAATATCAGAACGCTTAAAAGACATTATACAAACACCCCAACAAGGAATTGCACTGGGCGCGTGGACAGATATAGACCCCGGTCCAGATAGGCCCCTTCATAGGAACGGAGCTCAGTAGCTCCCCTCCACGGTCTCTTCTTTTTTTTCTTTTATTTCTCCCCACCCCCTCTTCGAGTAGGGGTACACTGCACCCCTCCCCCCCCCAGTTCCAGGTCTACCCTCGCGTGGCCTCTAATATAGGGGAGTATTGGGGCTTATACTGGACGGCAAAACAGGGGGGCGGGACACGAGAGATGGTGGGTTATTGTGGGATGGTGGGTTATTGTCAGAACCCCTCAGACACTAAAAAAGTGTGGTCGTAAAATACGCCAGAACAAGGCTTGTCAACCGACCCCAAAAACTATTTTAGCCTGGCCCTCCCTTTTGGGCTGATCCCGTGGCCTTTTTTCTTTCTGCGCCCATACCAAACCCCTACCCTCGTTTATAACCAAACCCACCTTACCCTCGCTAGGAGATAACTCAGCCCTCTAAAGTAAGAAAACTGGGTAAACGAATTAGAAGTCAAAACAAAGGGGGTGAACATGAGCAGGTCCACGAACAAAACAACAAAAGGGGCGCTTCCTAAAAGTGGGAAAGAGAAAAACTCGGAAAGTACCATCAAGCAATACATGACCCAGGGTGCTAGCCCAAAAAACCCAGAAGCGGCAAGACAAAGCCATCTCAAAGGTGAAAAAAAAAAAAGGAGCAGAAAAAATATTAGAGGAGACCCTGGTTTCGGATCCCATCACAGAAAGTGAAACAGACAAAAGCAGGATGGAAGAACCCAAAGAGGATGAACACCCACCAACAAAAGGGGAGATGGAGAGGATGCTCCTAAGACTCGAAAACGCAATAAAAGCCGATATTGGCTTTCTGAGGACAGACCTGGGATCTTTGCTCACACGAGTCGAAGTAGTGGAAGAGAAGACAGATAAAATGGCCCAAGAGATGAATAAATTAAAGGACCAGCTGCATAAAGAGCAGCTCAACCAGAGGAGACTACAATACAAGATCGAAGATCAGGAAAATCGCAGCAGAAGACAAAATATAAGAATTAGATACCCGAATCTAGAGGAGAAGACCTCAAGTTAATTATTCAAAAAATCTTCGGCCCAGTCTTAGACAAAGGAGAAGACGAATTTCCTAGGACTGACAGAATACACCGTGTGGGGAGGCCTAGAGATTATAATACAGAACGACCACGGGACATTATAGTCCGATTTACCTACTACGAGGATAAAGCTGAGATCTGGGCAAGGATTAAGAGGCCTACGTTAATACAATATGAAGGTAAAGACCTACAGATATTTATGGACCTAGCACCGGAAACCCTGGATAGAAGACGACTTTTAAAACCCCTCTTGGAGAGTATGCAAGCTTGGAACATCCGATATAGTTGGGGGTTCCCTGCTTGCTTGATTGGCTTCAGAGAGGGGATCTCAGCAAAATTAACATTCCCGGAAGAATTACGAGACTTTTGTGGAAAATTGGATCTGCCGATCCCAGAGTTACCGGGCTGGTCAGATGACTAGACTGCCACGGGGGGGATGACCGGGGGGGGTGGGGGGGGCGCGGGGTGTCCTTCCCCCTTCCCGCACCAGACCAGTCAGGCCTGGGCTGGAGGGGGTGGGCCAAACGTGCAGGTCTCCTCAAAGGGCGGCTCAAAGATGGTCAAGAGTTTCGGGACCATGGGCGAGCAGGGGGCCATAGAGGGGAGTAGACCCCGAAAAGGGAGTAGGGGGGGGGGTAGGGCGGATGGGGGGTGGATTAGAGGAGGGTAAGGGGAGGGGGCCTGACCAGAAAATTTGTAAGTCTAGGACAAGACGATTCGAATCTCTTCTATTTACTAGAAAACAATGTCAACCATAAAATTTATAACATATAACGTCAAAGGGCTCAACTTACCCAATAAGCGCCATAAAATTCTGAGGGAACTGGGACAGTACGCCGCAGGCGTGGCCTACTTACAGGAGACACACATCTCACATGACTCAAACATTAAGCTTTACTCTAAAGAATTCCCCATGTGGTATTATGGGGACACAGTCACTACTAGAAGTAGAGGAGTGGCTATTGGTTTTGCAAAGAACGTAAGATTTTGTCTGGAGAAAAGCGAGTCTGACCCAGAGGGAAGATATCTCTTTTTGAAGGGCAAACTAGACGATACTGAAGTTACCTTGGCTAACATATATGCCCCTAACAGCGACCCGGGGACATATTTAATTAAAATTTTGGGAAAATTAACTGAGTTCAAAAAGGGAATGCTGATCTTGATGGGGGACATGAATTTCTGTATGGATCCACAATGTGACAGTACGTCCCGTGCGCAGGGGACTAGTAGCGTGCAATTACGCAGAATTAAACAAAAATTATTGGAACACCAATTATCAGATGTTTGGAGAAGCCAACATCCCAAAGACAAAGATTTCTCGTTCTACTCCCATGCGCACGGGACGTACACATTAGAAAGGGTGCTCGAGTCTAACATTGGGATAATCTCACTATCAGATCATGCCCCAATCTGGATGAAAATACAAATAACCTCGGAGCGTAAGGTATCCCCCAGGTGGCGATTAAACGATGAAATAATAAGAGATGCAGCAGGAGCCGAGAAAATAGGAAAAGAGCTGGAACAATATTTCAGGACGAACGACACAGAGGGAATCTCGGGGAAGACACTATGGGAGGCCCACAAAGCCTACATAAGAGGAATCCTGATCGCTGAGGGGGCAAAAAAAAAAAAAATGATAGGGCCAGGAGGATTAAAAAAATCACAGAGGAAATAGCTAACTTAGAACAGAAAAAGCCCAGGACCGGACAGGTTCACGTTTTTTTATTATAAGAGGTTCCAGAAGATCCTGATCCCATGGCTATGCAAGTATCTGAATGGCCTGGGAACAGAATACCAAATGAGCAAAGAGGCCTTATTAGCCTCGATTACGGTCATAAAAAAAGAAGGCAAAGATGGAACCTGCTGCTCCAATTATCGGCCAATTTCCCTGCTCAACGCAGACACTAAACTCTTCGCCAAAATACGCCAAAATACTTGCAAGCAGAATAAAAATCCTGATGAGTAAATTGGTACATCCGGACCAAGCCGGTTTTGTCCCCGGGAGAGAATGTAGGGATAATGGGGTCCGTACTCTGCTCCTGCTGCTACATGAGAAGGAGAAAGGGAGTCCCAGTCTACTCCTGTCAACTGACGCCCAGAAGGCCTTTGACAGGGTAGACTGGTCCTTTATGTTTATGACCTTGGAGGAATTGGGCTTCGGCTCAAATATGCTGAGGTGGATCAGGACGCTGTACCATCATCCGACAGCGACAATCAAGATCAATGGCACAGACTCCCCTCCCTTCGAAATGAGAAACAGGACCAGACAGGGATGCCCACTGTCCCCCCTCCTGTTCGTTCTCTCTCTTGAACCCCTTCTGTCTACAGTTAGAGGGGACTCTGGGATAGCGGGATTCAAGATAGGGAAGGAGGAACACAAATTATCTGCATATGCAGACAATGTATTATTTTACATTAATAGACCCTGTGAAACGTTGCCCCGTTTAATGGAGATAATCAAAAAATACGGCGAGATATCAAATTTTAAAATCAATCAGGGGAAGTCGGAGGTTCTAAATATTAACACTAGAAACATCGAAAAACACATACTCCAAAAGGAATTTAAATTTCCCTGGCGGGAAGAACTGAGGTATTTGGGTATAAAATTAGCAACAACTATAAAAAAAAATTTTAAGTTAAATTTTATCCCACTGTTAGATGACATTAAGAACGAAATTAAAAGATTAGTATATAGACCCCTATCATGGTTTGGGAGAATTCAATCACTTAAGATGTTCATACTCCCCAAAATTTTATACAAATTCCAAATGATGCCCATCTCACTCCCTAAATATTTCTTGGCAAAGCTTAAAACCCTACTAATGTCGTTTGTATGGAAGGGGAAAAAACCCAGAATTGCCTTTGCCACCCTAAAACGGGAAAAAAATAAAGGAGGACTAGCAATCCCAGACATATCCCTTTACTACAAAGCTATAGTACTTTCAAGAATCACAGAATGGATGAAAGAAAATAAAAAAAAAAAGAAAAAAGATGGGTTAACCTTGAGTTCTTCCTGAGTAAGGCACATTTAGGTAGCATTATATGGAATCCTCCTAAACACTAATTTTTTTGCACCGGGGATGAAGATTAATGGGGGGAATTGGATAAAACACGAACAGCTCAAGGACACATTAAAGGACGGAAAGATCCTATCACTGCAGGAACTAAAAAGTAAGGACGGGTTTGAGGATATAGATGAATGGCGATATCGCCAGCTTACCTGTTTCACGGAGAGTCTCCCTCGCCCTCTGAGGGAAGTGACAGATTTAACTGCTCTCGAGGGGGTGTGCCTGAACAACAGCACCAGGGGCACGATATCTAGGTGGGGGAGGCTCCTATTGGACGGGGAGGAAGGGGGGATGCCGCCATTCATCTCAAAATGGGAGAAAGAGTTGGGGTCACAATGCGATATTACCACTATTAAGAAAATTTTAAAACTCACACATAGGTCCGCAGTCGATAACAAGTCTGCTGAAACTAACTATAAAATTCTTTCAAGATGGTACGTCACTCCTGATAAGGCGTATAAATACCAACGGGATAAACAAGGGGATTGCTGGAGAGGATGCATAGATCCGGGTACTATGACACACATATGGTGGAGCTGCCCCAAAATCAAGGGGTTCTGGGAGAAAGTGGTACACCACATAAGAGAAATAACAAACATAGAACTTCCAATGGAACCGTGGACAATTTTATTCCACGGGACAAAAGAAGGCATTAAAAAGTACCAAGGTTCACTTATCACACACCTCCTAAATGCAGCAAAGAAAGTAATCCCCAAGAAATGGCAAGAGGCGGAAGCCCCAACAATATGGGAATGGGTAGACGAAGTAGAAGGGATATATAGCATGGAAAGGGGAAAGGAGGAGATGGGACACAGGGCGGAGGATAAAAGAGATAAATGGCTAGGTTGGAGGACATTCAAAAAATCATGGAGTTATACAGAACAACTTAGAGCCTAACTCATAAGGGGAGGGATATCGGATCATGAAGAAAAAATAGATTGAAACTCTTTTTTTTAATCTAGCTTTGAAAACAAATACTGGTCAGGCCGGGGTGGGGTATAGGGGGGGGGGGGGTAGGAGGGGGGTTAACAGGAAAGTGGGAGTCTGTGGAGTAAAGGAGATAATGTGCCGACTGTGGTCCAAAATCCCACCTGTCTGGGGGGGGGGGGGAGGGAAAGGGGAAAAGGGAAAAAAAATAAAAAAAAAAAGAGACATACGCAGATAAAGCTTAGCTACAATGATGTGAATAAGTGATGAGACACTCATGAACTCGTAGTTGATTTGAAGTCTCCCTAAATATTTCGCTGAAGTGGCAAAAAATACATTTAAAAAAAATAAAAAAAAACATTCTTTACAAATAAATATGTGAAAAATGTGGCGTGCATTTGTATTCTGCCCCCTGAGTGAATACTTTGTAGAACCACCTTTCGTTGCAATTACAGCTGCAAGTCTTTTTAGGTATGTCTCTACCAGCTTTGCACATCTAAAAAGTGACATTTTTGCCCATTCTTCTTTGCAAAATAGCACAATCTGTCAGATTGGATGGAGAGCATCCGTGAATAGCAATCTTCAAGTCCTGCCACAGATTCTCAATTGGATTTAGGTCTGGACTTTGACTGGGCCATTATAACACATGAATATGCCTTGATCTAAACCATTCCATTGTAGCTCTGGCTGTATGTTTAGGGTCTTTATCCTGCTGGAAGGTGAACCTCTGTCTCAGTCTCAAGACTTTTTGCAGACTTTGGGCTTTTTCACACGAACGTGTCCGTGTACGGAGCCCGCTCTGCACAGCGTGGGATCGCTCCGTCGATCCCCCACCGAGCAGGAAGATGACAGGTCTGTCTCTGCACTCAGAGCGCCGCTCCCCCCTATGGGGGATCGGATGATGATGGACCGTAGGGTCCGTCGTCACCCAATCCGATCCGCAGACGGATGGTAAAAATGGGGTTTGACGTGTCACCGCTGACATCCGACTCTCCATAGAGGTCTATGGAGCGTCCGTTCAGGCCCGCCTAAAAAACTGACAGGCGGACCTGAACGGACCGTCCGTGTCAAAGGGGCCCCTAACAGGTTTTCTTCTAAGATTGCCCTGTACTTGGCTCCATCCATCTTCCCATCAACTCTGACCAGCTTCCCTGTCCCTGCTGAAGAAAAGCATTCCCGCAACTTGATGCTGCCACCTGCATGTTTCACGTACACTGCACAGACACGTTCCACGGATACACAATAATATACTGCAATATACTGCGCCAAACGCGCAGTAACGTACAGAACTATATGGAGTTAAACTTGCAGTAACGCAATAAAATATATGGAGTTAAACTTTCAGTAACGCAATGAAATATACAGTGTTAAACTTGCAATAATTCAATGAAATATACAGCGTTAAACTTGCAGTAATGCACAGAACTATATGGAGTTAAACTTGCAGTAAGCACAGAACTATATGGAGTTAAACTTGCAGTAACCCAATGAAATATACAGAGTTAAACTTGCAGTAACGCACAGAACTATATGTCGTTAAACTTGCAGTAACGCAATGAAATATACAGCATTAAACTTGCAGTAATGCAATGAAATATGTAGTGTTAAACTTGCAGTAACACAATTAAATATATGGCGTTAAACTTTCAGTAATGCAATGAAATATACAGCGTTAAACTTGCAGTAACGCACAGAACTGTATGGCGTTAAACTTGCGGTAACCCAATGAAATATACAGCGTTAAACTTGCAGTAACGCACAGAACTATATGGCGTTAAACTTGTTGTAACGCAATGAAATATACAGTAAAGAAATTATTGGAGATTTGGGACTATCTAAGGTACAAACGCAAAATAAATGATTTCATAAAGATACGATAAAATTGCTTGTTTTATTAACATAAAAAGAAAGAAAACAAAAGGGGGTTACATTATTTGACTCCATGTACATCGGTATGTCAATCATAGGGTTCAAAGGTATTACATACAATTCCTAGTGGAACACCTATATTATCATACATTCAAGATACACAGGTCATAATACTTGTCCGATCGCTCGACATGTTTCGCCTAAATAGGCTTCATCAGGAGACAAGGATAAGATATATTTGTAGATGGACGAAGATTTTTTGAAATATTTCCGTGTTCTAAGGTATGTATACAAAACAAGGTATTTAATTAGTATATACAAAACAATAAACAATCTTTAAAACATTATATATGCTGCATAGAATGTGTGGTAGCAGGAATGTCTGGTGAAGTCAATTTGCACATGCATGATTCCCTACCTCCAATATCATAGGGGTCATAGGCATGGACAGGCTTCCAGAGAAGGGTGCCGATGGTTACACCGAAACGTCCCCCAAATGGGGATCCGAGCAGGGCAATACCCACCGATCACCACCAGAAATTGTGGCTGGGGAACTGTTGGGGGAGAAAGGAGTCCTATTCCTTTGCCAATAGCGTATTTATAGGGCCTGTGAAGTACAAAAGTACTTATTTAACCATAGATATATTCAAAATAGGCTATAATTATTCGTAGGGTAGGAGAGTAATATGACCATGCCCAATGTCAGTTGTCAAACTTTACCTACCTCTACGGAAGCTTGTAAAAATTCGTACTTGTGAGAGGCTCGGGTCAAAACTCCCCCCCCCCCCCAAAAGAAAGAAAAACAAATGGGGGGGAAAAAAGAGAGAGAACGGGAACTATTCGATCTTTGTTTTGATTGCTTATCCACTAGGCCAAGACGATTTCTGAAATATAACGAAAGAAGACCCCAGTAAAATTGCATAGGAAATATATCCAATACATTTAAAGGACCCCTAGAAGATAGAGGGGTGGCGGTCCCATACCTTAATGTGGAGTATATATGACATCAGAGCGTATCAGATTTGATGGCTGATTGGCCCATGTACTGCCTCTCAACAGGGGCTAGGTATGTCATCCAATGCCTATAGGTATAAATATTAAAAAGTAGTTGCAATAATTCCATATGTTCAGAATTATAGTGGACAAAATGTCCACCATTTTGGAAGATATGGTTGTGTCAGTTTACCTGTTTAGATCGTTCCCAGAGCGTCCCGAGCCTCACATCCACCTCAGTCTGACTCAGCGTCAGACTGGGTTTAAATAGTCCCCCCCCGTGGCGCCAAAAACGCACGGCGTGTGACGACACGCCGTACTGACGTCACGCGGACATAGTGCGGGGGTCGGCCGGCGCTCGTCCCAGACCAGGTGACCGGAAGGTTCCTATGGGGAACTCCTTCCGGTACATAGTTCAGCTGGGACTAACCTGACATGCCCTGCTGACAGCAGCCTTGCTGTTCCGTCAGTCATAGGGCATGAGGAGATCCCTGTAGGTGGAAAGCTGGAACTTGGTGGCCGGATCAAAGCTTCCGGCCGATCCCCAACCCGGAAGCGTGGCGAGCGGGGGACCACCCTAGGGTGGACCCAAACAACCACGCCACGCGACCGGAACAGTCCGTACAGTTCCCCAATACCCTGGGGCGATCGTTTTGTAAGGCACTGCCCATACACCAACCCCCGGGGCCCGCGTCAGTGCAAAGTCCACCGGGACCGATCCAAAGCTGATGAGGGGAAAAGCAAAAAGAAAAGAAAAAGGGGGGAAGAAAAGATCAAAAGAAAAAAGCAGAAAAAGTAAAAGAGTGAAAAAGGCACCCTGTCAGCATACATTCACCGCAGCATATGATCATTGTTATTTTTATTGTGAAATTATTATTAAACACATAATTTTTACAGCTCAAAATGAGTATATTAGTAAATCAATAAGGACATTGAGTAAACAAATCCACCCCCACAACGGGGGGGGGGGGGGGAAATTATTTTACATGAACAAGCACGTTTCAGCAGTGTGTGCTGAAACGTGCTTGTTCATGTAAAATAATTCCCCCCCCCCCCCGTTGTGGGGGTGGATTTGTTTACTCAATGTCCTTATTGATTTACTAATATACTCATTTTGAGCTGTAAAAATTATGTGTTTTATAATAATTTCACAATAAAAATAACAATGATCATATGCTGCGGTGAATGTATGCTGACAGGGTGCCTTTTTCACTCTTTTACTTTTTCTGCTTTTTTCTTTTGATCTTTTCTTCCCCCCTTTTTCTTTTCTTTTTGCTTTTCCCCTCATCAGCTTTGGATCGGTCCCGGTGGACTTTGCACTGACGCGGGCCCCGGGGGTTGGTGTATGGGCAGTGCCTTACAAAACGATCGCCCCAGGGTATTGGGGAACTGTACGGACTGTTCCGGTCGCGTGGCGTGGTTGTTTGGGTCCACCCTAGGGTGGTCCCCCGCTCGCCACGCTTCCGGGTTGGGGATCGGCCGGAAGCTTTGATCCGGCCACCAAGTTCCAGCTTTCCACCTACAGGGATCTCCTCATGCCCTATGACTGACGGAACAGCAAGGCTGCTGTCAGCAGGGCATGTCAGGTTAGTCCCAGCTGAACTATGTACCGGAAGGAGTTCCCCATAGGAACCTTCCGGTCACCTGGTCTGGGACGAGCGCCGGCCGACCCCCGCACTACGTCCGCGTGACGTCAGTACGGCGTGACGTCACACGCCGTGCGTTTTTGGCGCCACGGGGGGGGACTATTTAAACCCAGTCTGACACTGAGTCAGACTGAGGTGGATGTGAGGCTCGGGACGCTCTGGGAACGATCTAAACAGGTAAACTGACACAACCATATCTTCCAAAATGGTGGACATTTTGTCCACTATAATTCTGAACATATGGAATTATTGCAACTACTTTTTAATATTTATACCTATAGGCATTGGATGACATACCTGGCCCCTGTTGAGAGGCAGTACATGGGCCAATCAGCCATCAAATCTGATACGCTCTGATGTCATATATACTCCACATTAAGGTATGGGACCGCCACCCCTCTATCTTCTAGGGGTCCTTTAAATGTATTGGATATATTTCCTATGCAATTTTACTGGGGTCTTCTTTCGTTATATTTCAGAAATCGTCTTGGCCTAGTGGATAAGCAATCAAAACAAAGATCGAATAGTTCCCGTTCTCTCTCTTTTTTCCCCCCATTTGTTTTTCTTTCTTTTGGGGGGGGGGGGGGGGGGGAGTTTTGACCCGAGCCTCTCACAAGTACGAATTTTTACAAGCTTCCGTAGAGGTAGGTAAAGTTTGACAACTGACATTGGGCATGGTCATATTACTCTCCTACCCTACGAATAATTATAGCCTATTTTGAATATATCTATGGTTAAATAAGTACTTTTGTACTTCACAGGCCCTATAAATACGCTATTGGCAAAGAAATAGGACTCCTTTCTCCCCCAACAGTTCCCCAGCCACAATTTCTGGTGGTGATCGGTGGGTATTGCCCTGCTCGGATCCCCATTTGGGGGACGTTTCGGTGTAACCATCGGCACCCTTCTCTGGAAGCCTGTCCATGCCTATGACCCCTATGATATTGGAGGTAGGGAATCATGCATGTGCAAATTGACTTCACCAGACATTCCTGCTACCACACATTCTATGCAGCATATATAATGTTTTAAAGATTGTTTATTGTTTTGTATATACTAATTAAATACCTTGTTTTGTATACATACCTTAGAACACGGAAATATTTCAAAAAATCTTCGTCCATCTACAAATATATCTTATCCTTGTCTCCTGATGAAGCCTATTTAGGCGAAACATGTCGAGCGATCGGACAAGTATTATGACCTGTGTATCTTGAATGTATGATAATATAGGTGTTCCACTAGGAATTGTATGTAATACCTTTGAACCCTATGATTGACATACCGATGTACATGGAGTCAAATAATGTAACCCCCTTTTGTTTTCTTTCTTTTTATGTTAATAAAACAAGCAATTTTATCGTATCTTTATGAAATCATTTATTTTGCGTTTGTACCTTAGATAGTCCCAAATCTCCAATAATTTCTTTACTGTATACTAACCTGGGATGATAGTACAATATTTATGTAAAGTCTTAGGAGAACATTCCAGCCTAGCGAGCTTCGAAAAATGAAATATACAGCATTAAACTTGCAGTAACGCAATGAAATATGTAGTGTTAAACTAGCAGTAACACAATTAAATATATGGCGTTAAACTTTCAGTAATGCAATGAAATATACAGCGTTAAACTTGCAGTAACGCACAGAACTGTATGGCGTTAAACTTGCAGTAACGCAGTGAAATATACAACGTTAAACTTGCAGTAACGCACAGAACTGTATGGCGTTAAACTTGCAGTAACGCAATGAAATATACAGCGTTAAACTTGCAGTAACGCACAGAACTGTATGGCGTTAAACTTGCAGTAACGCAATGAAATATACAGCATTAAACTTGCAGTAACTCAATGAAATATACAGCGTTAAACTAGCAGTAACGCAATGAAATATACGGAAATAAACTTGCAGTAATGCACAAAATTATATGGCGTTAAACTTGCAGTAACGCACAGAACTATATGATGTTAAACTTGCAGTAACGCAATACAATATACGGCTTTAAACTTGCAGTAACACACAGAACTATATGGCATTAAACTTGCAGTAACGCACTGAACTGTACAGCGTTAAACTTGCAGTAACACAACTGAAATATACTGCATTAAGTGTGCAGTAATGACCACAAATGTACTGGGTTAAACAGCACATAACACACTGAAATATACAGCATTAAACTTGCAGTAATGCACTGAACTGTACAGCGTTAAACTTGCAGTAATGCAGCTGAAATATACTGCGTTAAGCGCGCATTAACACCCAAAAATGTACTGCGTTAAATGGCACCTAATGCACTGAAATGTATGGCGTTAAACGGTCACTACACTCACACTGACTGAACTATCCCTACATTCACACTAGTGTAAAGATAAATGGTGGTCGCACTACACTCATACTGACTGAACTATCCCTACATTCACACTAATGTAAAGATGATTGGTCGCACTACACTGAACTATCTCTAGATGCACACTAAACTGATATTCTACATTGATAGAACCAGAATAGCACACTATCTAATAGCACTGAACAAAGCCCTGCTCTATCTTTCTCCTTGCCACGATCATACTACAAATGGCCACTATGGAAAGAATAATTTTATAGTGTGGGATGGGATTAAGAGCAATAAATCATGATTGGATACAGTCATCATGACAGCGTCCAGTCATGGCTCTGACAGTGCTCTGTGCCCTGATTGGGGCGAAGCTTTCATTGCTTCAGCCAATCAGGGCTTTCAATGCACTGTGTAGCGGCGCAGTGCATTGTGGTCACTCGGCAGGCTGAACAATCGGTTGAGCGCCCTGATAATTTGGTTGTTCAGAGAATGGCTGGACAGCCAAAGTTTGGCCCAAACTTATGCTCGAGCCGAACAATTCACCCATCCCTTATGACAAAATGTGGAAAATTTCAAGGGGTATAAATACTATTTCAAGGCACTGTACCTACTATATCTTCTTGTGCTGTACTTTGTGCTATACATAATGGTTTTAATGAATGTTTTTACTATGTGATATAATATAATTTTATATTTTTATATACATCAGTTTAAGTGTGGTTCTCAGAGGCATATACAAAGTCCCCTTTTTTATTTGGCCCTTATCAATTTGTATATGTACATGGGATGAGGCCAATGGGAATCAAATAGAGTAGTTACATATGGCATCTCACCTTCAACTTATAAATTCAATTTTTTGCTACATTCTTTAGGGTGATGGAGAGGAAGAACACAATCTGAATACTGCAGGGTCTATGCATCATTAGCCGTTTCCTCTATTGCTGATTTTAAGCACAGGCATTCTATCAGGTTAAAATTGTAAACAGAGTCTATAGTTTTTATTTCATATCCTGGTTAGATTTTCTCTCTATTATTATAGCTTATTAAGCCAGTTAGACCCAAGGTCCCCCCATGTCCCCATTAGCCCCCCTGTGGATATCCTTGGTTTCGGTCAGAGGAGGAAGTCAGATTTTTCAGAACATGGGGTGGGGAGGTGAATGTAAACTATATACACCTAGCCCTTTCAGACCACTTACTTCCCTTAGACCAATCATACCAATAATATGGGGTGTTTCCCATGGATCACTAGTGCTATCATCAGCTAGCAGACTTTTTACATAAACTAGACCTAAAGTTGCGATTAGTAACATCTTTGACGGATTTTTAATCCCTATGTGCGGTAAATCAAGAGTCCTAGTACCCCCTGTCCTCTATGTATAAGATAATATTATCTCGCTGATCACAGCAAACCCCATACTTTGTGAGAGACTGGGAGAGGGAATTAGGATTTACACCTGTCAATGTGCAAAAAATGACCCTGTTGACACACGTCCCTTTGATTTGCTCCAAAACGCAAGAGTTTTTCTATAAGCTTTTTTTCAGGCTTGTACAGGACCCCTGTGAAGTTATCAAAAATCTTTCCAAGCCTAAAAAAGACATTTCTCTGTGGATTCAAAAATCACACTCAGGCCTATATAGTTCACATCCCTGCTTTATCTGTTTCAGGATGTGCCCTCATCTTTAAAAACTTAGTGTTACACCATCTTTAAAAATAGTGTTACACCACATCTTAATGTGAGAAAATTCATTTGAAATTGATAAGTCCATGAATGAGGGTGCAACCTCATAGCTCCTGTGAACAGAGCTAAGTGGTTTTGGGGTTTAACATAGTTCTTCTTAACTATAGGTATTTGCTTAACACACATATAAGAGACATTTTGAGATAGCTGCTCATTTCATAGATCGTGGAGAGATTGTTTAATGATCCGTACCACCGATATTGTCTGGTTCATTTTGGTTTCTGTTATTTTTTTATTGATGTATCCTTTTTCTCTTTTCTTTCCTTCCTGTGTTATCAAAGTGTCAATGATACTTGCATGATGCACTTTAAACACAAGATGATGTTCAGGGTAAATTTAATGATGATACAGTCCTTGAGGCTTTCAAACTCTTTCGATAACTGAAATGGTCAACTCTAGAAAGCCTGTGATGTACTGTTATGCCCCGTACACACGGTCGGACATTCCGACCACAAAATCCGTTTTTGTGTTGCACACACACGGTTGGACAAAGTTGTTGGAAAATCCGATCATTCCGAACGAGGTGACGTACAAAATGTACGACGGGACTACGTAGAGGCCAGTAGCCAATAGCTTTCGTCTCCAAATTTCTTCTGAGCATGATTGGCTCTTTGTGCGTCGGAATTCTCTACACACGATCGGAAAAAGTCCGATCGGATTTTGTTGTCGGAAAATTTTAGATCCTGCTCTCAAATTTTTCCAGTCGGAAACTCTGATGGAAAAAGCCCACTAGAGCCCACAATCGGATTTTCCGACAGCATAATCCGATCAGACTTTTTCCATCGGAATATCCGACCGTGTGTACGGGGCATTAGACATCTCTGTGCGCATTACAATACCATGGTGTAAATGATGGAAAGCTTTACACATTTAGTTATGGCTTTGTAATCTGTCAAAACCTTTATTTTTGTAAATAAAATTTTATATGCAATAAAAATAGATTGCACAAATAAAAAAACAACAAACAAACAAAAAAAACAATCCAGGCATCTAAGGTTTTTGTTCAGGACAAGGTCAAGGCACAGACCCCTAGCTATTGCAATTAAAACACAGCTCATTGCCTATGTGGCAAGAAAGCGATTTAACCCTTTCATGCCTAAGCCTATTTCTGCACCTTTTGCTAGAAAATTACTTAGAACCCCAAACATTATATATATTTTTTTAGCAGAGAATCTAGAGAATAAAATGGCGATCATTGCAATATTTTATGTCACAATGTATTTGCACATCTATCTTTCAAATGCAATTTTTTGGGAAAAAATACACTTTTACATATTTAAAAAAACTAAACAGTAAAGTTAGCCTATTTTTTTCTATAATGTGAAAGATGATGCTACACTGACTAAATAGATACCTAACATGTTATGCTTTGAAATTGCACACACTCGTGGAATGGCGCCAAACTATGGTACCTATACAGAGGCGTTGCTAGGGGGGTGCGGGGGGTGCGGGGGGTGCGGTCCGCACCCGGGTGACACCCGCTAGAGGGGTGACACCCTCCCGATGGTGAGGAAAGCCCTGGTATTTTTTTTCTTTTTTTTTTTTGTACCCACCCCTTGAAATCTTCCACATGTTACAACCAGCCGCTGGGTTCCCTTAAAGAGGATTGGTTCCCCGGGTGGTGGCTGGTGCGGTGCGGAGTATAGTGGGAGGTGGCTCCCGCGGCTCCATCTGGCTGGCTGCAGAGTCGCTCGGCGGCAAGAAGGAGCAGGCAGATCCCCCCCCCCCCCAGAGCCGACCATACCAATGTCCAGCAGCCGTAAGTGTCAGCTCTCTGCCCGCTCCCCTCCCTGGGTTATGTGCAGCCATTGGAGGAGCAGGGCGAGCGGCATTGTGCACAGAGAAAGTCGGATGGACTGACCATGATAGGAATGGGACACAGGCTGGGCTATGGCGAGGAGCCCAAAACAAAGCTGGTCCTGCAGCCCGCCCTGCTTACCCAGCCTCTCCGCGGTCGTCCACCGGAGCCCGGGGGCGGAACCAAGTGATCAGCTGATCGGATTAGGGGGCGAGCTGGAGGAGGTCTCCCGTGCGTGAGCTGTGACTCACAGCCTGTAGGAGACGGTGACCCCATCTCCTAATCTGGCTGGGACTTGTGACAAATCGACTGCAGCCCGCTGCCATGTGGACGGAGCTGAAAAGAAGTTCCCCAAGGTAAGAACTTGTCAGGTGGTGGGGGAAGTGCTGGGGATGAAGGCTTCCAGTCAGACCTTTTCACTGGTGTGTGACTGCCTACACCTGGCTCCACCCCCTCTTATCCTCCTGGCTCCACCTGGCTACACCCCCCCACTCCTATCTACCTGGCTTCATCCCTCCACCTGGCTACACCTCCTCCACCTGGCTACACCCCCCTCTCCTACTACCTGGCTTCATCCCTCTACCTGGCTACACCCCCTCCACCTGGCTACACCCCCCTCCTATCTACCTGGCTCCATCCCTTCACCTGGCTACACCCCCTCCTGTCTACCTGGCTCCATCCCTCCACCTGGTTCCATCCTTCCTCCACCTGGCTGCCCCCTCTCCTGTCCACCTGGCTATAGCCTCCCTCCACCTGGCTGCACCTCCTCTCCTGTCCACCTGGCTGCACCCCCTCCTGTCCACCTGGCTTCACCCCCCTCTCCCATCCACCTGGCTCCATCTCCTTACCTGGCTGACCCCCTCTCCTGTCCACCTGGCTCTATTCTCCCTCCACCTGGCTGTACCCCCTCTCCTGTCCACCTGGCTTCATCCCTCCACCAGGAGTTCTGGTAATAAAATTATTGAATTAATTTAGATTTTTTTTTTGGGGGGGGGGGCGCAAGTAGCCGGTCTCGCCTAGGGTGCAAAATAGTCTTGCACCAGCCCTGATATGATGGGGGGGGGGGGTGCTGGACACACATATATTATATTAGATATAGGCACAGAGTGACACACCCCACCCACCCTGGTCTCAAGCAGTCACCAGGTAGCTGAGCGCAGCCGCCCTAAGCTGGTCTGATAGGGGGGGGGGGGGTGTCCACAGACCACAGCACAACATCTTGCCATCTTCCCTGCGGCCATCAGATTTGGTCCAGCAAGCAACACACCGTGTCAGCAGGTCAGTTCCAAAATCCAAATCAAATCATCAATGCCTATGATGCCATTATCTGCGGTCTCCGGGGACAGATCCGATCCAGAGATCACCATACAGTGGGATCTCTGGATCGGATCTGTCCCTGGGGACAGCAGATAATGAAAAGTGTGGGGGCAGAGCTGCGATGAACTCACTCATCGTGTTGGAGACTCGGTTAGGCCCCTTTCACACCGGGGTGGTGGGTGTGTTGGCGGTAATGTGCCGCCATTTTTAGCGGCACTTTACCGTCAATTTCACTGCGCTATTTGGCCGCTAGCAGGGGGCTTTTAATCCCCACTAGCGGCTGAAAAAAGGGTTAAAATCACCCGCAAAAATTATTGGGGGGGGGGGGGGGTGACACCATGTTATACCGCACCAGGTGACACCAACCCTAGTGACGCCACTGTACCTATAAACCTCCATTGGCGTTATCTCACATGTGTGATTTGAACACCGTTTACATATTCGGGCGCAACTTACGTGTGCGTTTTCTTTTCTGCGATTCAGCGATTCTAAATACTGTAATTTTTTTTTTAAATCACTGCCATTGGCAGCCGAGTAAACCGGAAGTGACGTTGTGACGTTGCTTCCGTGCTTACACATAGGAGATTGGAACAAAGCCTTTTCCGGCTTCCTTCCAGTCTCACTATAGCCGGCGGAAGTGCCAGATTGGGGATTGGGTCTCCCGGTGGGACGGGAGGTCCGGGAAGAGTGGTGGCAGGAGGGGGGAACGTCCCCTCTCGTTCCTTTGGAATAACAGCCGTCCGGCTTTTAGCCGCATCGGTTGTTATCCCTGAAGAGAAAACCTCCCGCTCTAAAAAACGGTACCGGGTGATGCCTGCAGCGGCAGGCATCACCCGGTATAACCCCTTAAACCTGAGACCACATATATGCGTACGATCGGCGCTAAGGGGTTATAACACATACAGGTGTAGTAAAGTGAAAGTCTTTGAGATGTTAGGGCCAAATAATACCGCAGAATCTAATTTACAGGCTCAGCAGAGTTTCACATCGGTGAGGGAACAACCACCATTTGATTATAAATTTGACACTTGGTTCATCTGGGTTTGACTACAGAGCTTACACTCACTGCCCACTCCTCTACTGACAAATGCTTCATAATCCTGTGGGAGAGAGACGATTGACAAGGGTCTCCCATGTATCCAGCTGAACATCACAGCACCACTTTTCTTTCTGCACATGGCGGCAGTATGAGACAGAGGTTGGCACTCCTTGGGAGTACATTCTTACTTTTTACCTGCTCTGTACTTACAATCCTGCTCACTCTGGGGGTTTATTCCACTGTTTCACAGGTACAAGCAAAAATATTCTCAGTTCCTACTTCATATCATCAAATGGTTAATCGACGCATTGATTAAAGGCAAAAGAAAGGGGGTCTTTGAAGCCTTTTCCTGGCTGTTACATTGCACAAGCATGCATAGCACTAATTCGGGGGAGAAGACACTGACAGCAAAGAAGGGGTTTTATTTGGCTCTGAGTAAAGAGCTGGGAAGGTATGGTGTAGGGATAAGGTTCAGGTTTGGAATGGATATCCTGGTTTTGCATTTTGATAAAATTCCAGACTTATGGCTAAAAATTCACCGCCAAATCCAAAATGCAATGCATAACCTTTACCTGTGGACGAATGAGTCTCTAAGAGCCAAAAACCTGAAGAAATAGACAAGCTTTTTCTTTCTTTAAAAAAAGGGTGCTCTCCCAGCAGCCATCTTGTCAGTGCATGTTGGAGTTGCCTGGGCAGGGAGAGCGTAGTGACAGATATTGTGCCATACAATGCTATACTGTGAATTGTGTTGGGTTACGAGATACTACAATGAGACGCAGTCCTAAAATGAGAGGCAGAGGTGCTGCTCGTGGATGTAGTAGTGACCAAGTAGGTCCCGCAGGATGTAGCAGTGAGTACATCAATTTGATGAATGGATGCCATATTTGTTATCCCAGACATAATCTTTCAAAGCACAATCAAACAATATAATATAATTAAGAAATAATAAGGGACACTAATCTACAGCACAATTTGCATTAAGCAGTACCCCCAGAAATGTTTTAAAAAGTTCCCACACCGAGTCAGCAGTTCTCCCTGTGTTGGTGATCAGAGAAGACCAATTGCTATGTCATGAAAGTATGCAATTGGGATTTTCCAAATTCCACCCATTAAAAGATTCTTTATTATTTCCTAAAATGGGAGAGGGGAGCCTGCAGTACAGAATAATTTTATCTGTTGCTGCAGATCCATCAGAATGCACACATAGAGGAACCCTGGAATCTAGTCGGATAAAGGTAAATTAAAGAGATGTTGCAGTAATTCCTAGATAACATTCGTGATTTATGATTTATCACAAACATCTTTTATTTGGATTGCCAATGAGAACATCTTCATATAGTTTTAAATAAATAGATATAAACCTTAACCAGATGACATTTTACTAAAGCAGACAATTTTGTAATATATAAGGCAACCTGGATTTTTTTTAGGAATTTATGATTCTTAAAAGGTGTATGCCCACTGACACTGAGCAGTTAACGATTCACTTAAAAAACATGTTTAAGCATGACAGTGTAAAGTTTAAATTGGAATGCAATGTTATAGTTATCTAGCACGCCCCCCTAGGGGACTGCTGAAAATGATCTGCTCATCTGCATGGCCATAACCAAGTGAACCTTCCAACCCACCTGACACTCTGGGTTCAGAAATCCTTGCAGCACTGTGTGGCAATAATCAAACAACTATTTTACTTGAACCAAATAAAAGTAGAAGTTGTTACAAAGAGGAAGTAATAAATCTGCTGAGCTTTAGACAACAGCGTTAACTCAGCAGAAGAATTCCTCCCAAAGGCACAAGACAGAATTTAACAACGACAATACTATATACATATTGGTACACTTTCTTTAGATATAATGTCACCCACTAGTGGATGTTTCTGTTAACTGCTTATACTGTCACACTATGGAAGATGGAACCTGGCCAGCCTACACGCTATCCTAGGAAGGGAGGGCGGGTCTAGGGAGGAATAATATAGGGTCTTTCTATAAGTAAGGCAATAAAATCTTCATTGCAGGTCTGATGTTCTTCACCGGCTAGTTGGAGCTCGTTAACTGTAATCCATTTGGGTATAGTGAAAATGGTGGATTTCTCGCAATAAAGAAACCAAACGGTGTCTGAGCACAGTGTTAAAGTAATGCAGTAAAGTGTTCTTGCAGTAAAGATGTCTGTGCAAAGTGCCTGAATATGATGGTGGTAAAGAATGGATAATGGTCAAGTAATTTACCATCTCACCAATGACCAGACCGTTCTGATGTCCTCAGAACAGGAACAGGTGTAGCGGCACTCGTGCAGCGCATCCGCTGTCTCAATGTTCCGACGTGAAGCTGCCACACACACTGACAGGCAGGCGACCAGCGTGGCACTAAAAAAGGATGTCGGACAGTGAATAACAGGGCTAGGCCACGGGTTGGAAGTACGACTCTGCGGGGTAGGCTGCAAACCTCTCTCTCTCTGTTGCACAGAGAGGTCCATCTTGCATCGGATCCAGGAGAAAGAGAGCATCCGTGCGGGCTTTGGTTGCTTTTATAGCTATTCCCAGCAAAGAACTCTGGCATATGTAGCCCTGGCACACAATTGTGCAAAGCAATTATCTGACGGGGGGAACTATTTGTCCCACAATCCTTTTTATCGGGCTCACAAATATGATGTCACTGGATACGTTGAGCACTAGAGGGACAGGCAATACCAAGCTATGCTAGAAGGTACGGTGCTTTATGTTTTTAGTCCATACTGCTACAGTTAAATAAAAGCAAAATGCAGTGGTAGCACACATTCTTTCTGTATTGTGCATGCCCAAATTTACAGGGAGGCATAGTGATATCACATGAGCCCCTCAGTAGTATTGGAAGCCAGGTCAAGTTGAATAGTTTTATGCTATGTTATGGCCAACAACATAGGAACATTCCTAAGCAGTAAGCAACAACATGTAACTTTTGTCTGCAATTTCTCCTGAGTTATTGCAGTGCACTTCCTGGTTTGTGAGTATGCCTAGCACTCCTTGTTCTCCTGAGTTGTATATTTGTGGTGTGAGATCCAAGGCTTTGCTGCCTCTGCAAAGCCCTTCTTCTACTGGCGTGGCCACCTCCACACAGAGACACAGAGCTCCATTATGGAAGCGGTATAGAGCACCTTAAAATAATGCAGTAAAATACGGCTCAGCAAGTTTTTTGCCATTCACAAAAAAAACCTACTAATATACAGCATGAGTTATTTTATGAAGTCATGCAGTAATTTAGTATTGAAAGCATGCAGTAATTTAACGTCTGGTGGTAGCTGGCATATTTATTTACAATAGTAAATACTGCAATGTTAAGGAGCAGGCGGCACCAGCGTCCTTAGCAACCAGGAACTGCCATGGTTATTAATAAGTGGGCGGCTGCTACATCCTTAACAACCGATGACTCATCAGCTGTTAGAGGGGTTCCCTGCTGACAGCTGAATGTAAAAAAAAAAAAAATAATAATTGCTCGCAATTAAAAATGAAGAAACAATAAATGGCCTTTCAGTTCTGGTATGGATTTTAAAGGGGAACCGCCAAGCCAAAATGTAAAAAATGGCGTGGAGTCCCCCCCAAAATCTAGACCAGACCCTTATCCAAGCATGCAGCCTGACAGGTCAGGAAAGGGGGGGAAGAGAGCACCCCCCTCCTAAACCATAACAGGCTACATGCCCTCAACATGAAGGGGCAGGAGGGGCTCTGCATGTTGATGGGGACAAGGGCCTCTTCCCCGCAACCCTGGCAGGTGATTGTGGGGGTCTGCGGGCGGGGGCTTATTGGAATCTGGAAGCCCCCTTTAATAAGGGGGCTCCCAAATCTCAGCCCCCCTATATGAATGAGTATAGGGTACATAGTACCCCTACTCATTCACCAAGAATAAAAGTGTAGTGTAAAAAAAGACAGGAGGCAGCTTTTGACAAGTCCTTTATTGAAAAGCACAAATTTAAAAAAATGTCCCCCGGGGTAGAACCATCATCAATCATGATGCCCACCGCCACCGCCGACCCGAAGAAAAGAAAAGCGCCTCTCCCGAAGCTGGCTTCCGCCGTCTGACAACTCTGCTGCCTCCCGCCACTAAATAAACTAAGGAACAGTGGCATCTTGTGACGTCAACAGGCGGCCCCATGTGACATCACCGAACTAGCATGCCCAGGATTGGTGATGTCACATGGGGGCAGGCTGCATGTTTGGATAAGGGGCTGATATGGATTTTGGGACAATCCCATGCCATTTTTTTAAACATTTTGGTGTGAGGGTTCCCCTCAAAATCCTTTGGGTCTGGTATGGATTGGGGGGGAGCCCACAGCGTTTTTTTTCTTTCCTGGTTGTTAAGGATGCCGGTGGACGCCGGCTCCTTAACAACCAGTACACATTGCCGAAATAACACATTCCAATAGATCAATACTTAATTACCAAATGCATTTAATTGTTTGTTTACTACTGTGAATTGAGTTTAAAGCGGAGTTCCATCCTCTTTTGAGAGGTGGTCTTTAATGAAAGACCACCTCTCCGCCCCTCGTTTTGGCTAGTTAAAAAAAAAATTCTTCTAATTTACCTTTTTATGAAGTACAGCCTGTACTTCCAATCCATCTGGTCCGTGGCACACAAAGTCATATCCTCAATGTCTTCTGGAACATGTGTGTGTCCCAGAAGACAGCCGGCCATTCACAAAGTGCTGCACGACTCGCCTGTTTCCCTTAATTAGAATGGTCAGCGCCTGCACCCAATCCGATGGACGGTGTAATCGCTGATGTGCCCTACAGTGTGCCACATGCCCTGGGATGTGTGCCTCATGCCCTGTGATGTGCCCTGATGTGTAAAGCCTAAAATGTCCTGTTCCCAATGATGTTCCCTGGGATGTGCCCTGTGCTCTGCTGTGTGCTCTACTATGTGCCACATGCCCTGTGATGTGCAGCATGGCCTGCTGTGTACCTCCTAATGTGTCATGTGATGGGCCCTGCTGTGTACCCACTGATGTGCCCTGTACCCCCTGTGATGCACCATGCTGTGCTTAATAATGTGCCCTGCTGTGTACAGCATAATAAACCCTGCTGTGTGCCCCGTCATGTACCCTACTGTGTACCCCCTGATGTGCCCTACTGTGTGCCCTGTGATGTGCCTCATGCCCTGTGATGTGCTCAGTGCCCTGCTGGGTGCCCCATTATGTGTCCTCCTGTGTGCCCTGTGATGTGCCCTACTGTGTGCCCCATGCCCTGTGATGTGCTCAGTGCCATCCTGTGTACCCCATGATTTATGTAGGTGGGGCTTTGTGAAGGTGTGGCTCGCGTGTGAGCTGGGAAACAGGGGGCCCCATGATCTACTATTGCCTGGGGGCCCCATGAGTTGTCAGTCTGCCCCTGGTAGAAACTTCCAGAACTGGAGGGTGGGAGTAAGGAGAGGCTGCTATGCGTATTTATGAGGTCCTTGACCAATCCCTAGCAAAAAGGGTCTGAAAGAGGACAGGCCACCTCATAAATAAGTATCATGCCAGTCATGCCAGCAGGGGCAGTCGGGCGAAAGATCAAGATGGAGTGCTGAGGAGGCTGTCGTAGCCCTTGAGGGTTCCCCCTACTCTGGGAGGGTAACCTCTGGCCTGGGGCTCGGGTGCTGGAAGATTCCACCTAAAACACACAGAGGAAACCCTTCCTGGAGGCACGGGAACAAGGAGAGAGGACAGCGAGAGCAGGTCAGCACGTCTGGGAGATCTACTGAGAGGCAGCCGGGCAGACTGGTGAGTGTCAGTCTGGAAGACCGTGGAGAGTATGTCAGGTTGGAGGACTGTGGGAAGAAGTTAGACTGGATAGCTAGTGAAAGGGGCAGCTGTAGCCACGTGGGTTGGCAGTGCCTAAAGAGGTGGTGCTGGGATTAGTAGCCACAGAAGGAATGTAAGCTGGACACTGAACTTTTTCTACACATCCAAGGGGCCTCGGGTTCCTGCCTATAACAGGATATTGCTCTAAATTTACTTTATTTGTCAGATGTTTACAGTGTGCCAGTTGGGTTTCTGCAAACAAGTAAGAGCTGGAGTAAGAAGTGGAATGTACCGTATATACTCGAGTATAGGCCGACCCGAATATAAGCCGAGGCACCTAATTTTACCACAAACAACTGGGAAAACTTATCGACTCGAGTATAAGCCTAGGGTGAGAAATGCGCAGCTACTGTAAGTGGAAAAGAGGGTCAACGATGCCCATTTGCAGCCTCACTGTGCCCATGCAGATGGACACAGTTGACCAATTTGGGGCCCTGTATCTCAGGGTCACTTAGTGCTAGGAACCCCATCTTTAGATATGTTGTAGTGCTAATTCCACTGGGTTGGAATACAACATTTGGGGTTCCTAGCACCAAGTGTCCCCGAGATATGGGGCCCCAAATTCGGGTCAGAAAATCTCAAGCACTTTTCTGCAGCAGAGAATGACATTTTCCGAACCGACTTTGGGGCCCCGTATCGCTTATATGTTATAGTGCTAGGTCCACTGGGTTGGCACACCAAATTTGGGACTCCTAGACCCAAGTGGCCCCGAGATACGGGGCCCCAAAGTCGGGTCGGAAATTTTTTTTTTTTTGCTGCAGAAAAGTGCTTGACTCGAGTATAAGGCGAGGGGGGCACTTTCAGCACAAAAAAAATGTGCTGAAAAACTCGGCTTATACTCAAGTATATACGGTATGTAGATACTGTATATAGGACTGTATATTGGAAGGGTTGTCCCTGAAGTTGTTCTGAAGTCAAGTGGGCATCCCATAATCTCCAATCCCTATCCAAGTTATTATCTCTCAATAAATAAAAAAAAAAACAAAGTCACGGACTGTTCTCTGACTCTGAGTGCTTGTGGAAATTCGGTGTGCCTAGCTGTGCAGGGTGGGGAATACCAGTATACTTGTGGCTCCTTAGGAGGTGCGCTACATGTAAATGAAACTGTTGGTCAGGTCACCTATAGAACATATCCCACTTTTAATAATTTGTATTAGAAAGATTTTAACAGAGAGTCACATATTTGTCACATAAAATGAGTGACTCTCCATTTGTTACACAAAATGAAAATGTTTGTGAAGAGGGGAAGGAAAAATTAAAGAAAAGAAAAGAAAAAAAGGGTAGAAAGAGGGAAGAGAGCAAAAAAAAACAAAGAAGGGATGCCTCATAAGGATTAAGGGAAGGGAGATGGGGACCTAGGGAGAAAAGGGAGGTTCTTGAATTTCCGACATACACTTCCTTATATTATTGTTTATAGAGAAGCAGAAATATCATTTGAAAGTGGGGCATGGGTGTAGTGGATCCATGCCGACCATTGTTTGAGAAGTTTTTTGTGGGTATCTATGAGTAGTCTAGTTAGTTTTTCATTGACAAAGAATGAGTCCATGCATTCTTTAACTTCTGTAAAGTTTACAATTCTACAAATAGTTTTCTCTATGCTTTAGAGATAGTTCGGTTGCTTAAAAGCATGAATGTTATTACCTTAAATTGAAATTGGTGAGAGAGGAAGTTATGAGGTGAAGAAGCAGAAGCCAAGGGTAGGAATTTAGGAATATGATATTTGAATAGGGTGTGTAAAAGTTTGAATGTTTTGGTCACAATACAACCAAGTTATAAACCAGTACTGAGGATCTTGTTGATTCAAAATTAGAAAACACAATAATCAGACTTAACCGATTATTGTTAATTTTGATCAGATAAAGACCCAATTCACATACAATACAAACAAGAAAACATAACAGGAATATGGACATTTTCCTCTGAGCCAAATGTTATGCTATTAATTACACCATCGTGCACAGATTTGCTCTGTTAATGACCATCCGAACGGTGAGATTTACTCGCCTGTTTCGGTGCATTCTGCACATTTTACGAGCGTAGTTCACAGAAAACCCACTGAAAGGCTGCTCGACGCTTTCATGAATCAGTCCTTTTGCATGCCATTGAAGCCCTCATAAAATTAGTGCGCTTCATATGCTAGCAATTATTGGGCCGCTTTAGAAAAGCATTACACACTGTTTGCATTGGGGTTTTTTAGAGGCACGTTACCCATAAAAAAGTGTGGAATTCACCCAAGCCCTGTGCCACAGCTTGAAACTCATTAAACCTTTCTGAACAGGGGCTGACGTCAAAATTATGCATCTCAGCAAGGGAGAGCTGGAAGACAGGCCTTTCCTGCTTGATGGCTGGGCACCTCAGACTTACTCTACATTTACAGGGCACTAGGGTATAGCTCCTTATATATATATATGTATATGTTTTATACCTATACAGTACATATTATTTACTACCTCGCTTTATAGAGGAAACTTTAAGCCACTCCTGTTTGTTACCTAATTCTATTTCCAGATGCTCTCTAGTTTTGATTTGGCAGAACACAAAGCATTTTGAGTCATAGTTTTATTTTTGCTTCCATTTAAACTGTTAGTATTACACCACATGATGTAGCAAATACATGTATATGGTGCCCTTTAACTAGTAAAGGCTTACTATGTGAGGCCAGTGTTGTATGTATTAAAAATGATAATGTTTGAACTGAAAAATGACTGCACATTATTGAAATGGTGGAGTTGATTTCTAAAGGGGTAGAGCAAGTTCACTTGCCAAAGTGAAGTTTCTTTTAATTTAGTTAATGAGTTTGATTAGAATACTTTGCAGATAAGGTGCAATCATATGTGAGAAAAATTCAAACAAAATAAAAAGGGTTTTTGCATGCTTCTGATTGGATAATTCTGTCAGCATGTGCTTCTACTAAGGAGGCTCTTGCCTTGGAGCGGCTCTGCAGCTTACTCATTTATTTGCAAATGTGTGCTAACTAAACCCCTGTTTTAACACACACTGTTAAGCCCCATACACACGCTCGGATTATCCGAGGACCAGGTCCGTCGGATCATGTCCGTCGTACTTTGTCCGATGTTGGTTTTGCGTACACGCGGTCGGACAAAGTTGTCGGAAAATCCGATCATTATGAACGTGGTGACGTTTGTTGCCTACGACGGGACTACGTAGAGGCTAGTAGCCAATAGCTTTGGTCTTGTAATGTGATCTGAGCATGCGTAGCACTTTGTCCGTCGGAATTCGCTACACACGATCGAATTTGGTGTGATCGGACTTTGTTGTCAAAAAATCTATCCAGCAGGAGATAGGACTTTGTCCGTCGGACAATCCGATGGAAACTGTCCGATGGTGCCTACACACGGTCGGAATTTCCGACAACATTGTCTGATAGGACAGAATCCATCGGAAAATCCGACCGTGTGTATGGGGCTTTAGACAGGACAATGTGGTTGCTAGCAGATTGGCTGGTGAGTTGTTTGTTACTGATGTAATATTGGTGAGGGGACACTCTGGACACCTTTATTGCCATTGTGCTATGTGTTGGGTGTCCAGTGTGCCCATGTGCCTTTAAGGAGGGGTGGGCTACCTCCAGGCTCACCTGCCCTCTATATATCCATTAGAATGCATGTGCTTCTACTATGGAGGCTCTTATAAATGTACAAGAGTTAGGACTGCAGAATCATTGGGGTGCCTTGGAGCGGCTCTGCAGCTTACACATGTATTTATAAATGTGTGCTAACTAAACCCCTGTTTTTAAAGAAAACTGTTAGACAGGGTAATTTGGTTAGTAGCAGAATGGCTGGCAAGTTGAGCTGAGAATTTTCTTTAGTATTGTTTTGCATATGTTGCCCTTCCATGTGCTCCTTGCTATAAAGACCAGTTATAGGTGGGGGCAGAGGCCAGTTATTTGTTCTTAATGCTTGTGCTGCCTTACTTTGTGTGTTCGTGGGTTTTCCTCTGGGGCCCGGCTTCCCTCCTGTGTGATATAAAGGGAAAAGGCTCAGATCCTGGGGGGGGGGGGGGGGGGGTCTGAGAACAAGCGGGGGAAACCTAGAACAGGCCGGGGATGCCTGCATGGAAGCTCAGAACTGTGCCTTAACTACTTCCCACCCGGCCACTGTATATATACGGGCGGGTGGGAGCCGCCTACTTCTGATCGGACGTTCCCGAACGTCCTTCAGAAGTAGGGGGATCGCGCGCGTGCCCGCACAGCGGCGCGATCCCGATGCGCTCGTGTCACCTGGACACGGCGCATCTCGGATCGGCAGGAGGGCTCTGTGATTGGCCCTCCTGATCACATGACGGGCGTGTCCAATCACAGCCATCATGTGATGTAAGAAAACAGCCGGTTGCTAGGCTGTCGGTGAGGAGAGGAGAGCTGATCGCTGCAGCCGGCTGGTGATCAGTGAGTATTAGCTGTTTTTTTACTCACTGATCACCAGTCTAGTGTCCACAACAGTACACCAACACAGTAAAACACACATGTCCCCACACATGTCCCCAAAACATACATGTCCCCAAAACATACATGTCCCAAAACACACATGTCCCCAAAAAAAAACACATGTCCCCAAATAATAAAATTACATGTCCCCCACATATGTCCCAGTAAAATCACATGTGTCAATGATAATCTGCACACATATGTCTGTGATCACCTGCACACATCTGTACATGATCATTTGCGTACATATGTCCGTGATCACGCGAACCAATTATTATACACTTAACGGATTTTTTTTTTTACTAAAAACATGTAGCAGAATACATTTTGGCTTAAATTTATGACAAAATTTGATTTTATTGGATTTCGTTTAAAAAAGAACGGAGAAAATATCTTTTTTTTTTCCAAATTTCCGCTATTTTTTCACTTATATCGCAAAAAATAAAAAACGGAGTCGTGAATAAATACCACCAAACTAAAGCTCTATTTGTGCGAACAAAATGATAAAAATTTCATTTGGGTACAGCATTGCATGACCGCGCAATTGTCATTGAAAGAGCGCTGAAAGATGAAAATTGGTCTGGGAAGGAAGGGGGCGAAAGTGCCCAGTATTGTAGTGGTTAAAAAGCTTGCTGGTCAGCTTGGTACATCAATCCACTGGAATGCTCCCAAAGACATAAACTCGTTTGCTGAAGCTATCTCCAATTCAGACTCTTCCTAAAGATGCTACACCTGTACAGTTAAAAATTGGTGTATACTAAAGCGCTGATATATAATTTAAAAGCCCCAAATCTAATAGAATAAAATAAGATTACTAAATGAAATGCTGCTACCATTAGAAGTGTTCCCACACTTGGAAATAGGTGAAAGATATATAAATAGCGTATAAATGGTGCGCAATTCAACCTTAATTATGTGAGCATAGATCTTTAAAAATAATTATGGCCACAATGTCAATTGTGGTCAATAGTGCACAAGTGATAAAAAAATATATATACACTCTGTATATATTGTGCTGGAGGTGTGTGAAATAAAATATACAATCCTTGTATATAAATTAATATGTGAGTATGTGATCCTTATTATAAAAGAAATGCCAAACGTGCATATAAAATCTTATTTAATAGGTGAAAGCATTTGTTGTGTTGGTAAAATGAAAAAAAGTTGAACGACGATTCAGTGATCCATCCCTTGAAAAAGTCACATGACATGTGATGCAAAGCGTCGGGAGGAGGAGCTTAGGTGATGCCGTGTGATACACGAGCTCAGCAAAGGAGGAGAAGGGCTGACAGTCCAGGAGCGAAAGCCTGACCATTGACACTTTTTATCTGCACTATATCCACCGGGTACACGTGAGTGCATACAACTTGAGGCATCTCATGGGGAGTCTATAGTTAGCAATATTGCGCAATGGTTTTTGTTTGTTTTTTCTCTTTTTCATGTTAAAAACCGGCTTGAGCATCAGGAAGATTTCAAAGAATCACCTATAATTGTACCGGCAACATTAAGGGAAGTTTTTGTTTCTTTCCTCCTATATATTTATAAATACCATTACCGAAGTGACAACATTTTATATTTATATTTTCCAAAATAGCAGTCTTTTTGCTTTTTGTTTCCCTAAACAGTGGGAGTTTAAACCAGCTGTCTTAATTGTTATTATCAGTAATGCACCACTGCACTTTTAAAACACCAATCGCCTGGTGTATATGTTTATCTGGTTATCGTAGCAAACAGATTGCATACAATAGGATGGTATGGTGTATGGCACCAACCTTGCAATTAGAGTAATCGCCTGGTGTATCTGCATATTGTTGCAATTAGATTGTATTCAACACTAATTGTCTGGTGTATGGTACCAATCTTGTAATCAGAGCACCTGTTGCCACGCCAGAGTTCCTTCCCTCTTTCTAACACAGGACACAATTCCCAATCATCTTGATTGCTATCACTGAATCGTCGTTCAACTTTTTTTCATTTTACCAACACAACAAATACTTTCACCTATTAAATAAGATTTTATATGCACGTTTGGCATTTCTTTTATAATAAGGATCACATACTCACATATTAATTTATATACAAGGATTGTATATTTTATTTCACACACCTCCAGCACAATATATACGGAGTGTATATATATGTTTTTATCACTTGTGCACTATTGACCACAATTGACATTGTGGCAATAATTATTTTTAAAGATCTATGCTCACATAATTAAGGTTGAATTGCGCACCATTTATACTCTATTTGTATATCTTACACCTGTACAGGTAACCTGGGGCAGCCACAATTAGGTTTAGTTAGAGAAAGGACATTGCTGCATGTTATACATGCTCTGCCAAAAAATTAGTAAAGTTGTTTCTACTGCTCAAAACCTGGTCTGAAGTTACTCAAGAGGTGCATGTGGGGTCCTGCCATCTCTCAACGGTACCAGGGTCTGAAATAACACATATGGGTCTGTGAAACATTGCTACAACAAATAAATTAACTTGCAAGGAAGTTGCTATGGGGACAGGTTCTCCGGTAGTGAGGGGCTTCGGAGTTCAGCTCCCTCCCTAGCCGTCTGTCTAGTACCTGATGTCTTGGTACGAAACGAGAAGGGTTAAGTAGAGCATGCATGAGGTCTGCACTATGTCCTTTGCGGGACCTCATTCTGTTTTTGGGAGTGAGGTTTCAGAGGTACGCTGACTGGTGGAGTAAGCTATGCATGTCCCTCCAAATGTTTGATTTTCCAATGACCGTGGCCCCTGCCTAGTCCCAGGCATTGGTGAGCACACCTTCGGGCAAGGTGTTACCCATGTGCTAGGATTGAGCCCATTCATCACCTGGCGTAGCCCAAAGAACATACCCAGGGGTAGGCCTTTTGTGTAATCCACACTTGGAGCTCAGCGAGTTAATGGGAAACGTGGGGGACATGTCAACCGCCTGCCCTACAAACAGCTTTCATTAAAATGGTTCCTGGTGATCCTGCCATGGGAGATTCTTGTTTAGGCACTTTCTGTTATTGGGAGAAAACGTTGCACCCTTTTCCCACAATTGTGCCCCTTTTACATTGACCTCCAGTGGACAGTGCCAGTGGTTGTTTCAACCAACATTATCCAGGCACAGTCCACTGTTGTCACCATTATGAAACCTGCCCTGTGAAACTCCAGACAGCCATCACTCAAGTTCATGTATGTAGAGAGAAGATGGCTGTTAAGAGGCTACAGGAGATCAGCAGTACTGAGATGAAACAAAGAATTAAACAAAAGGGGGAAAAAGTACTGAAAAACAGAATTGCAATTATTTATGATGTGCTATGCTTTATAAAACAAAATGTCATTCAATTAGGGTTTACATGTACTTTAAATGACTTAGATGGCAGCTTTATATTTTGCAGTATATCCTCTTATATTTTCAAACACTAGTGTCTATTAATGTACTTTAAAATGTTAAATCATTTTATTTATTCTGACTTCTATTTGATAGCATGGTAAACAAATAATTTCTCTCTTCTTCCTGACTTTCCCCACACATTACACATATCTATCATGACAGTCCTGTATCTTGGAATTCCTTCCTGAGGACGTTGTGTCCCAGGGGTCATAGTGCCAACCTTGCCACACTGTGAATGCGCATTTACTCAATTAGTCATTAATTACGGTGTTGGGGGTCCGTGAATAGGCCTTCTCAGAATAATTAGAGGTGGGGTGTGGATCAGTCACTCCAGTGAGCAGGTCATATCTGGTTGGGACCAACCGGTCAATGACTGGGCGTGAGACAGGCAGTGGGCGGGATTATTTGTGTCTTAAGGACTGTGACTGAAATTTGGTAAGTATGAATTTGCTACGTTTTTAAATATCAAATGTACTGTGGTAGAATGAGTTTACCAATTCAGATGTGATGGATTCTATTCTAAAGGTATATGTTTGCTATACTATACTATACTATAGAGATGGCTTTTACAGGTCTAAATGAAGTGAGGTGCAACCCCATGAACACAGAAGCATGCACTAAGCTGTTTGGCATTGTTCATGCTTTTAGACTATTGGAGATCAAGAGATGTTTGGCAGGGTCATAAATCCTCACAAAGCGCTATCTTTAAATGCTCCTGTAGACCTAGTATTAATTAAAAGCAATAGCTTTTGTAATTCTGAACTCTGTCAGCCAGCCTGCATATCTTTTCAAACCAGACATCTATCTAAATGTCTGCAGAGAAATCAATAAGGAAGAGCTTTTAAACTTTCTGTGTACAGGGGGTCCCCGACTTACAAACATCCGTCTTACAAACGACTCCTACTTACAAACGGAGGGAGACAACAGGAAGTGAGAGGAAATCTACCCCTAGGAAGGGAAATTCACTCCTGTAAGAGTTAATATGGGTAAAAGGTGTCTCCACTGATGCTTTATCACCAGTCCATGCTTCCCTAACAACCTAAAATTTTCAAAATCCAATTGTCATTGGGACAGAAGGTGAGGTGAAATCTTCTGAACAGGGGCACAGACAGCAAAACAAATGTTACAGGGGTGATAACCCTTCTCTATGTTATCTAAAAAACTTAAAAAATAGATTTTTTGGCTGGAGCTACACCTAAAAAAATGTACCTGTTCCGACTTACAAACAGATTCAACTTAAGAACAACCCTACAGTCCCTATCTTGTTTGTAACCCGGGGACCCCCTGTATACATAAACATACTCTATAGAGGGCTGGGTGAGGTCTTGTGAAGGAAAATCTGCCTGCTTTTGCTTTTCCTCTTTTACCAACATAGAGAGTACAGCGAATCCTGTCTCCCTCTACAGGCCCCTTCTACATTATGTTATTATTATTATTTTATAGATTTTTTATTGTTATAGGATTTATATAGCTTTAAAAATGTACATGCTTTTCGATACAAGATAGTTGAGAGGACCCTGCTCATTATAGCTTACAATCTAAAAGGGAGGGGCAAGTGATACATTAGGTAAAAACTGTGCAGGATGTGGCCATATATAAAGTAAAAGTACAGTTTATTAGGTGGAGGTGGGATAGACTTTCCTGAACAGATGAGTTTTCAATGAACGCCTAAAGGTGGACAGTGTAGGAGATAGCTGGACCGATTGGGGTAGGCAGTTCTGGAGAGATCCTGGTGGTGAGCATGGGAGAAGGTGATGGGTGAGCTAGAGAGCAGGAGGTTTGTGAAGGAACAAAGGGGATGGTTGGGGTGACGTTTTGAGATGAGATTGGTGCTGTAGTTGGGAGAGCTGGCAGTTGGTAGAGTTGTGGATGGCTTTGCATGTTGTTGTATGAATCTGGAAGCAGCATTCATGGCAGATTGAAATAGATATAGCTTGTGTACAGTAAAGGTAGACCAACGAGGAGGGAGTTGCAATAGTCAAAGCGAGAAATAACAAGGGAGTGAATTAGTAATTGGTGGTGTCATTGGTTAAGAAAGGGCAGGATGTGAGGCTGAAAGGAGAGGTCAGAGTTCTCAGTTCAGCATTACACCCAGTGCCCTGGCATGAGGGTCTGGTATAAGTGCTATTGATCTAAATCACAGGTTCCAAACTGTCAGCCCTCCAGCTGTTATGGAACTACAAGTCCCATGAGGCATTGCAAGCCTGACAGTTACAAGCATGACTCCCAGGCATGATGGGACTTGTAGTTTTGCAACTGCTGGAGGCTATCAAATGACCCAGGAACGAGGTGTAGATTGATAATAAAAGGGCTCTGAGGACAGAGCCTTGTGGGACTCCTACTGACAGGGCAGCCATCAGAAATTGTGGGGCCCCTTACACAGCTTTAGGCCTGGGCCCCCCCCCCCCCGACCCTGACCACCAACATTCCCCAGGGTCCCGCCCACTGGCCGTCCCACCGAATCTGCCCACTAGCCATCCCACCAAGTCCTTCAGTGCCTCAGCCCCCTCACACCTGTACGCTCTGAGCCCCCTTACACCTGTACCCTCTGAGCCCCCTCACACCTGTACGCTCTCAGCCCCTTCACACCTGTACGCTCTCAGTCCCCTCACACCTGTACTCTCTCAGCCCCCCTCACACCTGTACGCTCTCAGCCACCACACACCTGTACGCTCTCAGCCCCCTCACACCTGTACGCTCTGAGCCCCATCACACCTGTACTCTCTGAGCCCCACTCACACCTGTACGCTCTCAGCCCCCTCACACCTGTACGCTCTGAGCCCCCTCACACCTGTACGCTCTCAGCCCCCCTCACACCTGTACGCTCTGAGCCTCCCTCACACCTGTACGCTCTGAGCCCCCCTCACACCTGTACGCTCTGAGCCCCCTCACACCTGTGCGCTCTCAGCCCCCTCACACCTGTACGCTCTCAGCCCCCCTCACACCTGTGCGCTCTTAGTCCCCTCACACCTGTACGCTCTGAGCCCCCTCACACCTGTATGCTCTCAGCCCCCCTCACACCTGTACGCTCTCAGCCCCCCTCACACCTGTACATGTACACACACAGGCATGCACACACACACAGACATGTACACACAGAGAGACATGTACACTCACAGAAATGTAGACAAAAAGGCATGTACACAATCACACACACAGCCGCCCTTACTTGTAAGGTGTTCCTAGTCCCAGCTCTTGTTTCCATATGCAGAGGGGTGCACATGCAGGAAATGGCCAGAGGTGGCAGCAAAGAGCCCGATGTCAGCTCATGACAGAGCAGCAGCCTTCTGACTCACACACATACAGGAGCATCCACAGAGCCCATCCAGACACCGGGGCCCCTTACAAGTGTATGGGCTGTACCCCCCTGATGGTGGCCCTGCCTACTGAAAGAGGAAGAGGAGAGGATGAGGTAATGTTTTAGGTGACACTGAAGGTGAGATTGGTGGGAGGAGAACCAGTAAAAAGCAGACTCTAAGGACAAGGCATTGGAGTTTTTTTTAGGAAGAGTTGGTGGTCAACTGTATCAAAGGCAATAGAAACTTCTAAGAATATGACTACAGAGTTGTGACCATTCATTTTAGAAGTTAGCACATTGTTAGTGAGTTTCAGAAGGGCAGTTTCTGTGGAATGCTGTTGGTGAAAGCCAGACCAAAAGGGGCCGAGAAAGGTTGTTATCAGATGGTTGTAGACTAGGCATTCTAAAAGTTTGAATCTCTCCTGCCAAACCATTGTATTCTCCCAGCCCTGTATAAAAGCCGCTAGCGATAATTGCATGTAAAATCTGGCAGGCTGGTTGTACCCAAGTTGATCGATCAACTTGGTACTTTCAGCCTGCCTATACATGGTTAGAATCTTGCCTGGTTCCTGCTGAACTGGCCAAGATTCGAACAATCTATGGCTGGCCTTAGTGGTATTTCATGAATATCATCAAGGTGTTTGGGGTCCAGCACATGTTGATACTCTTGTAGTTTCAAAATTTGTATATGTGATAATGATGATAACTTACCTATAATTTTATGTAACATATTCTGTTGGCCCATGTTGTGAAAACTTATTTTTATCTGATAAAATCACAAATAATGTAAATAGTAATTGAACAAGTAGTACCTAACTAAATTTCGGATATTTGATTCAAATTGAATTTAAATCAATTTGATATTTTAATATTTTCAATGTGGATGGGAGCTAGGGGCATTATCGATGGATGGAACTGGCTGAGGGTGTAAATGGATAGAGGAAAGGAATATGCAAGTGAAGGGTATTTAAGATGGAAAGGTAGTAGCTTCCTGTAACACCCCCTGAAGATGTCATTGAGGCAAATCGTATGTTCGGGTACAGGAAGCTAATTCGCATGGAACACGAACCTGCACCCAGAGGTGGTTAGATACTGCAAACAGATTGTGCTCACACTGGGAGGTAGTGGAGACGGCCAGTAATATAGCAGAGTTTTTAACCTGAGTGCAAGGGGAATTCCCTGTAAAATGTGAGCATATTTTATGATGGCTTGTGAGTTATATTTTAGGCAATAAAAGGTTTTACACTATTAGAGTCCTCTTTCCTCTATTTTATGATAACTGAAATCTTGGAGTGGATAAGTGGCTGTCCTGGATACATTAACCCATTGGGGGAAAAAAAACGCTTTAAGACCTTACTCCTCAAAGATGGGTCATGGCTATCTGGTGAGTTCTGGAGTGTGGTGGTGATTATTGTTTAAATAATATTTTGTTTATACATTTAAAGTATAACTAAAGGCAAAACTTTTTTTTTTTTTAGTTTTGGATAGAGTGGCGAGGGATTAGAACGTCTGTCAGAACATCTCCAGATGGGGACATTCATTCTGGTGAACTAAGGGTCCCCAAGGAATTCCCTTAATTTGCAGGGATTTCCTCTCACTTCCTGTTTGGCTATGGGACAGGAAGTGAAGGAAAATCTCGGCAATGGGACACAGATGGAGCAAAAAATCGGACAGGGGTTGCCCTATCCAAAATGAAAAAAAAAAGGTTTCCCTATAGTTCTACTTCAGAAGTTCTGGTTCTTCAAAATTCACTCAAGGAAAATATTGAAGAGGTTCTGGATTTTTATTTAAGGACTATTAGGTGAAATATAAGTAATGGATTTACTCAGGGAATAGAAAAAAAAAACCCTCTCTCCTCTCTCTCCCATCATCTCCCCCCATGCCCCCTGCCCAATTAACTAATTTACTATGTAACCCACTTCTAACAACTCCCTCATCTTCAAGGATGCACAGAAAGATTTCCATGAGACCCTACTGTGAGAAATATCTCGCTGTTTTCATTTATCATTGCGGTCAATTATTCCATTCTCCGTAGATATTGCATTTCCTCTACCCACTATTCCTGGGGTGTCAGGAGATCTACAAAATCTTGGTATTACAGCCCTTGCTGCCGACAAACAAAAACGTAGGAGTCCATCCTTGATCTCCCTAGCAGAGCCTGGAATTATGTACAGTAATGCTACCTGCAGAATACAAGCAGCTTCTCTATTTGTTATAAAATTATATTCTTGAATATAGTTGTCCAAAAGGGTATAATTCTTGGGCGTGTCCACCACAAATGGAGCAATGTGCCCAAGTGTGTTTGACATCTCCAGCAGATATTTGACTTTTGAGGAAATATTCTGTGCAGCCTAACCGAATATTGATACCATCTTGATATTAGTTGAAAGTCTTTTTCTTGTACTTTACTAAGGACATTTTATGTGTCCACATGAATGTCTTTCTGGTGTCTTTCTATGAGATTGTACTCCCCAATTCCCTTTCCCACTCAGCCATGTAATATGGTACTCTTGAGTAGGGATGGGCCCGGTGTTCGATTCGAACCCATGTTCGAATCGAACATCGGCCGCTCGTCCGCACGTCCGCTCGTCGAGCCCAGAACTATGTGGGCCGTTCGCATCAAATTTGTGTGATGCGAACGGCCCACAATGCACTGCGCCAGTTGCAGTGCATTGCTGGCTGATGATTGACCAAGCAGGCACTGTGACCCCGCATGCTTGTCCAATCATAGAGCCAGCGGCGAAGAGAGCAATAATTGGCCACAGGCAGGATGCCTGTGGCCAATTATAGCTCAGGGGGTTTAGTACCCGCCCCACCCGCGGCCTCATGTAGTGGGTTCCGGCGTTAGCAACATTGAGAGACTGTACTGTTCTGTACAGTGTCTGCTTGTAAATTATCTGCTGTTTTGATTCATCTACATTATCTGCTTGTGGATTCTGGGGATTAGTGTAGAGAAAGAGAAAAAATAGGCAGGTTAGTTTATTCTTCTCAGTGCTGTTCTCAAATCTCAATCTCTACCAATCCAGCCACCTGCAGGAGTAGTTAGTGTGTGTGCGTGCTGTGTTAGTATAGCACTGCAGTAGCACATTAAACCACCTTTACCCTTCTGGCCTGTTGTGTCATCTAAGGCAGCCATCTGCGGCTAATGAATTGCCGGCTCCTGTAACACAGAGAACAGTCATTCATTGAAAGTCATTGATAAAAAAAAGTCATTGATAAAAAATTTTTTAAAAAAGCGTGGGGTTTCCCCCAAATTCAATTACCAGGCCCTTCAGGTCTGCTATGGATATTAAGGGGAACCCCGGCCAAAAAAAAATGGCGTAGGGGTCCCCCTAAATATCCATACCAGACCCTTCAGGTCTGGGATGGATTTTAAGGGGAACCCCGGACAAAAAAAAATGGCGTGGGGACCCCCTCAAAATTCATACCAGACCCTTATCCGAGCACGCAACCTGGCAGGCCGCAGGAAAAGAGGGGGGGATGAGAGCGGCCCCTCCTCCCTCCTGAACCGTACCAGGCCACATGCCCTCAACATTGGGAGGGTGCTTTGGGGGTCCCCTCAAAGCACTATGTCCCCATGTTGATGGGGACAAGGGCCTCCTCCCCACAACCCTGGCCATTGGTTGTGGGGGTCTGCGGGTGGGGGGCTTATCGGAATCTGGAAGCCCCCTTTAACAAGGGGACCCCCAGATCCCGCCCCCCCCCCGTGTGAAATGGTAAGGGGGTACCTACCATTTCACCAAAAAAGTGACAAAAATGTTAAAAATGACAGGAGACGGTCTTTGACAATTCCTTTATTAAAATCTTCTCTCTTCTGGTCTTCCTTCTTCCTTTCTTCATCCTTCGGTTTCTTCATCTTCTTCTTCTTCCATCTTCTACCATCTTCTTCCATCTTCTTCTTCCATCTTCTTCTTCCTCTGATCCGCTTCTTCTTGCTCTGGTCTTCTCGTCCGGCATCTTCTTCCATGGCGTCGGTGTCTCTTCTTGGGCCGCTCCGCGCGATGGGAGGCTCCCGCTGTGTGAGGCTTCGCTGCGTCTGACAGGTCTTTTATAACGGAGGGCGGGGTCACCTGGTGACCCCGCCCCCCTCTGATGCACGTCGTCAGAGGGGGCGGGGTCACCAGGTGGCCCCGCCCTCCGTTATAAAAGACCTGTCAGACGCAGCGAAGCCTCACACAGTGAATCGGCCCAAGAAGAGACACCGACGCCAGGGAAGAAGATGCCAGAAGAGAAGACCAGAGCAAGAAGAAGCGGATCGGAGGAAGAAGAAGATGGAAGAAGATGGTGGAAGATGGAAGAAGAAAAAGATGAAGAAACCGAAGGATGAGGAAAGGAAGAAGGAAGACCAGAAGAAAGAAGATTTTAATAAAGGAATTATCTCCTGTAATTTTTAACATTTTTGTCACTTTTTTGGTGAAATGGTAGGGGTACTTTTGTACCCCCTTACCATTTCACACAGGGGGGGGCGGGATCTGGGGGTCCCCTTGTTAAAGGGGGCTTCCAGATTCCGATAAGCCCCCTGCCCGCAGACCCCCACAACCAATGCCTAGGGTTGTGGGGACGAGGCCCTTGTCGCCATCAACATGGGGACATGGTGCTTTGAGGGGTCACAAAGGACCCTCCCACCCTACCCCCAAAGCACCCTCCCAATGTTGAGGGCATGTGGCCTGGTACGGTTCAGGAGGGAGGGGGGCCACTCTCGTCCCCCCTCTTTCCTGCGGCCTGCCAGGTTGCGTGCTCGGATAAGGGTCTGGTATGGATATTTAGGGGGACCCCTACGTCATTTTTTTTTTTATTTGAAGCGGGGTTCCCCTTAATATCCATAGCAGATCTGAAGGGCCTGGTAATTGAATTTGGGGGAAACCCCACGCTTTTTTTTATTTTATCAATGACTTTCAATGAATGACTGTTCTCTGTGTTACGGGAGTCGGCAATTCATTAGCTGCGAGTGATTTTAAATAGCTTTTTTTCCTGCAAAAATTACACTTTGTGCAGGGACAGTTCTAAGCACGGGAAACATGCGCCCCTTCACAGGCATACTATACACACCCCCCAGGTACGAAATTTAAAGGAATATTACACTTTTATTGTTTCACATTAAGCATTATTAAAATCACTGCTCCTGAAAAAACGTCTGTTTTTAAAAAAAATGTTTGCATTGATACATGTCCCCTGGGGCAGGACCCAGGTCCCCAAACACTTTTTATGACAATAACATGCATATTAGCCTTTAAAATGAGCACTTTTGATTTCGAACGTTCGTGTCCATTGTAATTAATAGGGTTCGAATGTTCGCGCAAACTTTAGGTTCGCAGGTTCTGGTGCGAACCGAACCCGGGGGTGTCATCCCTACTCTTAAGGTTGAGGCAGACAGCAGTAGAGCATAAATGGTTAAGATTGGGCGAGAAGGAGCCTGCAACCCCAAGCATATTTTTTCAAAAAGGTGTTTTTGATCATTTGAGTATTTCAACAGTTTAAAGCACTGAGGCACTTTATATGGAAGTTGGATTGGTTTTTATATTTTCAAGTTTAATGAATAGCATACATATTGCGCTAAAATATGGGTTATTATTACACTAAAATATGTGGTAAAAACATTATTAACATTATTGAGCGCTGTGTACTGAGATCTAAACAGATATTTTTGATTTGATTCAAACTTGAATACTTTGAATCCATTCAAAATGAATAAACAAAATGAAACAGTACAAATTACAAAAACGAATTTAACAAATGCATCAGAATGAAATTGTTAACTTAATGAATCCATCCGAAATTAAATTAAACTAAACACGTTTTTTCATTTCGCACGTGTCTACCTAACAGTCAAAGTTTCATCCAAAATGGGTTTGGACCAGTGGCGGCTGGTGAAGTTTTAGGATGGGGGGCGCCAGACACCACCCTTCCTTTTTGACCCTCCCATTTATCTTAAGCCACACCCCTTATATAGTCCACCCACTCCATCCCCTGTATTTCACTTGCTTCCACCCATAGTGTTAGGAGTATACAGCTTAGCATCACAGGACAGAGTATACAGCTCAGCATCACAGATCAGGGTATATAGGTTGCATTACAGATAGGGTATATAGGTCACATTACAGATAGGGTATATAGGTCACATTACAAATTGGGTATATAGATCAGCATTACAGATAGGGTATATAGATAAGCATTACAGAGAGGGTATATAGATCAGCATTACAGAGAGGGTATATAGGTCCCATTACAAATATGGTATATAGATCAGCAATACAGATAGGTGTATATAGGTCAGCATGCAATGTGGGGAAAAGAGTACCTATTGACAATCACATCTCTGGGCTAGACATGCAGACAGTCCTGCAAAGCTATAACATCACTGCAAAAAAAGTTCAGTAGAGCCCAGATGCACAAACCCTCACGGTACAGGGAGATTGCACCCATTGAGTAATCAGGGGCATGCGCCTGCATTGGCAAATGGTAATAAACAATGGCACGGGGGGGGTGCTGTCAGTGAGGGGAGGTCACCTGGTTACCAAACGGGTCAGTGGTATACTTAATGTTTTTTATTAATAAGTGCTCTTGTGGACACAATTCCTAGGCCACACACCTGTTACAACCTCACTTTGATTGGTGTCGTATTGGTAGTAATAGAGCATTGCATGATTGCACCAGAGAGAACCCAGGTGGGTGGCGTGGGAATTGTGTCCACAAGAGCCCTTGTGCATTTATTGATAAAAAAAGTCAAGTCTGCCACTGACCCGTTTGGTAACCAGGTGCCCCCCCCCCCACGTCCAATGACGGAGCGATCACTTGTAAACAAACCGACGTCATGTCACGACACCGGTTCCTCTCTCCCCTCTGTGTACTGATCTGTACAGTGGAGGGGAGAGATCGGATAGCAGCAGCGCTGTGGGCTGGATCTGTAGTGCCCACAGCGCTGCTCTGACAATTGCAGTCACATCCATCCATCCATGCTCAGCCATCCCTCCATACTCTGCAATACTCTGCCATGCCCTGCCAATACTCTGCAATACTCTGCCATACCCTGCCAATACTCTGCAATACCAGCCATACTCTGCAATACCCAGCCATACCCAGCCGTACTCTGCAATACCCAGCCGTACCCTGCAATACCCTGCCGTACCCTGCAATACCCTGCCGTACCCTGCAATACTCTGCCGTGCCCTGCAATACTATGCCGTGCCCTGCCATACCCTACAATACTCTGCAATACCCAGCAATACTCTGCAATACCTGGCCATACTCTGCAATACCTGGCCATACTCTGCAATACCTGGCCATACTCTGCAATAACCGGCCATACTCTGCAATAACCGGCCATACTCTGCAATAACCCGGCCATACCCTGCAATACTCTGCAATACCCAGCCATACTCTGCAATATCCATCCATACCCTGCAATACCCTGCAATACTCTGCAATACCAGCCATACTCTGCAATACCCAGCCATACCCTGCAATACTCTGTCATACCCTGCAATACTCTGCCATACTCAGTGATACCCAGCCATACTCTGCCATACCCAGCCATACTCTGCCACACCCAGCCATACTCTGCCATACCCAGCCATACTCTGCCATACCCAGCCATACTCCGCCATACTCGGTGATACCCAGCCATACTCTGCAATACTCGGCGATACCCAGCCATACTCGGTAATACCCAGGCATACTCGGCGATACCCAGCCATACCCAGCCATCCTCGGCCGTACCCAGCCATGCTCGGCTGTACCCTGCAATACTCTGTCATACCCTGCAATACTCTGCCATACTCAGTGATACCCAGCCATACTCAGTGATACCCAGCCATACTCAGTGATACTTAGCCATATCCAGCCATACTCTGCAATACCCAGCCATACTCTGCAATACCCAGCCATACTCTGCCATACTCGGTGATACCCAGCCATACTCTGCAATACTCGGCGATACCCAGCCATACTCGGTAATACCCAGGCATACTCGGCGATACCCAGCCGTACCCAGCCATGCTCGGCCGTACCCAGCCATACTCAGCCATGCTCGGCCATGCTCGGCCATGCTCAGCCGTACTCAGCCTCTGTATGTTGCCAGGCTGTGGAAGTCTCACACATGTGGTATCGCCGTACTCAAGAGGAGAAGGAGAATCTATTTTGGGATGTCATTTTTGGTATGTACATGCTATGTGTTAGAAATATTGTATAAATGGCCAACTTTGTGTTAAAAAAAAAAAAAAAAGCATTTTAACCACTTCCATATGACGTCCTTGACTTTGTGTGGGGATATCTGAATGATGCCTGTAGCTGCAGGCATCATTCAGATATCCCCGCACAAAGTCAAGGACATCATATGGAAGTGGTTAAAATGCTTTTTTTTTCAGATATCAGCTTTTTCAGCCGGCGATTCCCTACACCATAAGAATGATCATATCGGCTCTTCCGCTGCTTGATCATTATTACGGGAGGCGGGAGGGGACGTCCCCCCTCCCGCCACCCTCCGGTACTTCTACCGACTCGCCAATACGATCGAAGCCAGGATCGTTTTTTATTTTTTTTATTTCAGGCTTCCCAGCCTAGAGGTGACATGTGGGGTCTTATTGACCCCATATCTCACTGTAAAGAGGACCTGTCATGCCATATTCCTATTACAAGGAATGTTTACATTCCTTGTAATAGGAATAAAGGGGTCAAAAAATGTATTTTTGGGGAAAAAGTGTCAAACTAAAATAAATAAAGTAAAATGAACAAAAAACAAAAAAATCGCCCCTGTCCCCGTGTGCTCGCATGCAGAAGCAAACACATACATAAGTCCCGCCCACATATAAAAATGGTGTTCAAACCACACATGTGAGGTATCGCTGCGAACGTTAGAGCGAGAGCAATAATTTTGGCCCTAGACCTCCTGTGTAACTCAAAACATGTAACCAGTAAAAAAAATTAAAACATCACCTATGGGTATTTTTAAGTAGCGAAGTTTGGCGCCATTCCACAAGTGTGTGCAATTTTGAAGGGTGACATGGTAGGTATCTATTTACTCAGTGTTGGATTTAATATTTCTGCGGTTCACTTCCTGTTTTGCTGCAAGCAGAAGCAATGGCTGGGCCCACCTGCGGTGAAGACGGCTCCAGGCTAGAGGCACAGCCCCTGAGAGGAGAGTGTCCTGGATCACCTTTTGCTGGTGTTCATTGGATGAAGGCAAAGGGGGGGGGTTTGAATGAGTGAGCTTGGTAAAAGGAATTCGCAGAGAGCTCTTCTCTCTGTTTTGCTGGGAATCCCTGACATGAGAAGATGTCTCTAGTCACCTCATGGTCTGGCGGCCATTTTTCGAGACTACAAGGAGGGCCCTGTGATAAGTATCTTTGATATTCTTGTATTACATGATTTGATTGTAAGCCTTGTGATATTGTAATGTCATTTATTACTTTATGTTAGCATTCCTGATTCTTGGGAAATAAATAAGATAGTGTGTTATTAGCAGCAGTTTGTGTTTGGTTTCATAGCTAACCTCGTATTATTGTGATACTAACAGTAGCATACGCTCATAGGTTTAACAGACTAACAACATTATAGGGACTAGACAAATTAATACATAGATATAAGTATTATATCGCGTACTTCATATGGCACCCCACAAAGGCGTGTAGAATGTATTTTTACACAGAATCCACAAACTAATGTATTTTTGTTTTGAGTCCTGGTAATCAAAGACACCCAGAACTGAAAATCGTCTCTCGTGTGGACAAGATTGGCGCTGGCTCGCGAATTCTGAAACCACGCTTGGATGATCATAAAAATTTTGTGAAATATTTCATCGGATAGCGGACGCGCGACAAATCTGGTGAGACCTTTTTTTTTATTATCCGAGATATGTATATATATGTTAAATGTTGTATTGCTAATGCAAAGTGTTAGAATACTTGTAGCTGGTCAAGAGGGCTGGTGAGTAAGGGCTGATCACCCTTGGTTAAAGATTGACAGGAATTACCATACATCTTTGACGAAAAGTGGGAGAAATAGATTGTTATTTTCAAGTTTTTTTTACGTTTTTATTTTTTTGCATTTTTACCCATGTGGCAGGAAGGCCTAACAGGATTTTTACCCTAACAGGAAGGCATTGTGTCTTAGAATGTGCCTTGTGTCTTGTTGTAAAACTACAAGTAACAAATTTGTATTTAAACGGATGTGTATCTGTTTTTTTTTTTTTTTTTGTTGGTTGTCTATCTGTATTGCATTGTGTAAGCAACTGGTTGAGCAACTTCAATGTGGGTAGGCTAATTAGCATATCAATGGAAGTCATTGAAAGTTTCGTTAACAAACATCAGCTGATAATGCCACAGTAAATGTGGTTAGTCTTTTCAATGGATAGGCAAAAGTTGTATTATTTAGAATGATATCAAGTAAAAGTGATAATGAATGAAGAATCTGGAATGCTATGGGAGCGATTATTTTTTTTATTTTTATTTGTTTCCCGTGAGTTGTAAGAGCTAACGATAATTGGGTTTGGTTTAGTACTCAGTGCAGTGTTGGAACGTTAGTACAAATAGAAGTGTGGATTGTGTGCTTGTGAGAATGGAACTTGTGTATACATATGTTAAGAAGTACGCCTCTGCCAGTTATCATTCATGTGCAGATGAACCTCTTAAAAGCCAGTGTAATGTACTAGTGTCTCAGTGTCAGCAACAGAATAGCAGATTACTGGGTAAGCAGCTAAAAAAGAAAGCGAAAAAGGAAAAATTGGCTAATGAGATTGCAGTGTTGCTCAGAATTAAAGTTATATCTGAGCACATGGGGGAGAAGTGGGAAGCAGAAAGGAGACATCTCGGGGAAGATATAGATGGAATCAGTGAAAAACTTCTAAGGCTTGCAACAGCCTCCAGTAGTGAGATTGACAAATTGCAGGCAAAAGCCGGCGAGTTGTCAGAAAAAAATGGTGACCTACGAGAACAGCTTCAGAGGTGCAGCATGGACTGCGTCATGAAGAATAAACTTGTAGAGTCATTGCGAATAAAGTTATCAGAGATGGAAGAATTGGTTATGTCTTTAGAAAGGAAAGTAGCAAATGCACACTCCCAACTTCTTATTAAAGAACAGTGTATAATATCGCTCAATGAGCACAAAGCAACATGCCAATTGGCCGATATCTGCACAGTCAGTGAGGAAAAGAGCCGTGAGGAAACACAGTCTACTATTGCGCCTATAGCGTCAAAGCAGAATGACAGTTTGATTACAATCCAAGAGAGACTCACGTTATGCCAGATTCTGGGTGAATTTAATGCCCTGGAGTCGCCAGTGACGCTGTCCAATAAGTTTGAGGCTCTAATCAATAAATTCCAGTTGAAGAATGACGATGCATGCTCTCTTCTAAAAGCATGGCTACCAGGACCTTTGATAGGCCAGTTATCGGCACAGGTTAAGGATAATTTAGCAGATGCAGAGGGGCGGAGGAAAGAATTGCAGCGCCTTGTGGACAGTCGTGATAATGGTATGAGTGATTTGCAACGAATGAAATTTAGGAGAGGAGTTGACCCAATATTGTTCTGCAGTGAGTATCTTGCATTGTATACGAGAGTCTTCAACTGTCCTGACTTATTGGAGGATGATGCAAGTTTCATATACTCGATGGCCAATAAGTGTTATGTAAGCTATCCCACTAGAATGGCTCTGAGGAATGCTAGGTCCTACCAAAATTTTGTCAATATCCTGCGAGATTTTTGTCAAGAGTCCAGTGATAGCGAATATGGGTCAAAGGCAGGTGTATCCGTATTAAGCAGAAATACAGGAAGGCGGATGATGGGAATCGATGTTGGAGACGTAAATACAAGCGTGGTATCTGCGCTTGAAATTGATTCAGGAATTGAAATAGAAACTTCTGATGACTCCTCAGACGATGGAAGTGTAAAGTCTGTTAATTCCAATCACAGTAATATTATCCAGCAATGTGAATTTCCAGCATAAGATGTTGAAAAAAGGGCCTATGCAGGGAAGCCAGAGCTAAAATGTTGTTTGTGTAAAAGGGGAGGTCACATCGCAAAGTATTGTTGGGCGAATAACGATATCAAAAAAAGATCATACCTGAAAACTACCCCAAGGCGTTATGAATGTTATTCGGCCAGGTGGGGTAGCAATCCAAAGCATGGAGCCCATAGTAAGCAAACCCAATTCCCCGTTAAGACCCAATTACGGAGTCTACAAACTGAAAAGCAATATGTAGGACAGTTGCATAAAATCAAAATGGAAGTAGCCGAATGGTTATTCAAACATAGCACTGGGGGAAGCAATGCTAGCAGCACTTAGTCAGCTGCAAGTATGTTAAAAATACTCTGATCAAAGTTTCCTTCCTATGAATAAGGTTTTAAGTATTTTTGTAGTTTTTTTATAAGGTTTAATGTTTTATTAATTTAATGAATTTTTATTAGGTTTTTTTAATTTTCTTTATTATTCATTTTTTTATTTTTTCCATTAATTTTTTTGCAAATTTTTTTTATTATTAATTTTTTAATGTTTTTTTTTTATTATGAATAATTTTTTTTTTCATATTTTCTTTTTTTATTAATTTTTTTTTTTTTTTTCAATTTTCATTTTTCAATTTTTTTTTTTTTTTTATTAATTTCTGTTTTAGTTTTAATGTTTGTAATTTTTATTTTTTTTAGTTTAGTTGTTTAAACGACAACTCGGTGTTCCCCTAGCAGTACAATTAATGAGAAGAGACTTGGGGCACTTAAAGTCAATTGTCATGATAATCGTGTTTAATCATTGTCTTTGTGTTCCTTTTCCAGAAACCAGGGAGAGAACAGGTTTGGATACTAAACATTTGTGTTTTGTTTGCAGGTCCGTCAAAGTGAGACCAACACGGGGGTTAGGTTATTGTAAATGCATAATCGATTATCACATGGTACCATGAGCTCATTAATTAGTAATTGTTTGCAAACAATGAAAATATTTAAACAATAATCTGACAAAACTAAAGAGTTACAAATGAGGTAGCAAATGTTGTGATGAAGTTACAAATGTTTTGTTTGTTTTGTTTGTGTTGTTTTTCCCATTAACTTATTGTCTTTCAGATAAAAAAAAGAAACATGTACTCTTCACAGGAGAAAATCCATGGATGTCTTTAATTAAAAGTTGAGTGTTTGTCATTGTTGTATGGTGGTTGTCTTGTCATGTTGTTCTTGGGTGATAATGGCCAGACTTTTAATGTTTATTTTTTTTTTAAATTTTTGTTTTTTTTTTGGAAAAAAAAAAAAAACATATTTTTTTTTTTGTTTTTGGGTATTGGCTTAGTCAACTATTTTATTGTTGTTTTGTTCAGGTGTAAAAAGCTCCAAAAGGTTTAGGCTTTATACACCTGAAAGGGGAATTAGTGCATAGATCGTAAGATAAAGTTAGTGCATAGATCGTAAGATAAAGATAAATGCATTGGTTGTTTTTTTTTTTTGCGTTTTTGAATTGAGAATTTTTGAGAAACAACAGTGACGTTCGTTTTTTTTAAAGTTTTGACCATACCGTGGGGATCCATTTTAGAGTGGGTTCTGCCTAAAGAGGTCATGGTTGTTTTTGATAGTTTGGTCAAATTGCAGAAGCCAGGAATACTAAGTTCCTGGGTTCCAAGGAAGGAAATAGGAGTAAATATAATAAGCAAGCAGATATTATGGATAAGAATTTGATTCTGCTCTTGTTTTTCAATTCCAGAATCCTCGTGGAGCGAGATTGGAAAGGTTCTGGAAAATGGATGACGGATGATCATCTGGTTGGCAGTTTGTCTGTGCCTTACCACGCCCCAAATTTATTCTACTAAATATCAGGAGAGATGAGACAAACAAAAAGATTCACGTTAACACTTTTTCTTTTCCTATGGACGATCTGGTGCTGAATCTGAAAGACTGTGCCCATCATTAAGACTTGAAACATTTTTTTTTTTTTTTTTTGGCTGGACTCTCTCCTGATGAATGCAAACGTGTTATTAATATACGTACAATGGGTTGGAGGTTGGGGGAAGGAGCATAACACATCCAATCCATCAGAACATGAAAATGTAAAATATATATGTTTTTGTTGGAGGGAGGAGTTGAAATAAGAAAAGTTGTGTAATGTATGACATGTATTGACGTAATGGAATTTATATGGTGCAGGTACCCAGGAGGCGGGCACTTATGCATAATAAGGTGTCTGTTGGCCGGACTAGAGGGTGTCAGGTGACACATCAATGGGGTGAACATTTCCTTGTATGGGGGAGATGCGCCTGGTTGAGGTTTCACCTGAGAAGTTGAAACCCTGCACAGGGAATGCCAGTGAATACACACAGGAGCATGCTCCGATAGATAAAGGGAACAAACGCTGACTACCAGAGTACAGTATGCCTTCACCATATGGCACTGCAACATCTCACAGTGGTTGATAAACCTATTACCCTATATGTGCTGAGTATATGCTGAATCAAGTGCTGTCATCGTACCAGTGACTTACTCCCAGAGATGTGCGGACACAGAATAAGGTGCATGCCTTGAGGCGATTCAGTTCGCAGTTATAGCGTTATACAAATCATTCATTCATTCAGGATGCTTATCTCTGAGGAGTAACCACAGGAGGAGGCATGTATTCAGCACTATATTGGGGGAATAGGAGCTGGGATGGGTGTTGGTAATGGAGTAGATATCGGTATCCTAAGGAACAAACTCTCAGCAATAGCTTGAGCGGGACTTTGTTACTCAGAGAGATTGGTGGCATCCTTAATAACATTCACAAAATACCCAGGGTCTCCAGATTTGGTGAACCATGTTGAGAGGTTGGTGGAGGGTGTGAGGGTACAGGATAGAAATCTGTCATGGGCTCTGGCGTACACGCAGTGGCGGACGGAAGTGTCAACCAGCATCAAGCTGATTGCGCAATCTCTGTATAAAGGGCAGTGGCCTGATGAGTTAGCATCACCGCTCAGTAAGACTATGCCAAAACACGTCGCCTACACTAATCCAAAATGGTGGTCGAATGCCTGGATGGGCTGTACCAGTTTGGATGGTGAAAGGTGTTAGGCTGTATGATCCCATATATAGAAGTGCGGACTTGGTCTGTATGTTTGGTGGCATCAATGGGCTTACTGATTGGGGATTCTATCTTGTCGCATTTGAGGCTAAATCACCCACATGTGATCAGAGGAGATGGAAGCAGGTTGATACTTCCCTCGGTCGGAAGCCTGACCATGATGTCCTTTGTATGCCAGGTCAATACATCATGGTGGTGAACGTAAAAATGTTGGGAAGTTATTTCAGGGATCATTGCTGGGGAGGAAGCACCTGGGTGTCATTTGGGACATAGACAAGTTTGTTTCTTTGTCCTAAAGAATGCCGATGTAATGTTAAAACTGGAAGGTTCCTTGAACCTAACCATAGGTAGAGGTGCATGGTATACCCTGGGCATGGTCTCTGAAATCCAGGCACAGGGATGGAATTGTGTGGTTTTGTAATTTTTGCAAATTTATATGTGTGATTAGACTCAATATTTATATAGAAGGGTCTCCCATTTGGCTATGCAAGTTGAGGGACGAATTGACAGTAGAGTCTCTGTGTACAAATTAGAGACCTTGCTGCCAAGTCAGAGCCCTGCAATACCGTTGTGAGCAAGCCTGCCTAATCCCGACCCATATGTACAGTAAAGGGTTATAGGGTTGGGAGCAGGGTGCGTAAATGGACGGGACACATATATATGTATATAGTATGGTAATAAGTTGATTTAGATTATGGTATAGTGTGACCTATGAGTATTGTAGGTTATTAATGTGGGTGAATAAGGCCCTCCTCGAGACTTATCTAAATAATAGATCAGTATTTGAGAGCTGTTTCATATGTTGCTCTGAATGTGTACTGGTGAATGGTGAATGAATGGATACCCCTTGCCTGTATTGCATCCGTCCGGAAGATACCAAAGATACATAATGGCGACATGGAAGCTGTCGCTGAAGAAAGATGTGTCACTCAGTGGCAAAGCGGCACGTGTCGGGAAGCATAACACGGTAGGACCACAATGGACTGTTCCATAGGAGCTGTTTCTGCACACGTTGTAAAAATACAACACGTTAAGACGTTTAAAGGACTGTTCTATGGATACTGGTTTGGAAACGCATGTCAGGGACACGTTGTAAAAATACAACACGTTAAGACGTTTAAAGGACTGTTCTCTGGATACTGGTTTGGAAACGCATGTCAGGGACACGTTGTAAAAATACAACACGTTGGGGGGGCGTGGCCTGGAGCTTCATGGCGTAGGACGTGTGGAGTGAGAGCTCTGCCTGAGAAAAAATCCTTTTACCTCATCCTCCGGGGAACTTCGGACAAAATTACACAGCATTGCACCCTGAAGAATAGTGCACATTGCGGGCTCTATGTCGCCACCCAAAAGGACCTCGGAGGCCGCTGTTAAGCTGGCTAAGTTCCGCCATGAGGGACAGGCCGCCGAGGGAGAAGATGGCGTCGGCCACGTGCAGGCCGCGGAGGAGTCCACCTCCGGCGACACAGCTAAGATCCTCGAGGCAGTCTCCTCGTGCCAAACCGCGCTCACCTCCAAGATAGAGGAGGTAAAAGTGGATATTTCCCTAATCCGCCAGGACATTCAAAAACTGCGGGACAGGACCTCCGAGGCGGAGCGCAGAATAGCCAGGGCAGAGGCGGACATTACCCCGCTTCAAGTCTCCACTGAACAGCTGCAACACCAACTCAGCTTCGTCCTCCATAAGCAGGACGACATGGAGAACCGCCTCAGGAGATGCAACCTCCGCTTCGTGGGTCTCCCAGAAAGGGCTGAAGGCTCGGACCCCCCTACCTACCTGGAGAATCTCCTCATTAAAACGTATGGGAGGGAGGCCTTCTCTTCCACTTTTGTTATAGAGCGTGCCCACCGCCTTGCAGCGCGCCCTCCACCAGCCGGTGCACCCCCGAGAACCTTCATCGCCAAGCTACTTAACTACAGAGACCGGGACACCGTGCTGCGTCCTACCCGCGAAAGAGGGAACATCCCGGTCGGCAATGTGACGGTCGCGGTGTACCCGGACTTCTCCGCAGAGGTACAGAAGAAGCGAGCACAATTCACCGAGGCGAAGCGACAACTGCGCATCCACCACCTGCCGTACGCAATGCTGTTCCCGGCAAGGCTTCGGGTGACCCGTGACGGAAAGACACAGTTCTTTGAGGACCCCGCTGCCGTCATAACCTGGCTGGAGCAACACGAGGTGGCCGCTCCGGCCCGCGGATGATACCCGCAACCCGCATCCCGCGACTACATCCAGTGCCTGCTCGGGGGAGTCCGCGACCGGTCCCACCTACCTGCAAACGTGAGTGTGCCTCCTCTCGCCTATCCCTTCTCCTGTCGCCCCAACCTTGCCCCACACCGCTCCCCTGACCGTGCCTCTAGACACACTCCTTGCCCGGTGACCGGCCCAACAGCCTACGCTCCCAGATGACCGGGGCGGACTCGCCGAAGACAGGCCCTGAACTATCCCTTCCACTGCCACCTGCCTGCGGCCTCTCCTGAGCCGGATCAAGGGATAGACAACCCTACATGCTGCAGCGCCTCGGCGGGCTCATACCCTCGCCCCCATGGGGTTCATGCTGCCCACCTAGCTGAGCTACAACCTGGACTGGAACTTCCACCCGCAGGTGCATGAGCCCCTCCACTACCCCTTCCCCCCCTCTTCTCTGTGAGTCCGCACGAGACCCATAGAAATGGCTGCCGCAGCCCATCGCACACCTGACCCGCCACCCTCAAACGAAGACGTCAAGCTCCCCATCAAGATCCCCTTTTGCCGTCCGGACTTCCCCCATTATCAACCACCTATCGATCTCAGGTAAAACCCCCCCCCCCCCCCCCCTGTGTACTTTGAACTCTCACTCAGACTACCCACACGCCCGGCTCTCCACCAAGCTGTGCGCTCTGCAGTTTCTCTTTTTGCCGCCCCGGCACCCTGCCATGGTCACCCTCGGGATCGAGGACTTTTGTGCTGCCGAAATGACGACCTGGCACCCACTAGAACCAGTTAAAAGTTTGTTTCCCTGGCCAGCTATCACTACCACGGACGTGGAGAGTGATCGTTTGAACGCTATGCCGCGCTGGTCCAGAGATGGCATGTTTCTATCCACAGTTTGTATATTTTGTATGCTTTATACCCTTTATTTGACTTGCATAGCGATATGTACCTTTAAGTTGAAATGTATGAGTGACCCCCCCTGCCTCACTAAGACACGGGGGGTACAATCGGCGCATGCTGTACCCGGACCAGGCCATTGCAACCCCTGCGGGACCACTAACCCCCTATTCATATCAGGTGATACCTGCATGGCACCGGATGGTGCACACACACCTCCCAACGTACCATATGGCTACGCTTAAGGTGCTCACCTGGAACGTCCGGGGCCTTGGCGCCAAACCCAAGCGCTTGGCAGTCCTTACCCACCTTAAGCGTCTACGTGTAGACATTTCTGTTCTGGTTGAAACGCACCTCACAGGGCAGGCCCAGAGGGCACTGAAAAAACCATGGATAGGTTGGCTATACAATGCCCCCCACACCTCCAACTCTCGAGGCATCGCCATCCTCATAGCCAAGACGGTACAATTCCAGCTGCACGACCTGCGGTTGGACCCACTGGGCAGGTTCCTGTTTCTCCATTCCACGGTTGGTGGACGGGAGATACTCATAATGGCATTCTACATTCCTCCGCCCTTCCAATTTCATGCACTTCAGGAAGGATTAGCCTTCATGACCAAATACCCCACGGTGCCAGCAATTTGGATAGGAGACTTCAACACGACAATCAACCCCAACTTAGACAGACTCAGCGCGACCACCCCGGCGCCCCCCCCCCCAATACAACACCAGATTTGGCAAGTTTGCAACTGAATTCGCCATGACAGACACCTGGAGGCACAAACACCCCACTAAAGTAGCCTTCTCCTGCTATACCCCGTCACAACGGGCCATGTCTCGCATAGACATGATCCTGCTCTCCTCCGCCCTGCTGCCTGACCTAATGGAAGTGGGATTCGACACTAGGGTGCTTTCGGATCACTCCCCATATTGGATGACACTGAAATTACCCGCCATCTCTCCCCCCCGAATCTGGAGACTGAATCCATTCTGGCTCACGGTTCTGCCTGATTTAGATGCCGTGCAGAGAGAATGGATTCACTTCTTTAGCACAAATATGGGGACGGCAAATGCTGGGTCGGTCTGGGAAGCTTTTAAGCTCCATGCCAGGCTCATCCTATCCACGCGCATAAACAGACAAAAATCCACTTCCAAGCTGGTACTCCAGCAAGCCGAAGAAAGACTTGACTCCCTCGAACAAGTATTCCTTGCCGACCCCTCTGCGGCAAATGCCTCCCTTCTCCGGCTGCAGTCCAGGCTGACCAATCACTTACACTTTGAAAAGGCCAAACAGGGCATTTTCTTCTGTAAACAGCGGATATACGAACACAGTGAACGCACGGGCAAACTACTAGCCTACATGGCTCACCTGGACCACAGCCCCCCGGTCGTTGTTCAGCTTCGGACTGCAGCTGGGGCGGTGACGTCGGACCCTGACTCAGTGGCGGAGGAGTTCAGGCTGTTCTACTCCACCCTATATACCTCCACGGCACGCCACACGCACACTGAGCTCTCTCGGTTCCTGCAACCCATCGACTTTCCCACACTCACCCGGACACAACGATCTATCCTGGAAGCCCCTATCACCTCCGAGTGTATAGCAGAAGCACTTGCCCAACTCCCACCCTCCAAGGCTCCAGGCTCAGACGGCCTGCCCTTGGAGTTCTACGCACAATTCCAGGAAGCCCTGGTCCCCAAACTGCAAACGCTCTATGCCCACATATTCGACACTGCCACCCTCCCCCCTCCATGGGGGAGGCCCTCATAGTTCTTATTCCCAAGCCCGGCAAGGACCCCCTCTACCCTGAATCCTACCGCCCCATTTCTCTCCTCCAGCTAGATGTAAAAATCTTAGCCAAAATCCTTGCCCTGAGACTCAACGCAGTTATACTCAGACTGGGTTTATGCCCAACAAGAATACCGCCTTCAACCTCCGAAGACTCTTTATGAATCTCCAGGCTGTCCATGACAATACTGGGTCCAGGGTGGTGGTGAGCCTGGATGCCGCAAAGGCATTTGACTCCGTTGAGTGGAGCTATCTTTGGGAGTGTCTGTACAGATACGGCTTCGGCCCCAAATTTATAAAGTGGCTCCAGCTTCTATACCAGGCCCCCACCGCCCGAATCCAGGTCAATGGCAGGACTTCTAATCCTTTCCCACTGTCCAGGGGCACCCGTCAGGGATGCCCGATCTCCCCCCTACTCTACGCCCTGGCGGTGGAGCCACTCGCCATCGCCATCCGCACCCACCCCCACATCAAAGGCCTCCGCTCTGGATCCCTCGTCGAGACACTTAGTCTTTACGCGGATGACATGCTACTGTATCTGGAAGATTCGGGCCCCTCCCTGGCGGCAGCTTTGGGGTTGATAGAGCAGTTTGGGGAGTACTCCGGACTACAAATTAACTGGACCAAATCCCAGATCCTCCCGATCGATTTGGGAGCCCCGTCTGCACCCCAGGCAGCACTTCCCCTCGTCAGAGCCAGTCAAATCAAGTACTTGGGTGTACAGTGCTCCAGAAGCCTATTAGACTACGCCAATTTAAACATAGAACCACTGTTCTCCTTGCTCAAAACCAAAACCCAGGTATGGTCCCGTCTCCCCCTCGGGGTTATGGGACGGATCAACCTGGTTAAGATGATCCTCCTCCCCAAGCTGCTCTATCTCTTTTGGCATGCCCCCCTCAGCATACCCCCCAGAACCTTCAAGGCAATGGAGGCCATTCTTAACACATTTGTATGGGGCACATCCCGCCACAAACTCTCCTGGAGCACCCTGAAACGTCCCACCCACCTAGGTGGCACAGCCCTCCCGGACCTTTTTCTGTACTACATCGCTGCACAACTGTCACACTTTTACCACTACAACCAGGCGGACAAAGACCGATATACCACCCTAATATGCTCACCACACTTCGACCAAGTCATCCACCCCTTCCGCATCCTCATGCGAGGCACCCCCAGGCCCCTGACTTCCAAGGGCACCATGCTGTTCCACCACTGCAAGGTGTGGCGACAAGCCACCACCATCACCAGAGCCCCCGCATTCCATACCTATACACCTTTGTGGGATAACCCCCAACTCCCAGAGCTGCGCACTGTCCCGGACCAAAACCAATGGATAAGCTATGGCATTATCTTTCTCTTCCAGGTCCTATCACATGGTAGGGTTAGACAGTTCCAAGCCCTCAAAGATGAGTTCAACCTCCCCGGTCGCATGCTCTTCCGCTACCTCCAGCTCCGCCACGCCCTCAATTCCCAATTCGGGGAAACTATCCCCAGACTCGAGGCACTACCAATCACTAATGTGGTCCGCAGCAATGACTCCAAGAGACTGACCTCCTTTTTCTACAGCCACCTCCTAACACCAGCAGCCACTGAGCAGGCATTCCATCTCAAAACAAGGTGGGAGGCGGACCTGGGGACGGTGGAGGACGATGACTGGGAAGACGCACTAGTTGCCTCAAAAAAGGTATCCCCCAAACTGTCAGATAGGCTCACCCACTTATATATGCTTCATAGATCCTATCTTACCCCCGCCCGACTATCCAAATTCAAGCCTGACTCCAACCCATCCTGCCCCAAATGCGGTGATCCACGAGGCACCTTCTACCACCTTCTATGGACATGCCCAAAACTTCAGGAATACTGGTCTCAGATTGTCAAGTTCCTCCATGACCAAATGGGGTCTCCCCTGACCCTATGCCCCCGCCAGTGCCTCCTTGGCATCCTCCCCCTCCCAGAAGAGGAAAAACACCTTAGCACATTTCTCCAAGAATCACTTTTCCTGGCCAGACTTCTCATTGCTCGCACCTGGATTAGAACAACACCCCCCACTATACAACAATGGAAGGGGGCGGTCAACGCCACCCTCCCTTACAAAAAGGTGCTTTACAAGCATAGGGGCTGCCCGGCAAAGTTCAACAAAATTTGGGACAGATGGGTGGGGGACTCCGCCACCTGTGCTGAACAGATCTAATCCATATGCATCTAGCCTTGCCCTGCTCAGACGCGTCCACCTTATAGCATTGGCTGGGTACAGTCCTGCCCGCCATGTAAATGCACTCTCCTGGACTCCTCGCCAACCTCCAAAACTTAACCCCGCAGGTCTAGTCCTATATGCCCTCCGCTGGCCTGCAACGCTTGGTACTTCGTAGGCAACCTGGTTTATTTACAATGTTTAATTGTTACTATGCGATCAGCAATGTCAAATGCTTTATCCGTGAATATGGTGCATGTTGCACCCTACACTTGTTTATGTATCCGTTTGTATTCTGCTCAATAAACGTCTTTCTGATTAAAAAAAAAAATACAACACGTTAAGACGTTTAAAGGACTGTTCTATGGATACTGGTTTGGAAACGCATGTCAGGGACAAAAACGGTTATGGACTGTTCAATAGGAGCCGTGTCTGAAGAAGGGTTTTTATGCGACTTTCAGTCGCAAAGCGGAATATGTTGGATTTAATATTTCTGCGGTTCACTTCCTGTTTTGCTGCAAGCAGAAGCAATGGCTGGGCCCACCTGCGGTGAAGACGGCTCCAGGCTAGAGGCACAGCCCCTGAGAGGAGAGTGTCCTGGATCACCTTTTGCTGGTGTTCATTGGATGAAGGCAAAGGGGGGGGGTTTGAATGAGTGAGCTTGGTAAAAGGAATTCGCAGAGAGCTCTTCTCTCTGTTTTGCTGGGAATCCCTGACATGAGAAGATGTCTCTAGTCACCTCATGGTCTGGCGGCCATTTTTCGAGACTACAAGGAGGGCCCTGTGATAAGTATCTTTGATATTCTTGTATTACATGATTTGATTGTAAGCCTTGTGATATTGTAATGTCATTTATTACTTTATGTTAGCATTCCTGATTCTTGGGAAATAAATAAGATAGTGTGTTATTAGCAGCAGTTTGTGTTTGGTTTCATAGCTAACCTCGTATTATTGTGATACTAACAGTAGCATGCGCTCATAGGTTTAACAGACTAACAACATTATAGGGACTAGACAAATTAATACATAGATATAAGTATTATATCGCATACTTCACTCAGCATAACTTCATCTTTCACATTATGCAAAAACATTGGGCCAACTTTACGTTTTTTTTTTTTTTAAAGCACAAAACAGTTTTTTTCCCCAAAAAATGTGTTCGAAAAATTGCTGCGCAAATACTGTGTGAGATAAAAAGTTTAAACGACTGCCATTGTATTCTCTAGGGTCTTTGCTAAAAAAACATATAAAATGTTTTGGGGCTCTATATCATTTTCTAGCAAATAAATTATGTTTTTTACATGTAGGAGAGAAATGTCAGAATTGTCCTGGGTGCTCCAGAACGCCTGATGTCGCGCCCTGCATGTTGGGCCTCTGTATGCGGCCACGCTGTGTAAAAGTCTCCCACATGTGGTATCGCCATACTCAAGAGTAATAGCAGAATGTGTTTTGGGGGTAATATTATGGTATGCATATGCTGTGTGTGAGAAATAACCTGCTAATATGACAATTTTGTGGAAAAAAAAGAAAAAAAAAATCTTGATTTTGCAAAGAATTGTGGGAAAAAACGACAACTTCAAAAACCTCACCATGCATCTTTCTAAATACCTTGGAATGTCTTATTTCCAAAAGGGGTCATTTGGGGGGTATTTGTACTTTTCTGGCATGTTAGGGTCTCAAGAAATTAGATAGGCCGTCAGTACTTCAGGTGTGATCAATTTTCAGATATTGGCACCATAGCTTGTGGACTCTATAAGGCTGGCCATACATTATACAATTTTCTTCTATAGATTTCCTTTAGATTTACCAAAACCATATAATATGAGGTCAAATCTAAACACTTTCAATTTGTATGCAATCAGGCAGGCCCTTCTACTACACAGTTGAAGGTAAATCTAAAGGAAATTGAATAAGAAAATTGTATGGTGTATGGCCAGCTTTACTTTCACAAAGACCAAATAATATACCCCAATTTGTACTTATTTTTTTACCAAAGATATGTAGCAGTATAAATTTTGGCCCAAATTTATGAAGAAAAATTACAAATTTGTTAAATTTTATAACAGAAACGAAGAAAAATTCATTTTTTTTTACAGAATTTTCGGTCATTTTTCTTTTATAGCGCAAAAAATAAAGAACCTAACGGTGATTAAATACCACCAAAAGAAAGCTCTATTTGTGTGAAAAAAGTACAAAAATTTCATATAGGTACAGTGTTGCATGACTGAGTAATTGTCATTCAAAATGTGAGAGCACTGAAAGCTGAAAATTGGTCTGGTTAGGAAGGGGGTTTAAGTGACCAGTGGTCAAGTGGTTAACCGCTTCCCGACCGCCTCATGTACATATACGTGTGCAGAATGGCAAGGGGCAGGCAAAATCACGTACCTGTACGTGATCCTTTAAATGCCTGCCCGTGGGTCGCGTGCGCACCGCCACGCCGCTGGTGTCCCGCGATCGGGTCACGGAGCTGAAGAACGGGGAGAGGTATGTGTAAACAAACCTCTCCCCGCGCTTCCTACTCTGCCTGTCATTGATTGGCTGTTCCCGGTCATCGGGAAAGCCGATCAATGACATCAGACCTCAGCCCCGCCCCCTAATGTAAAAAAAAACACACACGTCACAGCCCATAACCCCTCCCCTCCCCCTAGTGGTTAACCCCTTCACTACAACTGTCATTTATACAGGAATCAATGCATTTAAATAGCATTGATTGCTGTATAAATGCCAATGGTCCCAAAAATGTGTCAAAAATGTCCGATGTGTCCGCCATAATGTCGCAGTCACAATAAAAATCGCTGATCGCCGCCATTACTAGTAAAAAAAAAATATTAATAAAAATGCTATAAAACTATCCCCTATTTTGTAAACGCTATAACTTTTGCGCAAACCAATCAATAATCGCTAATTGCAATTTTTTTTACCAAAAATATGTAGAAGAATACGTATCGGCCGAAACTGAGGAAAAAAAATGTTTTTTTTATATATTTTTTGGGGATATTTATTATAGCAAAAAGCAAAAAATATTGAATTTTTTTCAAAATTGTCGCTCTATTTTTGTTTATAGCGCTAAAAATAAAAACCGCAGGGGCAATCAAATACCACCAAAAGAAAGCTCTATTTGTGGGAAAAAAAGGACGCCAATTTTGTTTTGGAGCCACGTTGCACGACCGCGCAATTGTCAGTTAAAGCAACGCAGTGCCGAATCGCAAAAAGGGGCCTGGTCCTTTGGCTGCCAATTGGTCCGTCAGCAGAATGGCACGTACAGGCAAAACCACGTACCTGTAAGTGCCATTCTTCCGGCAGGTGGGGGTTCCGATCGGACCCCCCCCGGCCGGCGGCGACGGTCGGGATCGCTTCAGGAGCGATCCGGGATGAGGGGACGGCCAGTGGTTTCTGGCCACCCCCTCGCGATCGCTCCTGGCGAATCAGATGCTTCCCCTGGCTGTGTCATTCAAAACACAGGCAGAGGAAGTGATGTCACACTCGGCGCGTCGGTCAGAAAGACCGGAACGCCGAGGAGTGAACACACACAGGTTAGTGCACCAACAGTACACTGACACCAGTACACATAGGCAAACAAATAACCCCCCTGTCACCCCCAGATCACCCCCAGATCACCCCCTGCCCCCCCAGTCACAGTGTCACTAATTGCAGTGATCATTTATTTACTGATCACTGCATTTAGTTTCACTGTGACTGAAATAACTGTCAGGGCAGTTAGTTTTAGGTCCAAGGTAGCCCCCTACCCCCCCCTAATAAAGGTTTAACCCCTTGATTGCCCCCCAGGTAACCCTTTAACCCTCTTTTGCCAGTGTCACTAAGCAATCGTTTTTCTGATCGCTGCATTAGTGTCACTGGTGCCGCTAGGTAGCCAGTTTTTTTTTAGATTAACCGCCATGTTTATATAGGTTCATAAATAGGTTTATAGGTCAGGTACCCCCATATTACAACCTAAATAAAGGTTTTAACCCCCTGATTGCCCCTAGAGGTAACCCTTTCACCAGTGATCACCGTATAAGTGTCACTGGTGACGCTGGTTAGCCAGTTAGTTATTTCGTTATTTAGGTTCCCCGTCAGGTTTTTATATAGCGTCAGGTACCCCCATATATTACCTAATAAAGGTTTTAACCCCCTGGTTGCCCTAGTTAACCCTTTCACCCCCTTTTTCCAGTGTCACTAAGCGATTGTTTTTCTGATCGCTGCATTAGTGTCACTGGTGCCGCTAGGTAGCCAGTTTTTTTTTAGGTTAACCGCCAGGTTTATATAGGTTTATAAATAGGTTTATAGGTCAGGTACCCCCATATTACAACCTAAATAAAGGTTTTAACCCCTTGATTGCCCCTAGAGTTAACTCTTTCACCAGTGATCACTGTATAAGTGTCACTGGTGACGCTGGTTAGCCAGTTAGTTATTTAGTTATTTAGGTTCTCCGTCAGGTTTTTATATAGCGTCAGGTCCCCTCATATATTACTGTGACAGACCTAGCCGGGACACAGGCTGTTGGAGGGGACTGAAGGCGAGCCTATTACCTTGCGATTATGGGCCCTGGCATTTGGGGGAACAGTGCTCTTTGAGCTGCATGCCTGGGACCCCTGAGCTGGTGGTACTTGGATTCAGGTCCATGCTGGCCCCCCAATACACATAGAATCTGTATGTGTATTTGGCATATTAGCAAGAGACGCTAATGTCATGACTCATGAACTCCAGCCACCTGTCTGTTGTGTTAATGCATATAGTCTGGCTTGTAAGAGTATTTCACCTATTGTTGTATGTGCCAATTAACCCTGCAATTGAATGAAGGAGTCCAGTGTTGATTAAGATAATTAGCTCATGCTAATTAGGTTAGGCTTTAGTCATCTGGCTGTATATATGTGTGACATTTCAAATAAAGAGTGATTCCTGATGTGCCCTACACTGGTGTTGTCTGGTGACTGGGTGAGCTAAGGGGTCTTGGATTGTGTGGTACCGGACAGAGGAAGCATTTACGGCGGACATATTGAGTACGAGGTCCGTCACAATTGGCTGGCAGCGATGGGATCGTGCTTCCTTGTCGTGAACACATCCAAACCATCACCTGGATCCAAGGCCCGGATAGCAGAGGTACAGATACGTCATGGAAGAGGAATTCGGAAGGAGGTTGCGAGAGATGCGGATACAGCACAGAGGACCAGTATCGGTGCAGGTCCTGCTGGGATGGTATGATTCTGTTCGCCTACAACTCTGGAAAGAAGCGCTAGCCTGTGAGCAGCGACACCAGGGAAAAGTTCTCCCCTCCATCCATGTAAGGTACTGGTCGCAGTGTGAAGTACGAATGTTGTTATTGGGGGAACAACCCGAAGCAGGAGTGGACAGCTGAGTTAAGCAGGCTGATCCGGGCAGAAATGCGTTTGGACGAGAGCTACAGAGCCCTCCGGTGGTATGTAGCCCAAGTGTGCCCGTGGACAGCAGATGACAGGCCCACGGAAGGCTTTGATTATAATGGCCTGGGATTGTTGTACTGGAGGCTGTCCGAGGACCCCGACTTTGGGAGTGATCTGGAGTGGCGTTTGGAGGAAATAATGGAGCACAGAGAGCAAAGATTGAACGTCTCGGAAGTGCTCTGGGCACAGGAAGATTTGGAGTTCCTGGCCGCTCAGGAATGGGAGCTGGAGATTGCCTACATACAGCTGCTAGACACTGCTCAGCAGCAGGGTGGGGCTCCCTTTGCCTGGGACTATCAGGAAATACCAGCAGACAGCTCTGAAATCCTGGCTGAAGAGTCAGCAATGTGGCATAGTAACAGAGTGCTTTGCCCACCTGCCCCCGCAGCTATGGACGCGGAGGTCTTATGGCGGATGCAGCAAGTGCTGACTGACCTTGACAAACCTGTTACTGCACAAAACGAGGTTGGATGGAGGAATATGCCTGTCCAGCAGCATGCAAGAGAATCGGCAGTGGAAACTCTGGAGATTGCCGTCCCCAAACCTGAAGTGCTGACAACAGGGCAGAGCTCTGCTAACTTCTGCCCAGCATCAACAGCAGTATCTGGGGAGTTACAAGGAACTTCCCCAGCTGAAGCGCTGGTCACCGGACAGAGGGTCCAAGACCTCTGCCCCACACCTGTGTCAGTTTTGGAGGCTCAGGGTGAGAAGGTGGCGATCACTTCCCAGCAGCCAGATGAGGGAATGGAAAAGGAAGCAGCCGGCTCCCCTTCCCAATGGCAGCTACACAATTTGGGAGTGGAGGAAGCCAGCCTCCTGCCCCAACGGTTAACCAGAGCGGGGGATGTGGAGTCCCCAGCAGAAGTGCTGGCAACAGGGCAGAGTGCTGCCCACCTCTGTCCAGCACCAGCAACAGCTGCGGAGTTCCAGGGAGCTGGGGCAGTTGGCCTCTCTCCCCAACAGTTAGCTGGAGGAGATGATGTAGGGAAGCTCCTACACCCAGCTGAACTGCTGGCAACGGAACAAAGTGCTGCTGGCCTCTGCCCACAACTAACAGAGGGCAGATTTCCTGTAAAGGGGGATGGGACTGCAGTCCCCACCTGTATACCCCAGGGATGCTGGGCTGTCGGCCCAGATCCCCAACAGCATGATGGAGTGAGCCCAGTCACCCTGTCTTCTCTCCAGCGGCTGAAAAGACTCCAGGGAGAAGGGCCAGTCCAGGCCTCTCCCCAGCGGCGGATATGTTCTATGAGAGAGGCAGAAGTTGGCTGGGTGAGTCGTGCTCTGTTTGGAACAATTTGTTTGGGGTACTGTGTGGGTACAGGCATTAGAGGACTGGAACCACTGACTAACTTCGGAGTCATCCAGTCTGGGGTCTCCTCCTGTGTTAGTCTCCTGCCGAAAGGGGAGAAATGTGACAGACCTAGCCGGGACCTATTACCTTGCGATTATGGGCCCTGGCATTTGGGGGAACAGTGCTCTTTGAGCTGCAAGCCTGGGACCCCTGAGCTGGTGGTACTTGGATTCAGGTCCATGCTGGCCCCCCAATACACATAGAATCTGTATGTGTATTTGGCATATTAGCAAGAGACGCTAATGTCATGACTCATGAACTCCAGCCACCTGTCTGTTGTGTTAATGCATATAGTCTGGCTTGTAAGAGTATTTCACCTATTGTTGTATGTGCCAATTAACCCTGCAATTGAATGTAGGAGTCCAGTGTTGATTAAGATAATTAGCTCATGCTAATTAGGTTAGGCTTTAGTCATCTGGCTGTATATATGTGTGACATTTCAAATAAAGAGTGATTCCTGATGTGCCCTACACTGGTGTTGTCTGGTGACTGGGTGAGCTAAGGGGTCTTGGATTGTGTGGTACCGGACAGAGGAAGCATTTACGGCGGACATATTGAGTACGAGGTCCGTCACAATTACCTAATAAAGGTTTTAACCCCTTGATTGCCCCTAGTTAACCCTTTCACCAGTGATCACCGTATAACTGTTACGGGTGACGCTGGTTAGATAGTTTGTTTTTTATACTGTCAGGGCACCCGGCGGGTGATATCAATTAGGTTTTAGGGTCAAATAAGGTCTGCGTCGCCCCAGGTTAGTGCCAGTACCGCAAACACCCACGTGCAAAGCATACACCTCCCTAAAGCCCCATACACACGGTCGGACAATCCGCGGACCAGGTCGGTCGGATTCTGTCCGACGTACTTTGTCCGATGTTGGTGTTGCGTACACACGGTCGGACTACGTTGTCGGAATATCCGGTCCGGAAGAACGTCGTGACGTAAGTCGTCGTCCACGAGATTACAAAAGGGAAGTTCAGCACCACGTCAGGCACCCGTTGGGCTCCTTCTGCTGATCCCGTGTTTATCGAGAGTTAGTGGAAGTTTGGTGACTTAAGATTCGCGCTTCTCAGTTTTCTGACTCAGATCGTTACTGCTCTTCAGTTTGTGCTTGTCGTGCGTATCTGTTTATTAGTGCGTGTAGTCAGTTTGCATTTGTTGGTCATTGCGGCCTATATCTTGATATAGGACGCTTTGATTTGCACTGCTTATTGTCTGCTCGTTGCTGGTATTCAGTTCGTTCTTTCAGGCCTTGCTGTTTATCGGTGCTTTCTGTTTGTCCGTTCTGACCAGCCGACCTTTTGTGACCTTCTGAGCGATGTTTCCCGTGCGTACTCGTCGCCGAGTTCGTGCTGTACGCGGAATTGGTGTCGGGCTTTTAGCTTTGACCCAAGACCCGTCCATGAACAGAGTGACGAGGAGTATGTGGACCAAGAATTGGTTGCTTCAGCGTGACCAGTTCTCGCACATGCCTTTGCTTCGTGAAATCCGGGAGAATAATCCTGATGATTTCAGGAACTTTCTCAGGATGACGGACCCCGATTTTCACCGTCTTTTGGCTTTGCTGACCCCCTTTATCAGCCGGCAGGATACCTGCATGAGACAAGCCATTACTCCGGAGCAGAGGCTTGTTGCCACGTTGAGGTACTTGGCGACAGGGAGAAGTCTTCAGGATTTGAAGTTCTCTTCAGGTATCTCTCCCCAGGCCCTGGGACTCATTATTCCAGAGACCTGTTCTGCCATCATTCAGGTCCTGCAGGAGGACTATATTAAGGTAACATTTCTACTTGACTATTCCCTTCTATGTATGCTCTGTTTGCTAATGTCTTGTATTTTTGACCTCCTTCCCTAATTACCATGATTGCAATATGTTCTAATATGCTGTGCCCCTTTTCTCCATCATGCATTTTTCCCTTCACTTACCTCCCCAGCATGCTCTTCTGCCCCAATAGACACCTATGGCCTAGTCACTTAATCAATGTCTTTTGTCTGCTGCATAGTATTGTTTGCCCCCAAACACCCCCTAAAATATGCACAAATGTTTGCTGTGTGGTTTACTTCATGTAGAGCCCCTTTAGAATTTTTTTTTTTTTGTTGGTGGGGGGGGGGGGGGTGGCAAACTCATTAGGAACCCCCTCCCCCAACTGCTCTGTCAGATGGTACCAATCCTTTATCTGCTGGCTTTCCCAAGGTCCATACACACTATATACCTACCTCTTTATAGTGGGCATCTTTAGGGATGAATTCAGCAAAGCATGTAGTGCAAGGGGCTGCCTCCATACATTCCATTTCCTAATTTTTTGTCTTCTTTCCCTCCTATTAGCTTTCTTGGTAATTTCAGAATGTCACAATGTGCCTGCCTTTTTTTGGGGTGGGGGGGGTTGAAATGTTATTTTATCTTTCCTGGGGGCTGCCAATAGTGTTAAGTACAGAGGGTCTGGCCAAACTAGCACACATTATTGAGCCATTTGCCAATCAATGAAGTGCAGAGGGTTACCTGTCCCCCCCCCAAAACCCTAGTTATTGCCAATGGCCCATCAGAAGTGTGGGGATTGATGGGGGGTGAGTCATCTGTGAAGGGGAGCCTCTACTTTTCTGTGCAAATACTTTCCAGCCTCCAATTTTATACAATGCTCTTGTTCCAAGATGTTGATTGTCTAATCTGCTTGCAATGTTTAGGTGCAAAGTGACTAATTATTTTTTCTTGTTTCACTCCACAGTTCCCTTCCACGCCACAGGAATGGCAGACTGTGGCCTCCCACTTTGCCAGCCGTTGGGACTTTCCTAAGTCAATTGATGGGAAACACGTCCGCATCGTCCCACCGCCCAACTCGGGGTCCTACTATTATAATTATAAAGGGTTTAATAGTGTAGTGATGTTGGCGGTGGTGTCGGCAACATACGAGTTTATGTATGTGGACGTGGGGATGAACGGCCGGATATCGGATGGTGGTGCCATTACGCACACGGAGTTCTACTGGCGTCTCCAAAGTGGCAGTCTGTGCTTGCCACCTCCAGAGGAGAATGCCGAAGGACTCCCCTTCGTCTTTGTCGCAGATGAAGCGTTTGCGTTGACTCCCCATGTGATGAGGCCGTTCCCGATGAGGACCCTCACCCCGGACCAGAGGGTCTTCAACTACAGGCTGTCCAGAGCCAGAAGAGTGGTGGAGAACACTTTTGGCATCCTGGCCAGCCGCTTCCGCCTGTTCCTGACGGCATTTAACTTGGCGGAATACAAACTGAACCACATAGTTCTTGCCTGTTGCATATTGCACAACTTCCTCAAAAGACATAACAGGAACTATGTGGTGCCCGTTGGCCCAGATGTGGAGGGCCCTCCAAATGTGGACCTCACAGCCCTTCAAGTGGCACGTCCAGGCTTGCCCCCCTCTAAATGCCCGCGTGGTCCGCGACCAATATATGGAGTACTTTGTGGGTAGGGGGGCCATTGCTCTGCCTGATGATGTGTGAGAGGCATTTTTTAATAAATCTGATATTTGAACCAACCTATGATTTCTTGTCATTTCAGTCTTGTTTTTAGCTTATTTTACCTTGACATTTTTTCCCTTTGCCTTCGACAGTGGGAATGCACTTTCTGGGCAAAAGGAGGTAACAGTCTCTTCTTCCCAAAAAGATTCTTCTCATGTTGTGTGTTTGCTACCTAATCTTTGGTCTAGAGAAGGTTTGTCCTGCATAACTGACACCCAAAATACTCCTTTTCAGCACCAGGTCTGACATGTGTGTATTCTGAAAAATGCTGTGCTCCGTGTTTTCGTACAAAGCTCTGTGGGTGTCATTTACATAAGTCAAATCCGCTATGCTCTTCAAGTGCATTGAAAAAGTTCCCTGGGAAAGACAATTGCAGTGCAAAGTGGATTTGCCTTTAGTAAATAACACCCATTGCCACCCATATCCTTTACATTTTACATACATAATGCATTGTGTTTTTTAAATAAGGAAGCCACACATTTAGAAAAATAAAAAAGTTTACTAGGAAAACCTTCACAAGTGCGTTTACAATCTTCACGCCAAAACTGACAACATCTTGGTTATTTACAACATTGTTTACAAACATTCCGCAATTGGTAAAACCAGGCATGGAGCAAAACAGAACCTATGAACTAGGAAAGTTCAACTTTGTAAAGTGAAGACAAGATCAGACATGACTATATGTTCAAAGTGTGTTTGATCTTGCCTTCATCACATGGGGGGGTCACCCCCGGAAAGTGGAAATTTAGAACATGCACACAATTTGGGTCTGAAAATGGTCATTAGATGGTAAAACACATGCCTAGAAGCTTCAAAAGTGCCATTTTCCATCATGGGGATGAATGGACGTTTTTTGGGGGTGCAACCCCTTCACCACAACCACTTTCGTAGTTCGTAAAGTGTTTGCACCCCCAAAAAAACGTTGGCATTCATCCACCATGATGGGAGCTAGCACATGTGGACACAATGTGTGCATGTTCCAAATTTCACACAGTTTTTAAGTTGCAAATGTGTTCAGAAGCTGGCACAAATGTGTGTTAATTACTTGGTGCGTTTTCATATTTTTCCTAAAACATCAATGATGTTCTTCAATTTTTGTTGAACATCATTGATGTTTTGCTTTATGTAATCTAGATCTCTATTGCAGACCATTATCTCTCCGATGAGTACGTGGGCACTCTCTGTGGTAAAGTGCGATTTTTCTTCCACAACATCCACGTCACCTAAAAACCACAAACAAACAAAAATGGGGTGTTGGAAATGAGGCAGCCATACATGGATTAGCTTACCAGTAGCTGTGTTCTCCAACACTCACCTGTTGTGGTGACAATTTCTCCAAGTTCGATGATCTCTCCTTCCTCCTCCTCCTCCTCTGCTTCTGCTCTTTCCCTTTTTTGGGAGGTGTTGGTTTGGGGGTTTCCTCAGACGGCCCAAGTTTTCGCTCCCCTATGAGAATGTACAAAAGGAAGATTTAGCAACACAATCTATTGAGGGCAGAAATAGGAAATGACAAACATTGCTTGAAAGTGACGGACACTATTTTAGTTTGGCCAGTTACAAATGTCAACTACATGAATGTAGTCACTTTGTAAAGGTGCTAAACTGACTAGCTTTTTGGTAGAAGTTTGTGTGATGGAGACCCCCCTCTAGTATCCACTGGAGCACATGTGTGGAAAAGCCTAATAAAAAGGGGGTTTGGGTGTCCCAGCACTAGTGCTCTAGAGTCCAGATGGGTAAACAGCTACTGGGTGACCTCTCCTTTACATTGAATAAATTGGCTTTACATTCTTGATGACATTTCTAGTGAGAACAAACTTCCTTTCCCCCAAAAAAACACCAAACATCGTATTATAAGTGGCCGAACGATCGAGGTTGCGTACGATCGAATGGACACACACACGACCATGACAGTGGCAGAAAGATCGAGGCTGAGTACGATCGAATGCACAGACAAACCTGAAAGTGGCCATTTTGGAATGTACAACTTTGTAAAAATCAAACCACAATGGAGCAGTATGCAAGCAAGAAATCAAACACAAAACACAACTACTTACTTTTTAGAAGAATTCGCTTGATCTTTCTGTACTGATCGGCCTCCCTCAGTTTCAGGTCTGACCAGCGTTTCCTCAGTTGCTCCTTGGATCGTTGTACCCCAAACTGATTGTACAGCCTTCTCACAACTTTAGACATGATCTTGGCCTTGCGGACATTGGGGTTGAGGTAAGGCCCATACTTCCCATCATAGTCGCTCCTCTTTAATATGTCCACCATCTCCAACATTTCTCCAAATGACATATTGGAGGCCTTGAATTTCAGGCTCCGGGATCGGGACGTTTCTGCCTCCGGACTTTCCTCGTCCTCCTCCTCGTTGGTGGGATATTTGTGGCGCACCTGCTGTGTCCCCGCCATGTGCTCTCCCCACTGCGCCGTAAAGAGAAGGGGTGGGGAATAGACGAGAACGATCGTCAGGGGCGGGCGGAGTTTGACGCATGCGCACTGTATATAAAACGTCACACGCCTGTGTCGTAGCCACGATCTGGGAGACGAGGGGAGAGAAAACTCACACGAGACGATCGCTACAAACGAAGGTACAATTTGACGTTGGTACATAACTAGCCTAGACTGATTTGAACTTGAGGCTTCTTTATGGAGAAGATTAGGAGAGTTTAGACTGACATAATTGAGAGGGTTTTGTGTGGTGTTGTGTCTTGCAGAGATTATGCAGGGATTCAACGACATGAGTTTTCTCCCCCTCTTCATTGCCAAATACAGGGAATTTCCCATTTTATGGCAAGGTAAACACCCACATTACACCAACAAACCAAAGAGGCACGCAGCCCTGGAGGAACTTGTGGAATTTGTCAAGCCAAGGTTCCCCACGGCAACTGTTGATGATATAAGAAAGAAAATTGGCAGCCTGAGGAGTGCGTATATCAGGGAGCGGAAGAAGGTCGTGAAGTCTGAGGAAACTGCAACTTCAGCAGATGAGGTCTATGTGCCCAAGCTCTGGTACTATCAGAGTCTCCATTTTCTGAAAGACCAGACTGATGTCACGGAGCCAACCTCGACTCCTCCTTCCACGCTTCCTTGCGCGCAGGCCACCCCTGATGAGGCTTCCGAGGAGCAACCTGGGCCTTCCAGTATGGAAGAGGTGGAGGAGCCCAGCTTGTTCCAGGTATAGTAGTTTTGTTACCATTTATGGGAATAATGAATGATGTTCACTTAATTCAGGATCCCCAATTGCTTAGTTCCTAACGTGTTTGACATATCAACTGACAGTAGTGTTGGAGACATTTGGGGCCAGAATCTAAACTGCTGGGCTGAGAATTGTATGGTTTTCTATTTGTAAACATTTTGCAACAGTCACTAGATGAGAATTGTGTGTGTTTGATGAACAAATAACTGAAACTATGTCCCTTTTTCATACACAGGAAGACCTCAGCCAGGAGGTGGCTGTGGAAGGTGGCAGTCAGGAGGAGGCAGGGGTTAGTGGCAGCCACCAGCTGGGTAGTGGCAGCCAAGAGGGGGCTAGGCCGCGGAGCCTGACTGACACCCAAACCCCTCCCCTCCGCCTTCCGTACAAAAGGGCGAGAAGGGGGGGTTATGCGGCACAGTCAGCGCTCCGCATGATCAGAGAGGCTTCAGACTCCCTACATGCCACACCCGCCGACGAGGAGACCTTTGGCTCGGTGGTTGTCACAAAAATGATGGGTATGGAGGTGAGGCAACGCAACATGTGTGAGGGGCTCATCCTCCATGTCCTAAATAAGGGTAGGGCTGGGGAGATGACCCCAGTCACACATGTTTGCCATAGCTACCATGCTCCGCCTCCTCCTCCTCCTCCTTCTGCCACCCCACCAGCACGACAGCCACAGCGTGCAAGGAAGCGTGGAAGGAAGACCTGAGAGTGACGACCTGGAATCAGTCTGGTCTGAGAGAAGATGGAGCCTCTTGTAGTACCAGAGCCTGGGGACCTAGATGGCATCTGCTGCAGTTCCGGATACTTTGGACTTCACGACCAGATTGCACTCCCCTTAATATACGTACTCCTCAGGCCCCCAATTTTCTACGCTTGAACAATGATGGTTGCCGTGGGGGGCCAAGACTTTGCAAATTCCCCAAGTTTCACCATGGCTGCGTTCCTCTTTGGTTTGTTGGTGTGACCTAAATAAAGGTTTTTTTTGATTTGAAATAATCATTGACTATTGTGTTTTACTTTGCTACAATGACAGTTTTTCTTTGAGTAAGCAGGTACATTTCACTAATCCTAAAGTAGAATTAACAAGGGGCACCAACAACAAACAACCTCCTAGTAAATTTAAGCAAGAAATACAAATGTTAATAATGTGTTTTTGGTAATTTGAGACACACAACCCCCCTCCAAAAAAAAAAAAAAAAAACATTCAAATATTTATTCCCCAAAAAAATACAAAAAAGACAAATCATGGTAAAAAAATAACAAAGATTCTTTTCCGTTCAGAGTCAAAATAAACATGTAGTGTATAAATGCTGCAAAGTAATAAAGAAGTAAGTTTGTGAGAAGTGCGGGTGAATAGGAGCAGCTAAAAGATGTCATTCTTGTTGCATTGTAAAGAAAAAGAGAATGCGCTGCATTAAAGACATTTTAACATTGCAGCGTGACGAATGTGCTGTGTCGATTAGGAAAGGTAGTTTTACCTGACCGAGCGCTTCCGTCACAGAATTTCTTCTGAGCATGCGTAGCACTTTGTCCGTCGGACAAGCGTACACACGCTCGGATTTGGTGTGATGGGGCCGTGTTGACGGCAAAGATTTCCAGCAGGAGATAAGACTTTGTCCGTCGGACAAACCGACGAACACTGTCCGATGGTGCATACACACGGTCTGATTTTTCAACAACCTTGTCCGATCGGACAAAATCCATGAAAAAGTCCGACCGTGTGTATGGGGCTTTAGTGGTATAGTATCTGAACAGATCAATATCTGATCTGATCAGATCTATACTAGCGTCCCAGCAGTTTAGGTTTCCAAAAAACGCATTGTTAGCGGCATCAGCCCAGATACCTGCTAGCACCTGCGTTTTCCCCCTCCACCCAGCCCAGCCCAGCCCACCCAAGTGCAGTATCGATCAATCACTGTCACTTACAAAACACTAAGCACACATAACTGCAGCGTTCGCAGAGTCAGGCCTGATCCCTGCGATCGATAACATTTTTTTTGTGGTAGTGTTTTGATTCAGTCGCTAACAGTCAGGAGCTTTTTTACCTGTAAATCTCAAAAAAATAAAAAAAACAAAAATAGTTGTCGTTTTATTGTTCTCTCTCTCTCTCTCTCTCTCTATTCTCTCTCTATTGTTGCTCTTTTTTTACTCCATTCTATTCTGCAATGTTTTATTATGTTTTATCATGCTTGCTTTTCAGGTATGTAATTTTGTTTACTGTGTTTTAGTGTTAACCATTTTTTTGTTTTCAGGTGCGCCATTCAGTTGCAGCGTGGATTTATTTATCTTGACAGCAACAGCGTTTGCTCCCACGATACATAAAGCCGTGACTCCAACGCTGTAGGAGGTGATTTCACCACCACAGTTAAAAAAAAGAGCATATATGCCGAAGCATGGGGGCAGCAGGGGCGGAGGAGCGATTGGCTCCTAATGCCGCGTACATACGGTCGAAATTCCGACGGAGCCTTGCCCCGTGGAAAAGTGCGACCGTGTGTACATGGCATAACTTTTGTGAGAGGATGCCCCCATGCTTCGGCATATATAAATGGTGCATGTATGCCCATCATTAGAAGTGGGTGGATGAAGGGAGGTATTCTAATGGTGGGCATACCCACCAATCAATCTCTTTTTTTCGTTCAGCCAAGAGGCTGCATGAAAAAAAAAGATTACAATATATGTCCAGTATGTTGCTGGACTTTGAATGGTTATACCAGAATAATGCCTGCAGGTTTAGGTATCATCTTGGTATCATTCTTTTCAGCCAGTGATCGGCTTTCATGTAAAAGCAATTCTAGCGGGTAATTAGCCTCTAGACTGCTTTTACAAGCAGTGGGAGGGAATGTCCCCCCTCCCGGATATAAACCGCGCCATTGGGAAATTGGGAAAGCGTTTTATCACACCGATCTTGGTGTGGTCAGATGCTTTGAGGGCAGAGGAAAGATCTAGGGTCTAATAGACCCCATTTTTTTTAAAAAAAGAGTACCTGTCACTGCCTATTGCTATCATAGGGGATATTTACATTCCCTGAGATAACAATAAAAATGATAACAAAGAAAAAAAAATGGAAGGAACAGTTTAAAAATAAAATAAAAAAGCTAAATAAATAAAAATAAAAAAAGCACCCCTGCCCCCCCTTCTCTTGCGCAAAGGCGAACACAAGCGTTGGTCTGGCGTCATATGTAAACAGCAATTGCACCATGCATGTGAGGAATCACCGCGAAGGTCAAATCGAGGGCAGTAATTTTAGCAGTAGACCTCCTCCGTGAATCTAATGTGGTAACCTGTAAAGGCTTTTAAAGGCTTTTAAAAATGTATGTAGTTTGTCGCCACTGCGTGTTTGTGCGCAATTTCAAAGCATGTCGTGTTTGGTATCCATGTACTCGGCCTAAGATCATATTTTTTATTTCATCAAAAATTTGAGCAATATAGTGTGTTTTAGTGCATTAAAATAAAAAATACTGCTGCGCAAATACTGCTGCGCAAATACTGTGTGGAAAAAAAAAATGCAACACCCACCATTTTAATCTGTAGGGCCTTTGCTTTAACAATATATATAGTGTTTGGGGGTTCAACGTAATTTTCTTGCAAAAAAAAATATGTTTTCATGTAAACAAAAAGTGTCAGAAAGGGCTTTGTCTTCAAGTGGTTAGAAGAGTGGGTGACGTGTGACATAGGCTTCTAAATGTTGTGCATAAAATGCCAGGACAGTTCAAACCCCCCCCCAAATGACCCCATTTTGGAAAGTAGACACCCCAAGCTATTTGCTGAGAGCAATGTTGAGCCCATTAATTTTTTTTTTTTTTTGTCCCAAGAGATTGAATAATGAAAAAAAAAAATATATATATTTTTTTTACAAAAAGTTGTCACTAAATGATATATTGCTCAAACATGTCATGGGCATATGTGGAAATACACCCCAAAATACATTCTGTTGCTTCTCCTGAGTACGGGGATACCACATGTGTGGGACTTTTTGGGAGCCTAGCTGCGTACGGGACCCCAAAAACCAATCACCGCCTTCAGGCTTTCTAAGGGTGTAATTTTTTTATTTCACTTCTCACTGCCAATCACAGTTTCGGAGGCCATGGAATGCCCAGATGGCATAAAACCCCCCAAAATGACCCCATTTTGGAAAGTAGACACCCCAAGCTATTTGCTGAGAGGTATGGTGAGTATTTTGCAGATCTCGCTTTTTGTCACAAAGTTTTGAAATGTGAAAAAAGAAAAAAAAAATGTTTTTTTCTTTACTTTCTTCATTTTCAAAAACAAATGAGAGCTGTAAAATACTCACCATGCCTCTCAACAAATAGCTTGGGGTGTCTACTTTTCAAAATGGGGTCATTTGGGGGGTTTTGTGCTATTTTGGCATTTTATGGCCTTCGAAACTGTGATAGGTAGTGAGGAGTGAAATCAAAAATTTGCACCCTTAGAAATCCTGAAGGCGGTGCTTGGTTTTCGGGGCCCCGTACGCGGCTAGGCTCCCAAAAAGTCCCACACATGTGGTATCCCCATACTCAGGAGAAACAGCAAAATGTATTTTGGGGTGCAATTCCACATATAACTATGGCATATGTGAGCAATATATCATTTTTTGTCTTTATTCAATCACTTGGGACTAAAAAAAGGAAAATTTATTATCAAATACTTACCGTAATTTTCCTTTCCTGGTGGACTCCATGGCAGCCTACGTGTGGGTTAACCCCGCCTCCTCTCCAATGCTATGGGACCCCATTCAAATAAAAGAGAGCTCACCGCTAGGTACTGTGTTCCGTAACTAGCCTACTCAATAACTGATGGGTGCGAACTCCGTCTGCCATGGAGTCCATCAGGAAAGGAAAATTACGGTAAGTATTTGATAATAAATTTTCCTTTTTCCTGACAGACTCCATGGCAGCCTATGTGTGGGAAATAACTAGCCAATCCACACGGGTGGGTATGCTGAACAGCAATAAATTTCAATTTGGCCCGTCAACCGACAGGATCTATTACTGAAGTTTCATAGAAGGTAGCGAAGCGGGCTCAGCATAGTGATGATAACGTTTTAATAGAGGCCCATGAGGCCACTTTGCAGATCACGTCTGGAGCCACGTGCTGGGCTGCTGCCCATGAAGCTGATATATCCCTGGCAGAACATGTCATACTGCTTCCAGAGGGACCAGGCCCCTATTTTTTTAAAAGGCTGAAGGATGAACTAGATGATCCAAGCCGCAGTTGATCTAGTCGAATCTGGAAATAGCTTGCAGGTATACCTTCCGAATTTCGCCTATAACCAGAGAATTAACTATTAGTGGACTCTTGGACCTAAATGTAGGTAGGAGAATATCCCGGCTCTTATAGAGCCTTGAAGTAATTTCCGGAATTAAGCTGAACATAGGAAAAGAAGGACCACCCGGATTGGAAAGAAGGACAGAAGAGGTCCCTCGTAACTTAGGGACGCAACTTCCAAGACTCTCCTGGCGAGGGTAATGGCTACAAAGAAAGTGATTTTAGTTGAAAAAGGTTTCAAGATAGCAAGCGGGGAGGACCCCGTATTACTGAACCCAGACAGTGAGTTGAGGACAAGGGAAAGAACCCAAATGGGGAATCTTGATCTTCTTTGAGGGCTGAGTTTTAACTCCTTACAGAACAACCACTGGATTAAAAAAGGGATAAATCTAGGCCCGAATAGAGAAAGCTGAACTTTTGGATCTCTCCTGAAGAATAAGAGGACACCACAGACTTGGCCCATCTTCTTCTATCGACCTAATTCATACTCGTCCCCATAGAGCTCATAAAAGTGGGAATCACCTTTGAAGTACGCCTGAGATGGACAAGGATGCCGAACTGCTTCTTAAGTGTAATACCTCACCAGCTTAAAGTTACCTGGAAAGAGAATAGATCTACCTCAGGATTGACTCCCAGAGACATAACCTACTTGAGTGATTGCATAGGAAGAGACCACTCGTTAGTGACTTAACCAAGTGCGTGACAGGAAATCCACTCGGACGTTCTGGACTCTGAGGAAGTATGCCAATGAAACATTGCCTGGACCCAGGACATGATGGGTTCGACCTCCCGGAATAATGTGGTGCTTAGAGAACCTCCATGATTCTTCACTTGAGAATGGATAACAGCGATGAAGACCTGATAAAGCCGACTCTCCCTTCCACAAATAGGAGAAGGACTAGAAGCACATCAGGCTGCCGGAAGTTCCAGGACATACTAGCTCAGGCTGAGAAGACTCGGTTTTGTGCTGAGGCCATCAGAAGATGTTGATGACATGTAAATAGGTTGACTAATGCCCCTTGATAACCATTACTTGCATAAGCCTGGACAGGGTAAAACTTCTGCAGGGACTGCTTGACCATTGGGATCATGGAGACCATCGAACCGAAGGATTTCAGAGCTGTGAGGCCCCCTGCCATGAAGAGATTAGAGACCACGAATTCCCTCCTGGATGACTGCAATTTTCCCCACTGGAAGAGAGATGATGATGCCTTCCACTATGACGAACTGGGCCCAAAAGAACATCAGCCGGACTAGTTCTAGGGGGCTTTTTCCCAGAGAGCCACCCAAAGATAGTCAAAATGGAGAAAACCTATTCCCTGCTAACTAGCAGCTGAACTTTGTCCTAAGACCGTAACAGAAGGTCATAAAGACATACTCTTCTCGTTCCGATGAGGGCCATTATGGCCAGAAGAATTTTTACAAAGAACTCAGATGGAACTGGAGGTATTTGAGAAACTCCATTGCTACCTGAACATGGAGGTAAGCATCTTTAAGTCAATTGAGAATAGCCAATCACCTGAATGTACCTCAAAAACTGTTTTCTTATTGTGCCGAGAAGAGGGGAAATATACCCCCTGGAACTTTTCATCCTGGGGAAGGCGTAACTATAATGCCTGTTGAACCGTGATGACCACCAAGCCAACCTGAGGAACAGATTGACAGCAGCTCCAGCTCCTTAACTGCTGAATTTTCGGAAAACTCTTCTGAGTCCGAGACTCTGCACTTCGTCCCAATTTCCATATCTCTAGACATGGCTGCTAGAGCCAGTGCAGGTTTACAAGCCATATCGGCAGAACCATACATTTATCTTGAAGTCTTGAAGTCTTGAATCATTTTCTCACCCCCATCCAGGACACAGCATCCTCTAAAGAAAGCATAACCTGTTTTGCCAGACGCCATAAAGCCGCATTAATGAGGGGAAAGTTTCCCAGACACTTCACCTCTCCTGCCTTGAAAGGACAGTCTAGAGGTCTTTGCTTGCCATAGAAGTTTTCTTGTCCTTCTTGATCCACTCGTCACCATTTAAATCCGTAATGGGCAAAAAAAGAGAGAGATTTCTTTCCCCGGATGCTTAAAGAACTATTTTGCTTAGCCGGGGGGTGAAATGGTCTACCCAGATAAAGGCTTCCATAACAGCTTTGACTTGTGGAGGAACCAGAGAACGACAAGGCTTTTGACATATTCGCCACCTTCCAACTTGCTGACCAAGGAATCCAGAAGAGCAGCGTAGGGCTGGGAAGAGCCCAAATCAGCCGGGAAGGTATAAAAACAGGTTCCCTGTGTGGGATACACCCTAATACCTTAGGGACTACAGCATCACACATTTCACGAGAGACTCCACATTCATATTATCCGTCTCCTATTTTTAACCCCAATCGCCCGGGCGTAACAGGGGTCATATACAGACTTGCCCTCCTGGACTCGTGTCCCACATCTTCGGCAGGCTCAGTAATCCGAGCGGCTGACATGGCAGCTGGTGCTATGATTTAGAGGAGGAATGGAAACATCTCCTCTAGTTGGAGGAAAAATGGCAACAATTCCTCTATTCTGAGGAAGAATGGCAACATCTTCTCTAGTTGGAGGAGGAATGGCAACATATCCTCTAGTCGGAGGAGGAATGTTAACACATCCTCTAGTCGGAGGAGAAATGGCAACATCTCTTCTAGTCGGAGGAGGAATGGCAACCTCTCCTCTAGTCGGAGGAGGAATGGCAACCTCTCCTCTAGTCGGAGGAGGAATGGCAACCTCTCCTCTAGTCAGAGGAGGAATGGAAACATCTCCTCTAGTTGGAGTAAAAATGGCAACATTTCCTCTATTCTGAGGAAGAATGGCAACATCTCCTCTAGTCGGAGGAGGAATGGCAACATCTCCTCTAGTCGGAGGAGGAATGGCAACATCTCCTCTAGTCGGAGGAGGAATGGCAACATCTCCTCTAGTCGGAGGAGGAATGGAAACATCTCCTCTAGTCGGAGGAGGAATGGAAACATCTCCTCAAGTCGGAGGAGGAATGGAAACATCTCCTCTAGTCGGAGGAGGAATGGCAACATCTCCTCTAGTCGGAGGAGGAATGGCAACATCTCCTCTAGTCGGAGGAGGAATGGTAACTTCTCCTCTCTCCTCTTGTAAATGTTGTGGCCTGGCAAGGTCCCTGTCAACCTGGACCACAAACTGTGGGTCCGATCCGGAAGGGCTGAAAAAAGATGGGGGGGGGAAGGGGAGAATAACATCAAACGCAGACTGCAAACCTCGTCCCCTCCCCTCACTTGCACATACCCCGTGCGTGAGGGCTGGCCGTATGAAGCAGTGACCTGTCCATACCTCTGGACAAAATGTCAACACGGATGGTCTGCACCCAGAAACGACACATATGCCGAACCAGAAAAGATTGCAAAATTATTACAAACATATACAGTGGTGTGAAAAAGTGTTTGCCCCCTTCCTCATTTCCTGTTCCTTTGCATGTTTGTCACACTTAAGTGTTTCGGAGCATCAAACCAATTTAAACAATAGTCAAGGACAACACAAGTAAACACAAAATGCAATTTGTAAATGAAGGTGTTTATTATTAAAGGTGAAAAAAAATCCAAACCATCATGGCCCTGTGTGAAAAAGTGATTGCCCCCCTTGTTAAAACATACTATAACTGTGGTTGTCCACACCTGAGTTCAATTTCTCTAGCCACACCCAGGCCTGATTATTGCCACACCTGTTCACAATCAAGGCATCACTTAAATAGGAGCTGCTTGACACAGTAAGGTCCACCAGAAGATCCTTAAAAGCTACACATCATGCCGAGACCCAAAGAAATTCAGGAACAATTGAGAAAGAAAGTAATTGAGATCTATCAGTCTGGAAAGGGTTATAAAGCCATTTCCAAAGCTTTGGGAATCCAGCGAACCACAGTGAGAGCCATTATCCACAAATGGCGAAGACATGGAACAGTGGTGAACCTTCCCAGGAGTGGCCGGCCGCCCAAAATTACCCCAAGAGCGCAGCGACGACTCATCCAAGAGGTCACAAAAGACCCCACAACAACGTCCAAGGAACTGCAGGCCTCACTTGCCTCAGTTAAGGTCAGCGTTCATGCCTCCACCATCAGGAAAAGACTGGGCAAAAATGGCCTGCATGGCAGAGTTCCAAGGAGAAAACCACTGCTGAGCAAAAAGAACATCAAAGCTCGTCTCAATTTCTCCACAACACATCTTGATGATCCCCAAGACTTTTGGGACAACATTCTGTGGACCGATGAGACAAAAGTGGAACTCTTTGGAAGGTGTGTGTCCAAGTATACCTGGCGTAGAAGGAACACTGCATTTCAGAAAAAGAACATTATACCAACAGTAAAATATGGTGGTGGTAGTGTGATGGTCTGGGGCTGTTTTGCTGCTTCAGGACCTGGAAGACTTGCCGTGATAAAAGGAACTATGAATTCTGCTGTCTACCAAGAGATCCTGAAGGAGAATGTTCGACCATCTGTTCGTGTACTCAAGCTGAAACGAACTTGGGTTCTGCAGCAGGACAATGATCCTAAACACACCAGCAAGTCCACCACCGAATGGCTGAAGAAAAACAAAATGAAGACTTTGGAGTGGCCTAGCCAAAGTCCTGACCTGAATCCTATTGAGATGTTGTGGTATGACCTTAAAAAGGCCGTTCATGCTCGAAAACCCTCTAATGTAACTGAATTAGGACAATTCTGCAAAGATGAGTGGGCCAAAATTCCTCCAGGACGCTGTAAAAGCCTCATTGCACGTTATCGCAAACGCTTGGTTGCAGTTGTTGCTGCTAAGGGTGGCCCAACCAGTTATTAGGTTTAGGGGCAATCACTTTTTCACACAGGGCCATGATGGTTTGGATTTTTTTTCACCTTTAATAATAAACACCTTCATTTACAAATTGCATTTTGTGTTTACTTGAGTTGTCCTTGACTATTGTTTAAATTGGTTTGATGTTCCGAAACACTTAAGTGTGACAAACATGCAAAGGAACAGGAAATGAGGAAGGGGGCAAACACTTTTTCACACCACTGTATCTCTCTCTATATATATATATATATATATATATAAATATATATATATATATATATATATATATATATATATATATATATATATATATTTAAAGTATAGAGATTGTTAATATTCTCGTAGACTTACAGCATGGTACTTCCATATATGTATGAACACAAAAATGCAATACTATATAGTTAATTACATTTTAAAAATAATATTTTTTATATTATATAATATGTTTTTATAATAATATTATATATATTTATTATTTTTTATTTAATTTTTTAATTTTTTACAACTTTCCCCTTAAGGGGAGATAAGGACAAGGAAGCAGACCAGGCAGGGGCAGGCTGCCACTCACTGTCCGTGGGAACTCCCATACAGACAGGAGATGGAAGACCTTTCGAATCCCCTGCCCGAGTGACGTCACCGCTCCCCCCACCGCGCTTGCGCCGTGGGGGACAGCCGAACGGCGCCTGCGCGGCCGCCGGACCATCCGACCCTCCGCGCATGCGCGAACCAAGCCTCGCTTTCGCGGAGGCCTCGCGCATGTGCAGAACGACGGCAGCGGCCGCGACCAGGAAGCACCGCAGTGCCCTGGAACGCAGAAGCGTTCCAGGCGCCATGAGGGGAATAACAGAGGTACCGGAGGGTACCAGAGAGTACCGGGAGTGCTGGGGAGAACTCGGGAGAACCTGGAAGAACCAGGGGAAACACACAGACAAATAATACAAAGAAACGACTGCCATGGAGAAAGCACATAGTAAATAGCAGACCTTGCCAGCCATTGAAGCGTCCACCTGCAGGGATACGAGACCACCTTCCCCCCACTACTGGGGTATCCAGTGCCATTGCAACGCTCTCCGCCCGCTCACAGCTGGGCTCCTGGCAGCACTGCATGAATGGAAAGCTCGATCCTAATATTCCGACCGGACGCCAACAGGAACAACCGTGATGTAGGTCCATTGGAGGAGGACAAAAAAGGAACACAGTACCTAGCGGTGAGCTCTCTTTTATTTGAATGGGGTCCTATAGCATTGGAGAGGAGGCGGGGTTAACCCACACGTAGGCTGCCATGGAGTCTGTCAGGAAAAAAAAATATTCAATGGGCTCAACATGCCTCTCAGCAAATAGCTTGGGGTGTCTACTTACCAAAATGGGGTCATTTGGGGGGGGTTTGTACTTTTCTGCCATTTTAGCACCTCAAGAAATGAGATAGGCAGTCATAAATTAAAAGCGGTGTAAATTCCAGAAAATGTACTCTAGTTTGTAGACGCTATAACTTTTGCGCAAACCAATAAATATACGCTTATTGGCATTTTTTTTACTAAAGACATGTGGCTGAATACATTTTGGCCCAAATGTTTGACTAAAATTGAGTTTATTAGATTTTTCTTATAACAAAAAGTAGAAAATATCGTTTTTTTTCAAAATTTTCGGTCTTTTTTTTTTCCGTTTATATCGCAAGAAATAAAAATCACAGAGGCAATCAAATACCATTAAAAGAAAGCTCTATTTGTGGAAGAAAAGGACGCAAATTTTGTTTGGTTACAACATTGCATGACCGCGCAATTACCAGTTAAAGCAGTGCAGTGCGAAATTGAAAAAAGACCTCTGGTCCTTAAGCTGACAATTGGTCCGGGGCTGAAGTGGTTAAAGGACCTTTTTTTAATTAATTTTTTTTTTTTTTGGTGACCAGCTTAGGGAGGATGGCGCCTGTGCGCCCCCTATGGATGGCCCACCACAGGTTTGGACTGAAACATTGTGTAGGAGAAGTGGATGGAAGGCGCGTGATCAACCGCTTGTGTCAAATTCATACAGTTTATAGTGGAATACATACATTGAATTAAAATACCAATAAATATATATATAAAATAGGAAGATCAATACATTTAAATATATATATATATATATATATATATATATATATATAAATATAAATATTAAAACTACGTGACATTACAAATTGAGCACTTAAAGGTTAAAAATAGAACATGCCCATGCAAGGGCAAGTTTTTAAAATCTGTCTGACGCGTTTCGAGGTAAACCTCTTCATCAGAGCTTTATAGATAGGAACAAAGTCTGTGTGAACTGACTGAACTGATGTTTGGTCTGCATTAGGGTGTGCACCCCAAAGCTCAAACACACATGCCTTTCTCTGCAGCCTCGGCTGCATGGGGCAGTAAATGAATTGGTCTGTGCTGAGTGGCTTCCTGTTCATTCACAAATTGAAGCATAGTAATCACAGTTTACTATGCTTCAGTTATGAATGGACACAGTAAGCGAGTGTGTTCATTTTAGGGTTGCACCGGTAACCAATACTAGTGTCTGAAAAAAAATAAGTGGATAATTTTGCGCAAAATAAATGATAAAATAAATAAGTGCAGTGATGGCTGACGGCCAGCAGGTGGCACTAAGATACAATAAATGATCTGAAGGTGCTAAAATTTCATATATCTTGAAAATATGAATAAAAGGTAATCAATGAATCTTGAAAAAAGAAATAGGTAAAAAATAATCGCTAGTGAGTGCGATAATAAATAATGGTGATAAAAAAATCAAATGTAAACAATAGTGACAATCGTTCTAATATTGTAGGTGCCCAGCGCATACATATGCATAAAAGGTGACAATTGATGTGTAAAAATAAATATCTAAATGAATCACGTGAGATAAGTTGATATGACAAAGAATCAAGGAATAAAATCAAGGAATAAAATCTTAAATAGCGACAAAGTAAAAAGCGAGATGGTTCCAGAATAAATGAATAATAAATAATTAATAGTCCAAATATAGATAAATGGCCTAAAATAAAGTCCACACGCAATGAATCAAGTAGCAATATAACAATTCTCCAATAGGTGCTCCAAGGTGTCTCCAAATATATCAGAGCATTAGTCTATGCGTTATATGCGACTATGCGACTATATGGATGGGTACGGTTATATTCACACTGGTATTCATCTATTTTGGATATCCTTGTCTGGTCTCTCTGGACTCTCACCTTAAGCCTGATAAATATGCGCCTTTCAGGGGTATCCCATGTCCCCAATGTTAGGGTATCAGAGGTCTGCACAGCCTAGTGGGTAATTCAGTCAAATCCTTCTCCTTTAGTGCCTCTAGATCGTGGACCTACAGTGCTCAGTGTCACTGGCTCAAAGTGACATAACACCAGGGAAGGGAAGGGAAAGAGGGAAGCCTCCACTAGTGTAGTATGTTAAAATAATAGTAAATTTATTGAATAGAGTAAAAAGTGGACTCTTACATGGAAAATAAAATAATAAGCATATAGGGTTAAAACAGAACTTCACCGGGCGTTCTCAGCGCCTCCTCTCGTCCTGCTCTCTGCTCGTTTTCCTACGGCCACTCCCTACGCGTTACGACATGTCACGTCTCTCCATCTGGGGAACCGAATTGGTCAGGCTTCGTTAGATTATATGACGTTCAAACCGGAAGTCACCCTCCCCTGGTGTTATGTCACTTTGAGCCAGTGACACTGAGCACTGTAGGTCCACGATCTAGAGGCACTAAAGGAGAAGGATTTGACTGAATTACCCACTAGGCTGTGCAGACCTCTGATACCCTAACATTGGGGACATGGGATACCCCTGAAAGGCGCATATTTATCAGGCTTAAGGTGAGAGTCCAGAGAGACCAGACAAGGATATCCAAAGTAGATGAATACCAGTGTGAATATAACCGTACCCATCCATATAGTCAAACGCATAGACTAATGCTCTGATATATTTGGAGACACCTTGGAGCACCTATTGGAGAATTGTTATATTGCTACTTGATTCATTCCGTGTGGACTTTATTTTAGGTCACTTATCTATATTTGGACTATTAAATATTTATTATTCATTTATTCTGGAACCATCTCGCTTTTTACTTTGTCGCTATTTAAGATTTTATTCCTTGATTTTATTCCTTGATTTTATTCCTTGATTCTTTGTCATATCAACTTATCTCACGTGATTCATTTAGATATTTATTTTTACACATCAATTGTCACCTTTTATTCATATCTATGCACTGGGCACCTACAATATTAGAACGATTGTCACTATTGTTTACATTTGATTTTTTTATCACCATTATTTATTATCGCACTCACTAGCGATTATTTATTACCTATTTATTTTTTCAAGATTCATTGATTACCTTTTATTCATGTTTTGAAGATATATGAAATTTTAGCACCTTCAGATCATTTATTGTATCTTAGTGCCACCTGCTGGCCGTCAGCCATCACTGCACTTATTTATTTTATCATTATTTATTTTGCGCGAAATTATCCACTTATTTTATTTCTTGTTTGTGTAAATTGTGAACAATTTTCATTTTGCTGCAAATACTCTTTTCACTCTTCAAAACTATATTTGACCTTAATTACTCAAAGTAGCGCGAGGGACCCACATATACACATCATCAATACTAGTGTCTGCGCTGATACTGAGCATTTGTGTGAGTACTTGTACTCGCACAAATGCTCCCGATGCCTAATCCAATACCTGGCAGTGAAGAGGCGTTGTTGCTCGTATTAGTGGACGGAGAGTGTGGAGCAGAGAGCGAGTCCTCAACAGGCTGGCAGCAGTGGAATGTAAGCTGGCTGGGGCAGAGTTGTAGGGCACAGCCTCATATTCCATCAGAATCAGTGACCGGGGCCGTCACATTCTGTAAAGGAAGTGACGTTCCGTGTCTCCGTCAGAGGTTGAACATCCCAACGCCCATCTTGGTACACCCTGCACTCAGCCGCAGTAAGCCAGCAGTGGACATTTTGTTACACCCAGCCCATATAGTTCAGGCTTGGTGTAACAAGATGTCTGCTGCTGCTTACTGCAGCTAAGTGAAAGGTGTACCAAGATGGGGGTCGCAGCATATAGCATTATGCCAGGCCAGCAATTGCCAATCAGTGCCTGCCCATTCTTTGAGTTTTTTACAACTTTGTGACAAGCAAATAAAATAGTTTTATTATTTTATAATGTCTTGAGTTACAGTTCTTCATAATTATAAAGAAGATATCATTAGTCTGTATTGTGCTTTGAAAGCTGCCACATGACATTAGAAAAAAGTATCGGTAATCGGTATCGGCGAGTACTTGAAAAAAAGTATCGGTACTTGAACTCGGTCCTAAAAAAGTGGTATCAGGACAACCCTAGTTCATTTAGAAAAGGAAGGTGCTGGTAAATTACATATTTACTAGCCCCTTCCCCCGCTCTCCATCCTGAAACATCCCCCGCAGCAGCCGGGGGGAGAGGAGCGAAGCTAGCAGCACTGAAGGGGGCAACAAGGGGGAAGTAGGGGGAATCAGCACCACACATAGTAATTAGGGTGTGCCCAGGCACACCCACTGCGCACGCCTATGGTTATGTGCACTATGGTAAATGGTAGGTATGGCAATATTGAGCATAACAGTGGGAGTAGCTTAAAAGGGACAATTAAAAAGAACCTGTGCCTAATTGCTGTATACACTATATACAGTACATATACCACAGTCCTTGTACCCACAAAATGCTATTTACACAAGTGTCAGTCACACCTAAACTTTAGGACAAAGGATCATTAAAAACATTTTTTAACTCTTCCACAATATTCATCTTTCTGCACACAAAAAAACTAACTCTTTGTCTGAGTATATCTTAAAGAAGAACTCCATTCTAACCAGCAACTGTTGGGATAATGAAAACTTTGTAACATACAACATACTGTGCAGAGTGCAGTGATCAGAGATAGGGCAGGGAAGAAGGTCACCTAGGCCCTGGAAAAGAATATTATGACTGAGGACAACACGTGCTCTATTTTCTTCCTGACAGTGACTGACCAGTACACATCTAATGCCCTGTACACACAACCAGTTTTGCCGTCGGAATAAACTCTGAAGGTTTTTCCGACTCATTCTGACGGAATTCCGCTCAAGCTGTCTTGCATACACACGGTCACACCAAAGTCTGACCGTCAAGAATGTAGTTACGTACAACACGTACGACGGGACTAGAAAACGGAAGTTCGATAACCAGTAGCCAATAGCTTCCGTGTCGTACTTGCTTCAGAGCATGCGTCGTTTTTGGTTGGAACGGCATACAGGCGAGCGTTTTATCCGATAGTAATTTTTTCCGTCGGAAAAATATAGAACATGTTCTCTAAGTCCGTCTGAATTTCCGACGGAAAAAGTCAGATAGTGTAGATCTCAGTGTCAAGCGCAATGACCAGTAAAGATATGAGAGCCCCCAGCAGTGACCAATACAGACCTCAGTGTCCCCAGTGGGAACAGTACAGATCTCAACATCCTCAGCAGTAATCAGTACATAGGAAAGGTAGGTATTGCACCAACATTCACAAAGATGGACACAGCATACCAATATGTATAGTAATGTCAGCTGGCAGCAGTTTCTGGGATCCTCCAAAGGAAATTAGAACAATAGAGAAGAGGAAGAGGAGAAACCAATATCTAAGCATAGTAAGTAGTGAGGGAAGAGTAGGGATTGCACTCACATGGAAGATATAAGTATACTGTGATAACCTCGTCAGGTGCTTGTTTTTACTCTAGTATGAGCGTGGTATGCCTGTAGCAGTATTAGTGGGTAGCAATACCATTTTCACATGGATATGAAACGATAAATCAAAGAATGAGAGGGAAAACAATTGCCAGTATAGCATTAGTGAGAATGATCATATAAAAAAGGAGAACATAAATGCACTCACATTCAAGAACTGGAGCAATGGCATTACTCCTAGAATCCAGCAGATGGCAACCTCTTATCCATCCATGATGTTGGTAGCCTAGGGAGGTGAGTAGAGCAGGGTTCCTGGTGAATGTCCCCATCAGCCGGTGGAGATACAGCATATCACAAGTATAGAACAGCTATAAGGCAGAGAGAGTTTTTTTGCACAGTAAATGTTGTATTTATTCCAATCAATACAAACAAAAATAAAAACAGCATTGCATTCATTCACATTGGTAATAAATAGGTAAGCATTATGCACAAATACCTGCAGATAGCGCTATTTCATTGGACCAGATGGAAGGCCCGTGGGAGGGAAAGGTCTAAAGGTCTGGTAATAAAATAAACAACAAATGATAATAAGTGAGAACTTGTGCACAAAGTCCCAAAGTGAAAAGTATTACTGACTGGATAAAAAAACAATCAGAAAAAAAGTCCCAAATCCTGTAGATTAGTGCTCATATTATGACATTTTGTAGCCTCTAAAGTGCTGCATGCATCACCACTGTGCACAAGTAATGAAATGGCTGCTTACCAGATCCAAAAGGGTCAATGGGCATATACTGTACACCGATCACAGCTTAAACAACATCAGTCTGTGTTACCGCCTCTATGGGACTCCAGATCATCACAGCCAGGCTCCCGTCTCACAAGGCGATACAAACAGGGACTGCAATATTGTGTACAGATCGGGTGTTTGAGATTTACACTAATTGAACACATTTCACAAAATAGCCAGATGTCAGTAAATGCATTGTACAATAACTAAAAAGCATATAGTAATTGTGACAATTCTCTAAATCAGCATCCCGCTACAAGGATGGACAATAATATCCAAATGAGCTACTTCCAAAATCTTAAAAATGTAATCTCATAAAAGCATCTGTTTGCTATAGGTAGCTTGTAGTATTTTGTATATACTGTACTTTTTCATTTATTATGTTCAAACCAAAAAATATTTTTTACTCAGATAAATTTGGAATGTTTTATAAAGATAGAGCGTAGAGTTCCCCTTAAAATCCATACCAGACCGAAGGGCCTGGTATGGACTGGAGGGGGGGGGGGGGGGGCACCGCACGCCGTTTTTTTTTATCTATATTCCCGGGAGCCGGCAATACATTACAGCCGTGAGCAAGTTTATTTAATTTTGCTGCGGCACTGTTCTACACATCACACAGATGTGTCACTTTACAGGCAGACTATAGGGACCCCCCAGGCATGATATTTAAAGGAATATTTCATGTTTATTGTTTCATTGCAGTACCCGGGTCCCCATACACTTTTTATGGAAAACTTGCATATAAGCCTTTAAAATGAGCATTTTTGATCTTTCATGTTCGTGTCCCATACACTTTAATAGGGTTTGCATGTTCGCTAGAACTTTATGCCTGTTCGCATGTTCTGGTGCGAACTGAACCGAGGGGGGGGGGTGTTCGCCCATCCATAATAGCTATCAAAGGTGAACCTAATTGCCACCACATCAATACAGTGTCACCTGAGCCAGTGCAGCCAGCAACAGTGTCCTTCATTACCGCCACACAAGTGCAGTTTTGCCTCTGCCTGCCAACTGACTTTGTCTTGATCATATTTTTGCCTGTTGCCTGGACCAATCCTTTGCCTGTTTATTGACTATGTCTCTGTCTGCCACCTGAACTGACCCATTTCCATGTCCCACTAGGCCCAGCCACCCCCTGCGGAGAACACTCCTCAAACCACAGGGACTCATTTATTTACCCTTTGTTCAGCCTCCCGTACTTGCTGACTAGTGAAGACAACCTTTCTGGGTGCAGCCCACGCACTAGTAGCTTAAGCTTTCTTGTCTTAAGGGTAGGTGATGCTACACTAAGCTATATTCCCTGACCACGCTTACAGAGGCAAGAATTACAGTACACTGTTTTTGATACAATGTTGCTTGATTTTTGAGATACACAAGATACAGTTTCTGGTGCATGATTGGTCCAAACATTGAAAAAGTCTCACACATGTGGTATCCCCATACTGAGAATGAGTAGCAGACTGTGTTTTGGGGTATAATTGTAAGTATGCTTATGCATTGTGTGAAAAATATCTTAGAAATTGACAATATTTCCAAAAAAATTAAATCTTTAAAAGACACACCATGCGCACAATTCACTAAAGGATATTGCATATGATATTTGAATCATGTGACTCGTTTGATCCAAATATCGCTCGTCATATTGAAAAAGTTTATTCACTATCAGTTATTTATGGAATGTATGTATCAGGGCCTGATTCACCTGTTGGTGGCACTGTGGTTCTCTGAACTAAAAGCTGTAGTTCCAATGTCCACCAGCGAGTGTCTCCCAGCAGCCAGCTCTGCTATCCAGTTTACCTGTGAGCCTGCTTTCCAGAGATCCTGTCAGCTCTGCTATCCTTGTGCTACAGCTACTGGGAATGTTTTGTATCCGGTTTACCTGTGAGCCTGCTTTCCAGAGAGATCCAGTTTACCTGTGAGCCTGCTTTCCAAAGATCCTGTCAGCTCTGCTATCCAGTTTACCTGTGAGCCTGCTTTCAATGCCAGCTCTGCTATCCAGTTTACCTGTGAGCCTGCTTACCAAGATCCTGCCAGCTCAGCTAACCTGCCAGATCCATCCTGCTCTTGCGCTATCCTGCATCCTGTTCACTTCAGAACTTTCCGTAACTCCTGTGAACTCCATGTAGAGACCACCAAGGTGGGTTTTGTGGTAGCCCTACCTAGTCTCTCCACCTTTTTTGACGCCATGGCGCAGCTTTATGAGGACCCCCAACCTACGTTCTCTCCAACAGGGTCAAAGACCAGCAGAGGACTATGTGGCTGAGTTCCAATTCCGCATTTTCTTGCACTCCCTCAAAGACCTAAGCATCCAAATTGCTCTGATCCGCACTGCTCCCCCTGTTAAACCTGTTCATGCCTCTTCGGCATCCCTTGACTCTGCTTTTGCTGCCCCCGGCATCGAATTCCTCTCCGTCCAAGGGAACAGGGCCTGTCCGTCCACCTGGCGGATGGGTCCACCATTAAATCTGCCCAGTGACTCAGGAGACTGCCCCATTGCATACAGTGATCTCAGAGTCACATCAAGAACTGTTATGTCTGGACATAATTTCTTCTCCCTTGTTCCCAGTCATTCTTCCCATACGTCTCCTGCAGGTGCAGGAATATTTTTCGTAGAGAAGAAGGACCGTTCTTGTATATACTCTGCAATGCCCCTGCTACCTTTTTTTGCTGTTGTTTATCTAAGAAAAATGCCTCTTTGAGGTAGAAAGCATACCCTTCCTAGGTTTGATCATTTCCAGTAGAGGCATCCGGATGGACCCCCAGAAAATCTCAGCCATCCTGGACTGGCCAGTTCCCGCAGATAAAAAGGGGATCCAGCGATTCATTGGCTTTTTCTGAACCAATCAGACCCTGGAACAATACCTACAATGCTTTTCTTCCTTCTCCCAAGACGATTGGATCTCCCTGTTACCAGTTGCCGAGTTTGCATATAACAATGCTATCCACTCGGCCACCCAACAGACGCCTTTCTTCGCCAACTATGGCTTTCATCCTTCATTCCTGCCCAATTCTCTTCTGAATGTACTGTGCCCGCAGTTCAGAAAAAGATTGACTTCTTTGCTTCCAATAACCAACTCCTGCAGGACACCATGGCCCGGACCCAGGAACATAACAAGACAGTCTTTGACCGAAAGAGGCGTGGAGAATTGGTACTGGTACCGGGTGACACAGTATGGCTCTCTACCTTGAATCTGAGGATGGCTTGTCCCTCGAAAAAACTGGGCCCTAAGTTCTTAGGTCCCTTTCCAGTCAAACGAAAGATTAACGAAGTAGCCTATGAGTTGGAACTTCCTGATTCCCTCAAGGTCCATCCAGTCTTTAATGTTTCTCTGTTGAAACCCTCCACTCCCAACCCCTTTTCCAACAGAAGGACTGTACCCCCGGACCCAGTCTTGGTAGATGGCGAGGAAGAATATGAGGTAGAGGCCATACTAAATATTAGAAAAAGGAGGAATCAGAATCAGTTCTTGATCAAATGGAAGGGATATGGTCCTGAAGAGAATTCTTGGGAGCCCGAGTGTAATATCCACGCTAAGAGTCTAGTTCAAGCCTTCAAAAGAGCACATCCTGAGAGATTTGCCCAGAGGGGCACCCGGAGGTTGCCCCTAGGAGGGGGGCAATGTCATGAAGATCCTGCCAGAAATCTAAACCCGGGCCGTCCCGGCTCTCAGATTCCATTGCGCATGCGCATGCGTGCCCGGGCGCGGGCACGTGCACAACCGCGCACAGGGAGACGGGCGCGCGCCCTAGTTAGCACCAGCCGGCCTATTTAAGCCTGACCAGTGCAGACGGTCTTTGCTGTCTGCTCTACAGCATTGTGGTGTAGTAAAAGAAACCTGATCCTGTTATACCTGTTCCTTTGACCCGGCTTACCATAGACTATCCAGCTTTCTGCCTGTACCCGACCCTGGCTTCCTTTGACCATCCTCCTGCCTGGTCCATTGTACCTTGCTTCTAGTTCTTATCCCCTACCTGGCTTCTTTGATGAACTTTGGTTCCTTGCTAAGTCTCTATCCAGTCTGCAGTCTGACCCCTGTACAAGCCTGATCACCTGTTGGCTTCCAGTCCATTCAGTGGTTCCGTTTCCTGTGTTCAGTTCCTGTCAGCTCTGCTATCCAAGCTTACCTGTGAACCTGTCTGCCAAGCCGTTGTTCAGTTCCTGTCAGCCCTGCTATCCAAGCTTACCTGTGAACCTGTCTGCCAAGCCGGTGTTCAGTTCCTGTCAGCTCTGCTATCCAAGCTTACCTGTGAACCTGTCTGCCAAGCCGTTGTTCAGTTCCTGTCAGCCCTGCTATCCAAGCTTACCTGTGAACCTGTCTGCCAAGCCGTTGTTCAGTTCCTGTCAGCTCTGCTATCCAGCTTACCTGTGAACCTGTCTGCCAAGCCGTTGTTCAGTTCCTGTCAGCTCTGCTATCCAAGCTTACCTGTGAACCTGTCTGCCAAGCCGTTGTTCAGTTCCTGTCAGCTCTGCTATCCAAGCTTACCTGTGAACCTGTCTGCCAAGCCGTTGTTCAGTTCCTGCCAGCTCTGCTATCCAGTTTACCTGTGAGCCTGCTTTCCAGAGATCCTGTCAGCTCTGCTATTCAGTTTACCTGTGAGCCTGCTTTCCAAAGATCCTGTCAGCTCTGCTATCCAGTTTACCTGTGAGCCTGCTTTCCAGAGATCCTGCCAGCTCTGCTATCCGGTTTACCTGTGAGCCTGCTTTCCAGAGATCCTGTCAGCTCTGCTATCCAGTTTACCTGTGAGCCTGCTTCCAGAGATCCTGTCAGCTCTGCTATCCAGTTTACCTGTGAGCCTGCTTTCCAGAGATCCTGCCAGCTCTGCTATCCGGTTTACCTGTGAGCCTGCTTTCCAGAGATCCTGCCAGCTCTGCTATCCAGTTCACCTGTGAGCCTGCTTTCCAGAGATCCTGCCAGCTCTGCTATCCAGTTTACCTGTGAGCCTGCTTTCCAGAGATCCTGCCAGCTCTGTTATCCAGTTTACCTGTGAGCCTGCTTTCCAGAGATCCTGCCAGCTCTGCTATCAGTTTACCTGTGAGCCTGTTTTCCAAAGATCCTGCCAGCTCTGCTATCCAGTTTACCTGTGAGCCTGCTTTCCAGAGATCCTGCCAGCTCTGCTATCCAGTTTACCTGTGAGCCTGCTTTCCAAAGATCCTGCCAGCTCTGCTATCCAGTTTACCTGTGAGCCTGCTTACCAAGATCCTGCCAGCTCAGCTAACCTGCTTCCTTCCCACCGGTCTGTAGATCCTGCCAGGCACCCGTGCTCCTCCTCACTCCTGGCTCTCCTGTTCCCACACCAGGGGACCAGGAGTGGGAGACGCAAGGGAGGCCTCTCCCTGCAATCTCGGGCTCGCACCACCAGGTACGTGACAGTTCATGTACCTAGCCCTGATTCACCCTTTTCTTGCATTGCTCTGATACCCTTGCTTCCCATATTGTATATATTTTTTTGCTAAGTTTCTGTTACTTAGGCATTTTTAGTTATGGGTCACTTGTTTTTGTTTGCAATTTGCTGGTGTGTGCATGTCTTTTTGCTTTCTGTTAATAAATTTACTTCATTATACATTGTTTGGTCCCAGTTTCCTTGTGTAGCTGCATATATCTGGTCATCCTAGCTGCTGACTCGTGACAATATGAAAGTAATATAGCTGGTTGTTAAGGAGTCGATACTTGCCAACATCCTAGCAACCATGAACAATGACCATGGGGTTCCCTGCTGACAGCAGAATGTAAACAAAAGAGCTGACATTAAAAAAATGTAGGGTACGGTATGGGTTTTGGGGGGCTTCACGTCAAAAGCAAAAAAAAGTCATGAGGCCCCCACAAAACAAAAGTCTGTGCCCCCCACACCATACCAAGTTATATGCCCTCATGGGGGCTGGGAGTCTCCCTGGCAAAGCATCTAGTCCCCATGGTGATGTGGACAAGAGCCTCCTCACCTCAACCCTGGCCTGGTGGTTGTGGATGTGAAGGGTGTCTTATCAGAATCTGGAAGGTCCTTTTAACAAGGGGCCCCCCCGATTCCCCCCCCTCCTCCATGGGAAGTGTAAATGAAAACACCACACAGTTTTTGACAATTCCTTTATTAGAAAAAAAATGTAAATGTCCCCCAAAGTACATCCATCATCAATCATGATGTCATAAGGGGCGGACCACCCCACCTGGTGACATCATTGATAAAACATGGACACATCCATATTTGGTTAATAATGTCACTGGGTGGCCTTGCCCCATTATGGCTGCATTACTGTTGGCTCTTTTTTGTACATTCTGCTATCGGTAGGGAATTCCTTGCTAACAGCAGGGATAAGTCATAGTTGTTCGGACACTGGCGGGTCCCGGCTCTTTAACAACCAGCAGCCCTAAGCTGAACTGTCACATCTAGCAGTGGAAGGAATACTCCTGCTAAATAGTGAATTGGATGTGACCTAACATCTAGCACATGGCTTACCCCCATCCATATATTGGTGTATAGAAAAGGTGAGGTTTCTGGGACTTTGAGTGAGGCCCGCCATGTCAGAATAGAGACAAAATCAATATATTAATGAAATTACAGTACATGATTTATTATTGCAAACTAAACATTCATACCAAATTCTGGAGAGAAACATTGTATCAAATAAATAGGTAGTCACATGACTTACACTAAAATATGCTGATCATAGCATGCAATACAATTGATGAATAGATAAGAAAAATATACATAAGACGATAAAAATATATAATGAAACCAGGTATCTCTTGACATCTATTGGCACTCAACGCGTTTCTTGGCATTTCAGCCATTCATCAGGAGTGTAATGATGTAATATACTAGAAAGGGAAATAAATATTGGTTGTTAAAGATACCCTATAGGGAAGGGGAAGTAAATGATCTACATTCCAACAAAGTGGGAAGAAATAGATAAATTAATGACTTACTGCACAGCCTCAAATATGGGCCGGGTGTCTGCATAGGAGAGTGGTGACACCGAGCATAGTATCTCCCCTGGGGTTGAAATGGGGAGACCACCCGAGGATCAAGGAGAGCACCCAGATGACGGCAAGGTGGTCACAGCATGATCCAGTGTGGTATGTGTGCCCATAACGTGCATAGTGTCCTGTAGGGAATATGGTATGAATAGTAAAAAATATTGGTTAGAGAAGATGTAATAATGTGAAAATATCTCTACGTGTTCCCGCAAGGGGACTACATGAGGGGGTGAGTTTGACTACCTATTTATTTGATACAATGTTTCTCTCAAGAATTTGGTATCACTCCTGCTAAATGTTTTACTTTCCGCTGCAGAGGTCCAGCTTACATTAAAATAAGGCACGTGTGTAAATACAGCAAAATAAAAAATTTACCTCATGTGGTATTTAACCTGCAGTTTTTGTGAATTGCATGTTCCTGAATTCAATACCGCATGCATTAGTGAATTAGTGAATTGAGCCCTGTGTCTATTAAAAAATACTTTGAGTTGTTTATTTACCAAAAATGTGGTACTTTTGTGGGTGTTTCTACTGTCCTGGTTCTCCAGGGCCTCCAAAAAGTTTATTAGTAGTCAGGAAATTAGATGAGTAATTTATGTCCCTTGAAGGCCCAAAGGTGCTTTTTGGATTTTGGGCTCCTCTATGTGGATAGGGTGGAAAAAAGCCTCACATAATTGGTATCCCCATATTTTAGAGGAGTAACAGAATGTGTTTTGGAGTCTAATTCTAAATATTCTGATGCTCTGTGTTAGAAATATCTTATTCATCTACAACTGCAAAGACATGCTGGTAGGTTAATTGGCCCTATTGTATGAATGTGAGTTGGGGACCTTGGATTGTGGGATCTTTGAGGGTGGGGACCGATGTGAGAATTTGATGTATGTTTGGAGTGCTGCGTAAATTGACAACGCTATATTGGTACCTTAAAGTAAAATAATAATATAATAGATGAGCATCCTAATGAGACACAATGTACAGGGATAAGGACAATTGTAGACACTCACTCAGGTTGAACTGGATGGACTGGTGTCATTATTCAACCTTACTAACTATGTAATTTTGTGTTACATTTTTACATAGTCTGGTTGAAAAAAGACCGTCTAGCTCAACCAATGAAAGGGAAAACAAATTATACAATCCTATATACACAATCCTATACCAACAGTTGATCCAAAGGAAGGCAAAAAACCCCAGCAAAGCATGATCCAATTTGGACATCAACATTAATAGTTAAAGTTAGTATTTATAAAATAAAGTTAAGAACCAATCACAAGAACCCAGGACTTACAATTTACTATGTTACAGAATAGAATGGTCGATACCAAGAAGGTAAGATTAAATGAGCACCAGAAGAGGAGAATATTAAAACTAGCATGTTGTTCCTCAAGAGATGTTAAGACGACAGAAATTAGCTTTAAACTCATGGCTAGATGGGATGTGACCCCGGTGAGGGTGCATAGTTTCGGGACGGATGTATCCCATCTATGCTGGAGGGAGTGCGTTTCGCCGGGGACCTTTGCAAACCCATGGTGGAAATGTACTAAGATACAGACCTTCTGGAGGGAGATCATTGAGGTTATTCAGGAAATAACATGGGGAGCACATACAGGCCGAACCCGGGGATGCCTGTTTCATGAAACAGATGAACCCACAGCACAAAGCAGGAGATCTTTGGTACCACACCTGTTAAATACAGCTAAAGGTTTGATTCCCAGGTACTGGCGAACACCAAAAACCCCAAGCATGAAGGAATGGATACTAAAAATTGGTCAGATATGCTCCATTGAAGAGACTATACATGCAAGGGAAGACACAATAGAGAGATATAATGATACCTGTGGGAAATGGGGTGAAACCCCTCTAACCTCCTGCCCCAAAAACACAAGAGAGGAAGAGAGAAGAAATCTCCACCAAAACAGCAGTACCAGATCAGGATTTCTTTCTGTCTCAGCGTCATTGGTCACCTGGATGAATCTCCCCAACGGGGACATAGACAGCAACAAAAACTTAAAGAGGAAGTAAACTCCCCTGGTTTGTTTGTACCTATAGATAAGCCTAGGGGAGAGGGGGAAGAGGTGGCTATAGGGGTGGGTTTTTTATTTTTATTTTTTTGTTGGGGGGAGGGGTTGATAGATGGTATATTTATATATAAGTGTGATAATGTCTGTAATGATGTCTTCTTTCTGAAAATTAATAAAACTATTGAATATAAAAAGAATGGTAGATACCAGTCCTGGACTTTATAGACAAGTAATTTTGAATGCCCACATGCATGCCTTCCACCATTTATATATTTTACATGCTGTTCATTAAAGCTGTGCCAAAAGTAATGCTGATTTGCAAAGTACAGTATTAGCCCTCAGTAACTCTTTCAGTTTACTATAAAATAGTGTATTCACATTTTTCATATTGCTTTTTTGCTCTTTACCTTTCTGAATAGGTATGTTGGTGTCATTGTGCAAATTTTTGCAGCCAATAGCATAATACAAATCTGTACCTTATGTGCTTATTGACAATGGTCTAATTGTGGTGGTTAGGATGGATTGCTTTATAAAATGGAAATAACTTTGTTAGGTGTGGGCCTAGTTGACATGAAACAGGTAAACCAAGTTAAAATTAAAGTAAAAATAAACCTTAAACCTGTGGCTGTGCGGGCCAAGGACGTCAACCTCCAACTCCAAAACGTTCCGATATTTACAGTTGGATCCTTGTAAATTTAAACTAGGTCCTCTGAACACACTGGCTCCAGACTCCCTGGAAGCCTTCACCTAACAGGTGACAAAGCCAACAGCTATTTCTCCATTCTTCGCTATATGGAAAACTGTTATTTTCATTGATTCCATCAAAGTAGCACTTGTGTGTCTAGTTTAGTCAATAAATGAAGTCTGTTTAGGCAAACTGCCTGGCCTATTTATGAATCAACATCAGCTTCAGTTTTTATAAAACTCACTCTCTGCATATGTATTAAGTGGATCCCCTGAGCTCTTTAAAATATAATTGAGCTGCTTATTACAGTGGCAATGCCAACTTGGCAGTTCTTTACACAAACTCTTCAACTAGTTCAAGTTGAGTTACACATTTATTTTTTTCATTTATTTTTTTATCCGGGGAAAGAAGATTTTATCTTGCATTCCAATAAGATGCATGAGATGCATATAAAAATATTTAGTAATTAATGGAAGTAAGCTTTCGTTTTGTAAAAGGAGACTGTTTCCTGCAATATTTACCCAACTTTTTTCTTTTACCCTTTGTGGTGACATGGCAAGCAAAACGTCTGTGGTCTCTATATAATGTGATGAGACAAGTAAGAGTTTGGAGTCAATGGGGAAAATTCGGCTTGAGTTTGACATCAGTTTGGGAGGTCATTCAGAATTTATTGCAGGCACGTCTGTTCTCCAGTTGTTCTGCATTTGACTTACTTTAACTGCTTTTACATTTCCAACAACTTGTATGGAAATAAAAGCAGTTCAGAAAAGGAACAAAACCCATCAACACTGGCCCTAATACATTTCATAGGTGCTTTTGCTGACTGATCATCTGTTGCTGACTCGGCTGGTTCCTGACCTTTCTCTGTGGATTTGGGATACTGACCTCTGTTTGCCTTTGACTATGTTCTGCTGCCTCCCTGGTACTGGCCTCGGCCTGCTACTGGACCTTGCTCTGCCTGCTTCCCTGGTACTAACCTCGGCCTGCTACTGGACTTTGCTCTGACTGCTTTCCTAGTACTGACCTTGGGCTGCTGCTGGACCTTACTCTGCCTGCTTCAGTGGTAGTGTTTTCAACCTGCTTCCTGACCACTCTGCTGCCTCAGCCTGTATGACCCTGGCTCACCTTGACTACATCTCTGACCAAGGCAATCACTTGTGCTTCTTTCAGCCTTGTACCTCTGTCACCACATTCAGGGGTGCCCGGACTAGAGCCACAAGGGTAGCCCTCTTTCAACTCAATAAAAGATGCTAAATCAAGAACTTACAAGGCATCTTGTTGGAGTATGCATAACTGTGGCCTATATATCCACATGTACAACGTTTTCATGGTGCTACTATCAATGCTAATGATCCAGGATGTTTTTACAGGTTCTTATGAAGGGAGCAGGACTCCAGAAATTCACCAGCCACCATCTGACATGGCTAGAGGCAAGCTGTATTTGTGCTGGATCTTTTGATTCATTCATGTGAAATTTCAAGCCACCTGAGAAGACCTTTGATTTATTGATGTAGTATTTGTCTTTGTATCTATCAATAAGTTGGTCCACATATTATTGAGCATTCCCTCTGATGTCTGGGATATGATATTCTGGGGGTTGAAAACAGTAAAAATCGAATTTCAGGTGCAAAGATGTAAAGAGAAATCATAATGTTTTTAGGTGATTTCTTTAACTTTTAAATGTTTACATATTTATAAACTGAACTTTTATGTCACTCTTTAGATAACTTGTAACAAATCCTAACTTTTGGAAATGCATATTCAATTTAGACTGTTTCCATGTCAGAACATTCTGGGAAGTTAAGGCCCCTTCCACACAAGCTGTCCGATCAGGTCCACCTGTCAGTTTTTCAGGCAGCTGATTGGACCCTCCATTCACCCCTATGGCGTGACAAATGTCAGTGGTGACATGTCTGCCGACACCCTCTGCTATCCAATCCGATCCTGTCTGCCAAATCCAGACAGATGGTGGTCTTATTTTCCATCCGTCTGGCAGATCAAATTGGATAAGATTGGATGAAAATGGACAGGCGGTCCATTTTTTAATCCAATCTTCCCATAGAGTAGAGCGGGACTCTGACAGGTCCGTCTCAGCACAGTGAGTGGAGACAGACCTGTCATCTGCCTGCTCAGTGGGTATCAGCGGACTGAAAGGGGGCTTAAGAAGACAGACAGCTCTTTCTAACTGAACTTGCTTTTTACAATTTTTTTTTTACTATATATAAAAAAATTTGTTTCGCCTATAAATAATGGTTTGACACACCAAAGATAAGATTGATCTTCAGTTTATTTATGTATTTATTACAGGTACTTATATAGCTCTGTCAATTTATGCAGAACTTTACATATATAGCATTCAATTGGTCCCTGCCTTCAAGAAGCTTAAGGTCCCTAACTCACATTCATACATATATGGGCCAATTTAGACAGGATTCAATTAACCTACCAGCATGTCTTTGGAGAAACAAGAGCAAGGGCCACTTAAGTGATTTGGTACCCCGTTTGTGGGCCACAATGAAATGAAATGGTTCAGAATTTATAATTTTTTATTTTGAATATCATAATGAACATTTTCCTCCTGCAGCTGCTGAATGCTAGTGGCAGGAAAATGGAGAGGATTGGTTCCTGTATATGACGCCCCTGCCACCCCTCCTGTCCAGGTGTAAAACAGGATGTTACAGGGAGGCCGCAAGGGCCCCCTGGAGCATTGGGCAGGGTCACTATTGCGACCCCTGATGGTACACCAATGGTTGAGAGAAGTGTGCTAAAAACACGTCTCAACCAGTGATGGAACTAACGCTGTTAACCACTTCCCGACCGTCGGCCGTCATATGACGGCCTCCGGTTTGCGGGGATATATCTGAATGATGCCTGTAGCCACAGACATCATTCAGATATTGCCGGTTTCAGCCAGCGATTCCCTGCACCATAAGAACGATCATAGCGGCTGTTCCGCCGCTTGATCGTTCTTATGGGCGGCGGGAGGGGACGCCCCCCCCTCCCGCCGCCCTCCGGTGCTTCTACCGACTCACCGATTCCATCGGTGAGTCGGACACAGGAACCGCCGGCACCGGATGATCACTATAGAGATTTCCGGCGGACCAGATGGTCGCCGGAGTCTCTATGATCGTTCGGAGGCCGGGCGCGATGTGATGACGTCACGCCCGGCCTCTGCATTCGAATAACGGCGCCGCCTCCGCTGGGAAGCGGTGATCGTTTTTTTTTTTTTTTTTTTTTAGGCTTCCCAGCCTAGAGGTGAGATGTGGGGTCTTATTGACCCCATATCTCACTGTTAATAGGTCCGATCAGGTAATATTCCTATTACAAGGGATGTTTACATTCCTTGTAATAGGAATAAAAGTAATCAAATTTTTTTTTATTTTTTTTTAACTGTCAAATTTAAAAAATAAAAGTCAAATTAACAATAATAAAAAAAATTTTTTTTTTTTAAAGCGCCCCTGTCCCCGTGAGCTCGTACGCAGAAGTGAACGCATACGTAAGCCCCGCCCACATATGAAAACGGTGTTCAAACCACACATGTGAGGTATCGCCGCGAACGTTAGAGCGAGAGCAATAATTCTAGCCCTAGACCTCCTCTGTAACTCAAAACATGTAACCAGTAAAAAAAGGTTAAAGCGTCGCCTATGGGGATTTTAAAATACCAAAGTTTGGCGCCATTCCACAAGCGCGTGCAATTTTGAAGCGTGACATGTTGGGTATCTATTTACTCGGCGTATCTTCATCTTTCACATTATGCAAAAAAAATTGGGCTAACTTTATTGTTTGGTTTTTTTTTTAAGCATGAAATTGTTTTTTTTCTGAAAAAAACGTGTTCGAAAAATTGCTGCGCAAATACCGTGCGAGATAAAAAGTTGCAACGAGCGTCATTCTATTCTCTAGGGTCTTTGCTAAAAAAACATATATAATGTTTGGGGGTTCTATGTAATTTTCGAGCAAAAAAATTATGAATTTTACATGTAGGAGAGAAATGTCAGAATTGGCCTGGTTGCGAAGTGGTTAAAGTAAACGGCGTTACGTAACGCTGTTACCTTAGGGGGTAACGAGTAATCTAACTGATTACTCTTCCCCTCGTGGTAACGCCGTTCCCATTACTGGGGCGGCGTTACCACAATTACCCGCCTTAGGAAAGGCCACAGCTTCGGCCTAGCTCCGGAGCGGCGGCCATCTTGGTGCTCCCGTCGGCCGTTTACAATGTGATTGCTCCGTCAAATGACGGAGCGATCACTTGTAAACAAACCGGCGTCAACATGACGCCGGTTCCTCTCTCCCCTCTGTGTACAGATCTGTACAGTGGAGGGGAGAGATCGGATGGCAGCAGCCATCCCTCCATACCCTGCCAATACTCTGCAATACCCAGCCAATACCCTGACAATACTCTGCAATACCTTGCCAATACTCTGCAACACCCTGCCAATACTCTGCAATACCCAGCCAATACCCTGCCAATACTCTGCAATACTCTGCAATACCCTGACAATACTCTGCAACACCCTGCAATACCCTGACAATACTCTGCAATACCTTGCCAATACTCTGCAATACCCTGCCAATACCCAGCCAGTACTCTGCCAATACTCTGCAATACCCTGACAATACTCTGCAATACCTTGCCAATACTCTGCAAAAAACAAAAAAATACTCTGCAATACCCTGCCAATACTCTGCAATACGCTGCCAATACTCTGCAATACACTGCCAATACTCTGCAACATCATGCCAATACTCTGCAATACCCTGCCAATACTCTGAAACACCCTGCCAATACTCTGCCATACCCAGCCATACTCGGTAATACCCAGCCATACTCTGCAATACCCCGTAATACCCAGCCATACTCTGCAATACTCAGTAATACCCAGCCATACTCTGCAATACTCTGTAATACCCAGCCATACTCTGCAATACTCTGTAATACCCAGCCATACTCTGCAATACCCTGCCAATACTCTGCAATACCCTGCCAATACTCTGCAATACCCTGCCAATACTCTGCAATACACTGCCAATACTCTGCAACATCATGCCAATACTCTGCAATACCCTGCCAATACTCTGAAACACCCTGCCAATACTCTGCCATACCCAGCCATACTCGGTAATACCCAGCCATACTCTGCAATACCCCGTAATACCCAGCCATACTCTGCAATACTCAGTAATACCCAGCCATACTCTGCAATACTCTGTAATACCCAGCCATACTCTGCAATACCCTGCCAATACTCTGCAATACTCTGCCAATACTCTGCAATACCCTGCCAATACTCTGCACTACCCTGCAATACCCTGCTAATACTCTGCAACACCCTGCCAATATTCTTCAACACCCTGCCAATACTCTGCAACACCCTGCCAATACTCTGCAACACCCTGCAATACCCTGACAATACTCTGCAATACCCTGACAATACTCTGCAACACCATGCCAATACTCTGCAATACCCTACCAATACTCTGCAACATCCTGCCAATACTCTGCAATACCCTGCCAATACTCTACCCTACCCAGCCATACTCTGCAATACACGGTAATACCCAGCCATACTCTGCGATACCCAGCCATGCTCAGCCTTACCCAGCCATACTCAGCCAATATTACAGTGGGGGAGATTGTGGATATTACAGTGGGGGCTTTATGGTGGTGGAATTTTCAAAGGTTTTTGCAAATTCAATTATTATTTGCTAATCTGAAAAATGATCCGATCCGTGACTCTGATCCGAGCAACTATCCGATCCGTGAGTTTGGGGGGGACAGATGTACAGAGGGGGAACAGATATATGTGTGTGGGGGGGGACAGACATGTAGTGGGGTACAAAGGGGGAACAGATATATGTGTGTGTGGGGGGGGGGGACAGATGTGTAGTGGGGTACAGAGGGGAAACAGATATATGTGTTGGGGGGGGGACAGACTTGCAGGGGGGTACAGAGGGGAAATAGACGTGCAGGGGGGAACGTGCCCCATGCTTACAGTAATACTAGACCCGCCCCTAAGAATATTTTAAAAAAAAAGTCACAGTTACTTTGCTGAGTAACTAATTACTTTTCCAATGTAGTAACTGGGTTACTAACTCAATTACTTTTTTGGGAGAAGTAATTTGTAACTTAACTAATTACTTTTTTAAAGTAAGATGACCAACACTGGTCTCAACTATGGGGTTTTACCTCCCCAAACCGCAAATGTAAATGAGCCCCTTACTGTCCTAAGCCACCTATAAGGCTGCTTCCACACAGATGTGCTGCAGTTCACCCACACTGTGGGTGCAGTTCAGTGCACCTGTGGCTTTCCTATGAGTTAGCTACGCTGTGCCATAGACTTCTATTATATCTTGCGGGTGTGGTGCACTTTCTGAAAGACAACGAAAACGCCTGCATTTAGAAGTTCTGGATTACTTTCAGAAAGCGCACCACACCCACAGGATAAAATAGAAGTGTACTTCCCTGGTTTGAGGTCGACAGCCCCATCAAAGGGCTCCGAGGGCCACTTGTTGAGCACCCCTTTGCTATAGCCTGCATTAGATGATTTTATTTAATAAATAGTTTGTATTCTAAAATACAGGTGAAACTCGAAAAATTTTAATATCGGGCAAAAGTTTATTTATTTTACTAATGCAACTTAATAGGTGAAACTAATGTAGCTCTGGCTCCTAAGGAGCATGCGCTATGTGTTTTTCAAAGTTAACATCTCTGAAACCACAGTTGGGTTTTAGGGCTAATTATGCCAAATTATGGTTTCAGTACCAGTCTAGCTGGAATTGCACTGAGTTCTCCTTGGCCGTAGGTGTCGCTGTCACCGTTGGCAGGTATGAGATCGCAGTTTGGCTGGGCATATTGGGTACCATTCATTCCTGGAACCAGCCCAGTGGGAGTGTCATCCTGCTGTGCCTTCTGGGAAGGGGTACTTAAGGTACTGAAGTCACATGCTTCTGGGTTCCGGTCCAGAAGATATTTTCTTCTGTCTGTTTGGTCCTGGTCCTCCTGACCAGCCCCTGTGGCCCTCCTGGCCTGGGGTGTGGATCCATGCAATTCCGAGTCTCGGGGCTGGATAGCCCGAGGCGGAGCAACTGCAGGGACAGGCCTGAATGGATATCGAGGCCCAATGATTCAAGAGTGGTCCGGTGACGTCTAATCTAAGGAGAGGCCCAGCAACTGTAGAAGCATGGGAGTACTCTTCAGGAGAGGGCCATGCACAAGGCTGGTTTCTCTGAACGAGCCTGGAGGCTCAGTTGAAGGACACTAAATGGATCTACACTCATATGGTATCGCCGGACCGGCTGCAAGCTACTGGTACCATATGTTAGCTCTCTAAATTTGTCTAAGTCCCTCAGTTACATCCTCTATAACAAGTCTGTGGCAGAGACTTTGTTCAAGTGCTCTACATCCAAGTCTGTGGCAGAGACTTTGCCTTACCTAGCACCCTGTCGGCTGCTAGGCCTAGTGAGAGGAGGTCTATCCGGGGGTTGTGAGTATCCAGCTGTGAAACGGTAATTCTCTGGAACTCTATAGTGAGAGACTTCCTACCTTTGCAGTTCCAAAAGTACCTGAACTTTCATCCTAACCCTCTACCCTACATTTAAGAGACTATTTTATCTTTTGAATAAATAACCCCAAAAAGGAAATAAAGTGTCAGTTTCTACATTTCTTTGGGCCATCTACCACGGGAAACCCTAGATGGAGACGAGGTCAAGAAGGTAACGGTAAGCCCAATAAAACCAGCATCTCCTTTGGGGGTTAGTGCTACACTAATATATGAGAAAGACTTATTACATGCAAAGCAAGATAGTCCAAGCTGTGATTTGTCACAATTGTGATGATTATGGCTTACAGCTCATGAAAACCCCAAATCCACAATCTCAGAAAATTGGAATATTACATGCAATCAATAAGACAAGGATTGTACATAGAACAATATCGGACCTCTGAAAAGTATAAGCATGCATATGTACTCAGTACTTGGTTTAGGCCCCTTTTGCAGCAATTACTGCCTCAATGCGGCGTTGCATGGAAGCTGTCAGCCTGTGGCACTGCTGAGGTGTTATGGAAGACCAGGATGCTTCAATAGCGGCCTTCAGCTCTTCTGCATTGTTTGGTCTCATGTCTCTCATCTTTCTCTTGACAATGCCCCATAGATTCTCTATGGGGTTCAGGTCAAGCACAGTAATCCCACGGTCATTGAACCAGGTTTTGGTACTTTTGGCAGTGTGGGCAGGTGCAAAGTCCTGCTGGAAAACGAAGTCAGCATCCCCATAGAGCTTGTCTGCCGAAGGAAGCATGAAGTGCTCCAAAATCCCCTGGTAGATGGCTGCGTTGACCCTGGACTTAATGAAGCACAGTGGACCAACACCAGCAGATGACATGGCTCCCCAAATCAACACAGACTGTGGAAACTTCACACTGGACTTCAAGCATCTTGCAGTGTGTGTGCCTCTTCATTCTTCCTCCATACTCTGGGTCCTTGGTTTCCAAATGAGATGCAAAATTAGCTCTCATCAGAAAAGAGGACTTTGGACCACTGAGTAACAGACCAGGTCTGTTTTTCTTTAGCCCAGGTAAGACGATTTTAATGCTGTTTGGTGTTCAGGAGTGGCTTGACAAGAGGAATACGACATTTGAAGCCCATGTCCAGGATCCGTCTGTGTGTGGTGGCTCTTGATGCACTGACTCCAGCCTCAGTCCACTCCTTGTGAAAGTCCCCAACACTTTTGAATGGCCTTTTCCTGACAATCCTCTCCAGGCTGAGGCCATCCCTGCTGCTTGTGCACCTTTTTCTTCCACACTTTTCCCTTCCACATAACTTTCTATTAATGTGCTTTGATACAGCACTTTGGGATCATCCAACTTCTTTTGCTATTACCTTTTGAGGCTTTCCCTCCTTATGGTGGTTTTCTGCACAACTGTCAGGTCAGCAGTCTTTGCCATGATTGTGAATTCCTACTGAACTAGACTGAGAGACCATTTAAAGGCTCAGGAACCCTTTGCAAGTGTTATGGCTTAATTAGCTGATTAGAGTGGGACACTTTGAGCCTAGAATATTGCACCTTTTCACAATATTCTAATTTTTGGAGATTGTGGATTTGGGGTTTTCATGAGCTGTAAGCCATAATCATCACAATTATGACAAATCACGGATTGAACTACTATATCTTGCTTTGCATGTAATGAGTCTATCTCATATATTAGTTTCACCTTTTAAGTTGTATTAGTGAAATAAATTAACTTTTGCGCGATATTCTAATTTTTCGAGTATCACCTGTATTAACATGCAGTAACTCCCCCATCACCATTTACATAAAACCTTTCCAGTTATGTGGGTAGCAGGGGCTAGCAAAGTGCCGTATATAGCCTCCTGAAAACATCACAGCACCCTGCCTGAGCACTCCTCTCAAGCGTCCTCAGACCTGATACAAGCAGTGGGCTGGCTATCCGAAGCTGTTCTACATGTATCAAAATGTCTTGATGAGTGGTGTCAGTTTGGAGGAGTAGCAACTTTTAGGCAGGCTATATTTACATGCAGACCACCTTAGCTATCATCCACAAGTGATGCTGAGCCTCCAAGATTGAAATTCAAAGAATGAAAGGGGCAGTCTAGGAACAGTAAGGCTGAGGAGAAAAGGGCTAGAAAATACTGGATGTCCTTCAGCCAGGAAATGAGGGAGGCTCTGTCTGACTATTTGTAGTTTCTAATGCACGCTGCTCACAGTCACAGTGTGCGATAAAATCAGAGTAAGAAATTTCAGTACAGAGATTTTGTACAACTGTGCAAGACTGAAGACAGGACTGGAGTTCAGCTTTAGGAATATTTTTTTTAAAAAAAATAGAGCTCCTGATTTAATAAAGTTGATTGTATCTTTAGTATTTTACCCTTTTATTTTAGGCCCATTTCAGACCTGCGGATCCGTAGTTAGCCATCTGCTTGCTCAGCAGGGATCGCTCCGTTGATCCACGCTGAGCCGGCAGATGCCAAGTCAGGGACGATGGTCAGAGACTGCAGACATACTACAGAAGATGGTCAGATACTGCAGAAATATTACAGGAGATGGTCAGAGACTGCAGACATAATACAAGAGATAATAAGAGACTGCAGAAAAATTACAGTAGATGGTCAGATACTGCAGACATACTACAGGAGATGGTCAGAGACCGCAGACATACTACAGGAGACAGACAGCAGGTAAGTATATGTTTTTAATAAAAAAAATAAAAACCTTTTAATATCACTTGGCTCATTGTCAAAACACTAAGACCCCTTTCACACTGGGGCAGTTTTGAGTCACTTTAGGGCTATAAATTGCCTCTGAAAAGCAATTTCAGCAGTCTCTCACCATCTCCTGTAGTATGTCTGAAGTCTCTGACCATCACCTGTAGTATGTCAGCAGTCTCTGACCATCCCCTGTAATATTTCTGCTGTTTCTTACCATCTCCTGAAATATTTCTGCAGTCTCTGACCATCTCCTGTAGTATGTCCACAGTCTCTGACCATCTCCTGTAGTATGTCCACAGTCTCTAAACCATCTCCTGTAATATTTCTGCAGTCTCTGACCATCTCCTGTAATATTTCTGCAGTCTCTGGCCATCTCCTGTAGTATGTCCGCAGTCTCTGACCATCTCCTGTAGTATGTCCACAGTCTCTGACCATCTCCTGTAATATTTCTGCAGTGTCTGGCCATCTCCTGTAGTATGTCCGCAGTCTCTGACCATCTCCTGTAGTATGTCAACAGTCTCTGACCATCTCCTGTAATATTTCTGCAGTCTCTGACCATTTTCTGTAGTATGTCTGCAGTCTCTGACCATCTCCTGTACCATGTCTGCAGTCTCTGACCATCTCCTGCAATATTTCAGCAGTCTCTGACCATCTCCTGTATCATGCCTGCAGTCTCTGACCATCTCCTGTACTATGTCCGCAGTCTCTGACCATCTCCTGTGGTAGGTCTACCATGTCTGATTGTCTCCTGCGGTATGTCTAGAATTATAAATAAATATATTTAAATTTAAATTATAAATGATTTTCAATTTTTTTTACAAAGAAATGCGTGCAAGTGATACCCCTAACTAAAATCTAGGGGAACCAATTTCCTTCAGAAGTCACTGAATTAGTAAATAGAGTCCACCTGTGTGTAATTTTATTTCAGTATAAATACAGCTGTTCTGTGAAGCCCTCAGAGGTTTGTTAGAGAACCGTAGTGAAAAAACAGCATCATGAAGGCAGAGGAACACACAAGGCAGGTCAGGGATAAGGTTGTGGAGAAGTTTAAAGCAGGGTTAAGTTATAAAAAAATATACCAAGCTTTGAACATCTCACGGAGCACTGTTCAATCTATCATCCGAAAATGGAAAGAGTATGGCACAACTGTAAACCTACCAAGACATGGCCGTCCACCTAAACTGATAGGCCGGGCAAGGAGAGCATTAATCAGAGAAGCAGCCAAAAGTGCCATTGTAACTCAGGAGGAGCTGCACAGATCCACAGCTCAGGTGGGAGAATCTGTGAACAGGGCAACTATTAGTCATACACTCCATAAATCTGGCCTTTATGGAAGAGTGGCAAGAAGAAAGCCATTGTTAAAAGTAAGCCATAAAAAGTCCTATTTGCAGCAAACATGTGGAAGAAGGTTGTCCTGGCCTCGCCCCCCGTACTCCCGGAGTCTATGGGTAGCTATCCAGGCAGATAACCTTTTTCTGCGCACACAATAATTGACTGCTGTTTCTTTGTCTGTGTCTTTTATTGGCACGTTGCAGATTTTAATATACACGTGAATGACACATGTGATATGCGGTAAAACTGAAAACAACAAGAATAATATAACATTACCATACAGCAGTAATCATCATACAAAATAATAACTAAAATGACTAACTCCTTTCCCTGATAGCTTGTGGAGGAGGAAGATAGATATGGCTTACCTTCGATGCCACGGATGGGGAGAGATGGCATCTAGGCTGCTGCCATGATATGAACATGCTTATCACTGAGCTTGCTTCACTTCCTGACTAAAGAGGATATGACGATTTTTACATCACTTCCTAAGTAACTGGATATCTCTTATAAACTATATTAATGTTTGGCCAGTAGGTGGCGCAAGCGTAACAGCTAACCTAGAACAAACATAATTTATAGCTTAATAATGCAACAACACAATATACAAATTAAATGACAAGGTAATTCTCTTTTCTGGACCTCAGAAAAGAAAGAGGTATCCTGGAGACATAACACTCCCCGTCTGGCGTTAACCAACGCCACTAACAGCGTCATTGGACACAAGTAAAATCAAGTCCGATATGGGTCTGAGAAATGACCTTACTTCACCCTGTTTGGAAATCTTAACTTCGACCTTCCTGACATGTCCATCTTTGCTTGGGAATGTCTGTGTGATAAGTCCCAACGGCCAGTCATTCCTGTGTGCTTGGCAGTCTTTAACGAGCACCACATCTCCTGACTTCAGGTCTGGTTTGTTAACTTGCCACTTATTCCTGAGTTGTAGGGTTTGGATGTAATATCTTCTCCATCTGTCCCAGAAAGTGTTGGCTAGGCATTGCACCTGTCTCCATTGACGTCTGAAAATGTCTTTATCAGTAAACTCTCCATTTGGAGCACTGACCATGTTGGTTTTTTGAGTGAGTAGAGTTGCAGGTGTCAGCAACACGGGGTCCTCTGGATCATTAGTAACTGGGATCAGAGGTCTAGCATTTATGATGGCTGAGACTTCAGCCATGAAAGTGGACAGACATTCATGCGTGAGTCTGACATTTCCCATTTGAAGGAAAATAGAATCCAAGATCTTGCGGGCTACACCTATCATTCTTTCCCACACACCACCCATATGGGAAGAATGAGGAGGGTTAAATGTCCAGGTACATCCCTGTTGATTGAGATACCTTTCCACACTGTTGTTGTCTAGATTCGAAAGGATCTGAAGTTCCTTGGCCGCTCCAACAAAGTTGGTGCCCCTATCAGAGCGGATGTGCTTAACAGGACCTCTAATGGCAATGAAGCGCCTGAGAGCGTTGATAAAGCTGGAAGTGTCCATTGATTCAATCAACTCTATGTGAACAGCTCGAACAGTCATACAAGTAAAAATAACTGCCCAGCGTTTGCTGCTGGCGTGACCTCCCCTGGTTTGGCGAGTTGTAACGGACCAAGGACCGAATACATCAAGGCCCACACTTGTAAAGGGAGGATCTGAGTTAAGTCTGTCAGGTGGAAGGTCAGCCATCTTTTGGGTTTGCAAAGGTCCACGGAGTTTGTGGCAGGTAACGCAATTAAAGATACACTTGCTCACACATCTTTTTGCTCCTATTATCCACAGTCCAGCAACCCTCAAAGCTCCTTCAGTGAACAGTCGGCCTTGGTGTTTAACTTGACTGTGATAGTGTTGTACAAGCAGGGCAGTGACATGGTGCTGAGCTGGGAGAATGAGAGGATGCTTCTCGTCATACTCCAAGGTAGCTCCTTTAAGGCGTCCTCCTATTCTCAACAGGTTACTGCTGTCGAGGAATGGATCGAGTTTCCTTAAGACGCTGTCTTTAGGGATTGGCTTTTTGTTGTTAATACAGTCAATCTCTCTAGCAAAGGTCTCTTGTTGTACAGTGTAAATGATCAGATGTTTTGATTGTTCTAGGTCAGTCACTGAGTAGGTATTTTTACAGCGGTGCCAGCCTTTGCAGTTAGTCCTTTTCCCAAAGGAACGAGCTATGTGGGATAAAGAAGTAATGGCTCTAATGAGTGATTTCCATGTGGAAAATCTGGAGAACCGATGAGATTTGAGTCGGTTTTGTGAAGTCACCGTGACTAATGCAGACACTTGCGGACGAACTTCTGCATCCTTGACTGCATCTACCAAGCTAAAGGTTTCCGATTCAGAAGTGTGTTCTGAATTGTACAGGAATGCAGGGCCAGTAAACCATGTTGTGTCCTTAAGACAGTTGGCTGGGACAGCTCTGGTCGCTAGGTCTGCAGGGTTGTGTTTAGTTGGAACGAAGTGCCACTGTTTTGGTTGTACGGATCTCCTAATCCTCAACACTCTATTACTGACGTAGACGTAGAAGCGTCTGGTTTCGTTGTAGATGTACCTCAGGACTACTTTACTGTCAGTGTAGAACTCAGTGTCTGTTTTTCTCTGGAAATCACATTTAAGGGAGGCAAAGCATTTAAGGACTTGTTCCTTGTTGTTAGGTAGACGCTGTCTATGGGGTCTAAATGGGAGAGGTGCGACACAATAGTTTGACTCTTCTTTGGCTGTCTCCCTTTCCATTATTTGCAAGAAAAGTCTATCTTCAAAGGACATTGCTACCTGCTGGTCTTCCTTTGTTCTATGAAAGACTGTACATCCTAGGTGGTCTGGGTCACTGTCACAAGCGTGGTCATCTGTGTCTGGGTCTACAGAGGAACAAGGTATGTGAGTACTACCTGGAAGTTCTTTTGTGATGAAGCTGTTGTGACATGGTTGCAAGGAGGAAGGACGTCCTTTGTCAAGTACATTAGTGAACATGCTACTGACCGTGGTGGGTCTGTGCACAGTCTTTAGACAGACGTCCCCTACGATGACCCACCCCAGGTCAAGTCTTTGGGCAAAAGGAGCATTGCGGGGACCATTAATCTGTTCCCTTACTTTATGAACCTGCAAAATGTCTCTTCCCAGGAGCAGCATTAACTGAGCTTGCTCGTCATATTCTGGTAGGAGATGGGCCATGCGTTTTAGATGAGGTTGGTGAATTGCTGCATCTGGTGTAGGGATTTCTGACCGGTTGTCAGGAATCTGGTTGCACTCTAGTATGGTGGGTAAAGGTAGGCGAGTCCGACCGTCTATGGACTCTATACAGAAGGCGGTGGCTCTTCTCCCCGCCGTCTCAACAGTACCCGCACAAGTCTTTAGGGAATAAGGGGAGCTTGGACCCCTGACACAGAAGGTGTCAAAGAATATGGATCTAGCCATAGAGTGGTTGCTTTGGTCATCTAAGAGTGCATACATCTTGACAGCTTTGTTTCTGTGACCCGCTGGATAAGCTCTAATAAGACAGATCTTTGAACAAGACCTACCGCCTGCAGGATCTTTGCATACCTCAGTACACTGTGAGGTAACCATTGAGATGTTTGAACCAGTGTTCTCTTGCTCCCCGCCATGCTCGTTGGTATCGCTAGCTCGCTGGGCGGTCCAAGGAGCAGGGCCTGGATGTAGTGCTGAGTTGTGATCTGTGTTGTTACACTCTGTGCATGATACACTAACCTTGTAGTCCTTGGCAAAGTGTGATGTGGATGAACAACACCTGAAGCATATGCGGTTCTCTCTTAGGAAGGCTTTGCGATCTTCTAGAGACTTTTCCCTGATGGTCCTGCATTTTGGTAGAGGGTGCGGCTTCCTGTGTAGAGGGCACTGCTTGCTAGGATCTCCGACTTTGTCTTCTGGGTGAGCAATGTTGGAAGACCTATAGGAAAAATCTGTAGGAGAAACATGAGACTTGTTCACTGTCACTGGCATCCTGTGCTGTTTGAAGCTAGGGGGCGTGACTGATGACAGCATAAAGTCAAAGCTGGGATCATTCAGGAACTTAGCTTGCTCTGAAACAAAGTCTACAAAAACGTTGAATGGTGGAAATGGTACTTGGAACATTTTCTTATGTTTAGAACCATATGTGACCCACCTTTGTTGTAGATCATAGGGAAGCTTCAGAATTAAAGGTTTAATCCCTCTGGCCGCATCCAGGGAGGCGAGACCAGGCAGGTCTCCCTCCTCTTTAGCAAGAAGTAGTTCCTCTAGCAAGTCGGCTAATTCTCGTAGTTTGTGATAACCCTTGCTAGGTATTCTGGGAAAGTCCTCAATCCTTTTAAAAAGTGCATGCTCTATAGTCTCTGTCGAGCCATAGCACTCTTCTAATCTGCTCCAAATCTTTTTAAGACCAGCCTCTGGTTGTTTTATGTTAATGTTCCTGATTCTACTGGCATGTTCGGCAGAGTCCTTCCCAAGCCATTGGACTAGGAGGTCTATTTCATCGGTATGAGACAGGTCTAGACCTTTTATGGTATTTTGAAAGGACGACCGCCAGGCTTTGTCATTTTCTGGCCGATCGTTAAACTTTACAAGTCCTTTTGTGATCAAATCACGTCTGGCAAAGAACTTGGCAAAGTCTGTTATAACTTGGTTGGTGTTAGAGCATGTTGGCGATTCACTACTGTAGTGGGAGTGTGGTGTGCGACCATACCTGTCAGAAGTTTCTGCTTTAGGCTCTCTTGTCTTGTATCGTTGTGTAGTAGAAGGGTTATTCTGATGCTGGTTTGGAGGTTGAGGGTTGTGACGTGCAGAGACGTAGGCTTGATCTGTAATGTGCTGGCAGGAGTTCTGCTGCTTGCAGCCCTGAGGAATTTGGTTGCTCTCATGCTCTGTTACCTGCAGTGCTTGGTTCGTTTCTCCTAGGACATTGTCTATTCCCTGTAGAGAAGAGGTACCGTACGTTGATTTGAAGTGTTGATGCACGTACTCTGAAGTGCGTTGCGAGGGATTTGGCTCTCCTTGTTCGGAGCCAAGCACATTTATGCGTTCACCACTGAGGCTTACGGCTGCTTCTAGGGCTTCTGCTTCAGCTATGGCAATTGCAGCTTCCCTTTCTGTAGTGAGCTTCTCTAGTGCGACATCTAGACGTGTTTGTTCAAGCTTTATAGAGGCTTCTATTGCGGCCCTATCTTGCGCTTGCTTGGCTTCTATTGCGGCCTTATCTTGCGCTTGCTTGGCTTCTAGCGAGGCCTTTTCTAACTTCAAATGCATTTCTTGTTCGGCAAAGGTAGCTCGCGTCTTTGCCGCTTCGGCTTTCCCACGGGCAATGGCGGCTGCAACACTAGCCATCACCGACTTGCTGGAACCGTAAATTCGTGATCTGGTTTTGAGTGAGGATGTGTTACTGCGTGACATGGCTGCTTGACTGAGTAGCGGCCTGTGGGAGCAGTAAGCGTATAGGGCTGCAGTCTCTGTATGCTGCTTGGCTGTATGAAAGTGGCTGTATAGTCGATTGCAGACTGTAGCTCTTCTGTGTGGGCCAAAACCTCTTCCCCTTCTGCACTATCCTTAGTGTTCCTGGACGAAGTTTTACTGTCCTGGCCTCGCCCCCCGTACTCCCGGAGTCTATGGGTAGCTATCCAGGCAGATAACCTTTTTCTGCGCACACAATAATTGACTGCTGTTTCTTTGTCTGTGTCTTTTATTGGCACGTTGCAGATTTTAATATACACGTGAATGACACATGTGATATGCGGTAAAACTGAAAACAACAAGAATAATATAACATTACCATACAGCAGTAATCATCATACAAAATAATAACTAAAATGACTAACTCCTTTCCCTGATAGCTTGTGGAGGAGGAAGATAGATATGGCTTACCTTCGATGCCACGGATGGGGAGAGATGGCATCTAGGCTGCTGCCATGATATGAACATGCTTATCACTGAGCTTGCTTCACTTCCTGACTAAAGAGGATATGACGATTTTTACATCACTTCCTAAGTAACTGGATATCTCTTATAAACTATATTAATGTTTGGCCAGTAGGTGGCGCAAGCGTAACAGCTAACCTAGAACAAACATAATTTATAGCTTAATAATGCAACAACACAATATACAAATTAAATGACAAGGTAATTCTCTTTTCTGGACCTCAGAAAAGAAAGAGGTATCCTGGAGACATAACAAAGGTGTTCTGGTCAGATGAGACCAAAATCAAACTTTTTGGCCTAAAGGCAAAACGCTATGTGTGGCAGAAAACTAACACTGCACATCACCCTGAACACACCATCCCCACTGTGAAACATGGTGATGGCAGCATCATGTTGTGGGGATGCTTTTCTTCAGCAGGGACAGGAAAGCTGAGAAAGTCAGAGTTAATGGGAAGATGGAGGGAGCCAAATACAGGGCAATCTTAGAAGAAAACTTCTTAGTGTCTGCAAAAGACTTGAGACTTGGGTGGAGGTTCTCCTACCAGCAGGAAAACTACCCTAAACATACAGCCAGAGCTACAATGGAATGGTTTAGATCAAAGCATATTCATGTGTTAGAATGGCCCAATCAAAGTTTAGACCTAAATCCAATTGTGAATCGGTGGCAAGACTTGAAAATTGCTGTTCACAGATGCTCTCCATCCAATCTGACAGAGCTTGAGCTATTTTGCAAAGAAGAATGGGCAAAAATGTCACTCCCTAGATGTGCAAAGTAGGTAGAGATATACCAAAAAAGACTTGCAGCTGTAATTGCAGCGGAAGGCGGTTCTACAAAATATTGACTCAGGGGTGCTACAAATGCACACCACACCTTTCACATATTTATTTGTATAATTTATAATTTTCCTTCCACTTCACAATTATGTGCCACTTTGTGTTGGTCTGTCACATAAAATCTCAATAAAATACATTTAGGTTTTTGGTTGTAACATGACAAAATGTGGAAAATTTCAAGGGTATGAATACTTTTTCAAGGCACTATATTGTGTTTATACTGTTTAAATATTGATTGTCTTTATTTCTAATAGGATGTTGTCAGGAAAAAATTTGTTCCGTCAGTAAATTTTCCATGTTTTGTCAGTGAACATGGTTGATGTTCCTGTTGCACAGTCTCTTGTTGAGGAGGTAGTTGGTGTCCCTGAGGACTGGCACCAGAGCTCGGAAATGGCTGGCAGTGGAGGTCAGGCTAACCAGGTTGTTGTTGTTCTACGCTGGCAGCTCTGCCCAATTAGCGAGGTCCAGGCAGCAGCTGCAGCAGTCTAGGCCGATGGGAGAGTGGCAACCCTCCATCTGGGAAAAGTTCTGTCAGGGGAGAGAAGGCTGAGTGCGAGGGGATGGAGGCTCCCTCTGAGTTAAAATAAGATATGGAGGTTGCGCCTGAGGTGACAGAGGCTGTTTGTGGGGAGATGGATCTCCTCTGATCTGATATGAGGGATGGAGCCTCTTCTGAGGTGACAGAGCTTGTATAATGCAGTGTGTCCTCCCCACCATGTCCTCCTCTCTGTGAGGTGTGTGTGTCCTCCGTCACAGAATCTTCTGACAACAAAATTCTCTCAGGAGACTTTATATAACACAGGAACTTCTACTATGTCAATACTACACACACAGCCTCCAAAATGTCCTGTCACCAAATATTTCTACATACAGAGAATGCTATGTGTCCTGTCACTGAACATTACTACATAAAGCACCTCCAAAATGTCTTGCCTTGGCAATATGGAGGTGAGGCTTGGTGTGGGTGTGGCTTGAGTTGGGGCTTGGACACAGGGGGCCCCATGATCTCCTATTGTCCAGAGGCCACATGAGTTGTCAGTTCGCCCCTGTTCAGAGTGCATGTGCCGATGACATCATCAACGTGGTATACAGTAGATATCTCCAAAACGGTGCAAGTTTAGGAGATTAGCCTTATTATAGGCTTACCTATAGGTACAAACAAACCAGGGGAGTTTACTTCCTCTTTAAGTTTTTGTTGCTGTCTATGTCCCCGATGGGGAGATTTATCCAGGTGACCAATGAAAATGAGACAGAAAGAAATCCTGATCTGGTACTGCTGTTTTGGTGGAGATTTCTTCTCTCTTCCTCTCTTGTAATTCTGGGGCAGGAGGTTAGAGGGGTTTCAAAAAAAAAAAAAAATAAACTGGCAAATTTCACCTCTGCTTTAAATATAAAATAAATAAAAGCTTTGGCTATACATACACTTTCACAAATCCGTTCATGTACAAATGTTTAGGCTAGTTATGTACGTATGATATTTTTATGTCTGCTCACAGTATCTATGGGATTTGGGCTGGCAAGCCCATTTTATATGTGCCATTTTTTACCATGTACTACAGGGCTGCCATTAAAAAAGACGGGGACCCCTCCCCCTGAATTACAAAAATTTCTATTTTTGAATACATTTTTTCCAATTTTTAAAAACAATTTTTAAGATTTTTAAAATTATTTTTATAATTTTTTTTACATTTTTAAATTTATAATTTTTTTTTTTTTTACAACACTGTGTGTGTGTGTGTGTGTGGGGGGGGGGGGGGGGGGGTAGATAAAATATCAGGGGTCCAAAGGGGTCAGGGGTCTAAAGAGACCCCTAACATTCCACCTTTGAAACAGAGAAAGGAATTGAGGACACTGATTCTTCAATTCCTTTCTCTGTAGCCTTCATTGCACTGAAGATGAATGGACAGGAGACAGAGGCACTGATCGCTGTATTAATGCCAATGGTCCCAAAAATGTGTCAAAATTGTCCGACGTGTCCGCCATAATGTCGTAGTCACAATAAAAATCACTGATCGCCGCCATTACTAGTAAAAAAAAAAATATTAATAAAAATGCCATAAAACTATCCCCTATTTTGTAGACGCTATAACTTTTGCACAAACCAATCAATAAACGCTTATTGCAATTTTTTTGACCAAAAATATGTAGAAGAATACGTATCGGCCTAAACTGAGGAAATAAATGCTTTTTTATATATTTTTGGAGGATATTTATTATAGCAAAAAGTAAAAAATATTGAATTTTTTTCAAAATTGTCGCTTTATTTTTGTTTATAGCGCAAAAAATAAAAAAACCGCAGAGGTGATCAAATACCACCAAAAGAAAGCTCTACTTGTGGGAAAAAAAGGACGCCAATTTTGTTTAGGAGCCACGTTGCACGACCGCGCAATTGTCAGTTAAAGCGACGCAGTGCCGAATTGCAAAATCGCAAAAGGGGGCCTGGTCCATTAGCTGCAAATTGGTCCGGGGCTTAAGTGGTTAATAGCTGTGTGTTGAGTTATTTTGAGGGGACAGCAAATTTACAATTTGTTATACAAGCAAAGTGTCATTTCTTCAGTATTGTCACATCAAAAGATAGAATAAAATATTTACAAAAATGTGAGGGGTTTACTCACTTTTGTGAGATACTGTATATATATACTCTGCATCCAGTGTAGCCTATATCTACAGTGCATTCTGCGGTGTACTGGTGCTAATACACTTCAGGCGGTGTCATATTATAACGGCAAGTCTTCCAGGTCCTATATATATATATATAGTATATACTTATATATATATATATATATAGTGACACTGGGGGATGTCTAGCTCTCAGTGGTAGATGCCTTTTCAGTAAGTTTACAGCGAGCAGGAACTTTAGTTTAAGGGCTTTATAACCCTTTCCAGACTGATAGATCTCAATTACTTTCTTTCTCACTTTTATTAAAAGGAACAAAATAAACAAGGGGGGCAATCACTTTTTCACACAGGGCCATGATGGTTTGGATTTTTTTTCACCTTTAATAATAAACACCTTCATTTACAAATTGCATTTTGTGTTTACTTGTGTTGTCCTTGACTATTGTTTAAATGGTTTGATGTTCCGAAACACTTAAGTGTGACAAACATGCAAAGGAACAGTGGTAGATGCCTTTTCAGTAAGTTTACAGCGAGCAGGAACTTTAGTTTAAGGGTTTGGTAGCCCACTTTTATTAAAAGGAACAAAATAAAGGAAAGTTCATACATGCACTTGGATGCCCACACAGGGGTTCTTCTCCCAAAAACAATAACAAAGGAAAAATGCCAAGCCACCTGGCTCTCTTCTGCAGTACTGCCACTTAGGCTTTACGCTTCAGCCCTCTTGGCCATATAACAGAGTTTCCGTACAACTACTATACTTCTTTTCAGCTTCCTTGCTGCTCAGGCCTTCCACTTCAGGCTCTCATCTGTCTCATTAGATACACACAGCTTCAACGCACACAGCGTCTATTTAGAAAGCAGCCCCTCACTGCTCTGATCCTCAGACTTGGGTCTCTGGCTTTCATTAGTGCACACCTGCACACCTGCACTCTCTGGACTACTGGAGACCTCCTGTCTCTCTATGCGGAGCCCAGAACCCTAATCCTGACTCTGCTATAAGCCCAGGACCCACCCGCTCAATCAACCAGCCAGACTCCTGGCTGTTCCCAAAACCCGGTCCCAGGATTGGAGATTCCGTCCCACCCATAACGTTATGGAATCTCCAGGCTCCAACCCCCAACTGGATTTTACAAACTTTGGAGGAAACTGATAAGATTCCTCCACACTGTACTGTCACTATATATATATATATATATATATATATATATATATATACATATATACTCTGCATCCAGTGTAGCCTATATCTACAGTGCACTCCGTGGTGTACTGTTTCTAATACACTACATTTCTACTACTTTTCTGGTGGTGTACACAGTATCTAATACAGTGTGTACATTTTCTACTACACTTCTGGGGGTGTACACAGTACACTATACAATGCAGCCGTAGTACAGTTGTTAATACAGTACAGGCGGTGTACACAGCATTTAATACAGTGTGTACAGTGTCTACTACACCTCTGGTGGTGTACACAGTATAAAATACAGTGCATCTGTAGTACAGTTGCTAATACAGTGCAGGTAGTGTACACAGTATCTAATACAGTGTGTACAGTTTCTACTACACTTCTGGTGGTGTACACAGTACACAATACAGTGCAGCCTTAGTACAGTTGTTAATACAGTGCAGGCAGTGTACACAGTATCTAATACAGTGTGTACAGTGTCTACTACACTTCTGGTGGTGTACACAGTACACAATACAGTGTAGCTGTAGTATAGTTGCTATTACAGTGCAGGCGGTGTAGACAGTATCTAATACAGTGTGTAGAGTTTCTACTACACTTCTGGTGGTGTACACAGTATCTAAAACAGTGTAGTGTGGTGTTGCAAAACAAACTATACATCATGTCCGGAAGGCCACCAAGGAGAGGCAGACGCTCACTAAAAGAGGGCAAGCAGCCTCTGTGTCTACAGTCAAAAGTGCTGGTCATGGACATGGTGCATCCCCTGAAGGTGGCCGTGGGGCACGCTTGTCCTTTTTTTCTGCTGCTGGCTGTGTTATTCAGCCAGAACATGCAGAAGAGTTGGTGGAGTGTTTAACAAATCCGTCCTCATCCTCTGTCAGCCAGGCTCAGGATAGTTTGCCTTCCAATGCAGCTGCCAAAGCAGCCTATTCCACCGGCTCCTTGTCCACAGTCACTCCTTCCGTAGCTCCACCATCATGCACGGTGGAGTCCCCAGAACTATTCGACCACAGTGTTGGGTACATGCTGCTGGAGGATGCGCAGCGATTTGAAGGCTCCGATGTTGGTTCCCAGGTTGAGGAAGGGAGTAACGTGAATCTAGAGAGAGGGGGTGCCCAAGAGGGACAAGAAACTGGCAGTCATGTTCCCCCAGCTGCAGCATACTGCCAAGTTTTCTCCAGTAACGAGGAGGGAGGGGATGATGAGGTCACTGACTACTTGGGTGCCTGAGAGAAGAGAGGAGAAGGAGGAGGAGGCACAACTCCAATGAGGCAGGATGTCCTCAAGGAGGCAGCTTAAGTGCAGCCACCCTATTGCATTACACCGCAGAGCTCTGCAGGTGCAGGGCACTGCTGACTCCCCGCTGACTTTTAAAAGTTCCTTGGTGTGAGCCGTTTTCGACACGTGTGCAGCAGATCGCACCCTTGCTGTTTGAAACCTACAGTGATGTAAGTAACAGTTAAAATAAACAGAGTTACTTAACGCAGTTACTTTAGAGGGTAACGAGTAATCTAACTGATTACTCTTCCCCTCATGGTAACGCAGTTCCCATTACTTGGGCGGCGTTACCGCAATTACATCTACCGCCCGGGAGGCCTGCCGTGGCCACGCTGCCTAGCCGTTCGTTCCGCCACGGGGAGGGGGGCTTTCGCCCGCTGAGCTGAGAAGAGGCTGAGACTCAGAGAGACTGTCTGGACCGCCCCATCCCGCCCCGCCTATCCAGAGAGAGACACTGAAAAATGAAGTCAGCTGACCAGCTGGCACCAATCGAGTGAAGGGGAGGGTCTCTCTCTCTCCCCATGAGGAAAGGCATCCCTGGAGTCATTCAAGTAAGTGACTGTCTGACGATTTAAATTGCAGTGCAATCGATCCATCCCAAGTCCTCCACCACCTCTGCTTCTTACTGATCCCTACCCACCCACCATCACTTCTACAACAGAGGGGATGGGGGGGATAGGGTAGGGATGAGATCAGTGGTGGTGGGGGATGGGATCAGTAAGAGGCAGAGGTGGTGGTGGGAGAGGATGGCACCACCACCGCTGCCACCCCCCCAAGTACCACCGCTGCCTGCCACCCCCCAAGTACACCACTGCTGCCACCCCCCAAGTACCACCACTGCCCCTCCCAAAGTACTGTACACCACCACCACTGCCACCCCCCCAAGTACACTACACCGCTGCCACCCCCCCAAGTACCACCGCTGTCACCCCTCAAGTACTATACACCACTACCACTGCGACCCCCCCAAGTACACCACCACCACTCCCCCCCCAAGTACCACCACTGCCACACCCCCCCAAGTACTGTACACCACCACCACTGCCACCCCCCAAGTACACCACCACCACTGCCACCCCCAAGTACCACTGCTGCCACCCCCTCAAGTACAACTGATGCCACCCCCTCAAGTACCACGCTGCCACCCCCTCAAGTACCACCGCTGCCACCCCTGTCACAGTTACTTTGCTGAGTAACCAATTACTTTTCCAATGTAGTAACCGAGTTACTAACGCAATTACTTTTTGGGAGAAGTAATTTGTAACTTAACTAATTACTTTTTTAAAGTAAGATGACCAACACTGGAAACCTATGTCTGAAGCGGATCAAGCGTGGCCAGAACAGCAGCCGCTTGGGCACCACATGCTTGACCAGACATATGACGACCTGCCATACAGTCCGTTGGCAACAGCACTTGAAAGATTCACATCAAAGAAAAAGGCAGACTTCTCCTTGCTCCTCATCTGGGATCTCCAACCCCACTATACCTCCAGTCCTCTCAAAAACCTGCACTGAGAGGAATGAAGGTATAGCAATAGGTGTCCCAAGTACTTGCACCCAATCTGCTAGCAGTACACCACCATCTGATTTTAGCAGGCAAATTTCCCTACCCCAGTTGCTGAACTATAAAAAGAAATTCGGTCCCAGCCATCCACATGCTCAGCGTCTGAATGCTAGCTTGGCCAAATTGCTAGCACTGCAACTGCTGCCTTTTTAGCTGGTAAACTCTGCCCCCTTTCGTGAATTTGTGGAATGTGCTGTACCTCAGTGGCAGGTTCCAAAACACCATTTCTTTTCATGGAAGGCCATTTCGGCTCTCTATCGGCACGTGGAAGGCAATATTTTGGCCTCGTTGGACAGGGCAGTCAGCAGTAAGGTACATATTACCGCTTACTCATGGTCCAGCAGGCAGGGATGTTACCTTTCCTTCATGGTGCACCGGGTAACTCTACTGGCAGCTGGAAAGGATGCAGGACAGGGTTCAGTATTGTTGGAGCTTGTTCCCCCACCACGCCTCCAAAAGGCTAATGGTGATTCTGCCACAGCTCTCTCCTCCACCCCCTCCTCTTCTTCTTCCTCTATGGCCTCTTCTGCAGATTTGTCCTCTGAACCAAGCGTTCAAGGGGCTACACAAGCAGTCAGGCAAAAAGATGCCATGCAGTGCTTGAGTTGGTCTGCTTAGGGGACAAGAGCCACACTGGGGCAGAGATTCTGTCAGCTCTGCAGGGGCAGGCTCAGAGGAGGTTGACGCCACACCAGCTTCAGCCAGGAATGGGAGTATGCGACAATGGCACCAACCTTCTCTCCTCCTTCTGACAGGGACACTTGACCCATGTTCCATGTTTGGCACACATCTTGAATTTGGTGGTGCAGCGGTTCTTGAGCAGGTACCCAGGCTTACAGGATCTCCTGAGGCAGGCCAGAAATGTATGTGGTCATTTCCGCCAGTCATACAATGCCAGTGCTCGGCTGGCTGACATTCGAAGGGAATGCAACCTGCCCACCAACCACCTCATTTGTGACATGCCCACCAGGTGGAACTTAACGGTAGCAATGCTGCAGCAGCTGCACATGCAGCAGAGGGCCATCAACGAGTACCTGTGCGAGTATGGCACCAGGACAGGGTCAGGGGAGCATGGCTTCTTTTCGTCACGCCAGTGGCTACTGATCAAGGATGCATGCACTGTCATGTCACCATTTGAGGAGGCCACCAGGATGGTGAGCAGCGACAATGAATGTATCAGTGATACTGTCCCTCTTGTCTTACTGTTGGAGCACACGCTTCGTGGAATAATGGACAGGGCACTTGAGGCAGAACAACAGGAGGATAAGGAGGACTTCCTTACCTCTCAAGGCCCCAAGGACGTGGAGGATAACAATCAGCAGCAGTCTTCAAAGGATGGTTTTCAGTCCCCAGAAACCCAAGGAGTTGTATTTTAATGTGTTAGATGAAGAAGCTTGAACATGTGGCGATACCAAAATCCCAATTTAAATGAATACAAAACCTTCTAAGAAGGAAAGGGGGGAACATGAGGCCACATACCTCAGGGATTTTTTGTAAATGGTATCTAGTAGTTTAATGTATAAGGACAAATAGAAATGTATAAAAATAGAGTTTTATTTTTCCATAAAGGTAGAAAACAACAAGGACACAAATAATACATCCATACTTTACAGACATATGAGTTAAATCAGATAAAGATGTGGAGCTTCGCCATACTCGACATGTTTCACTCTATGGAGTTTCTTCAGGAGTTTGATAGGTTAAGCTCAAAAAGTATACTGAAATAACAAAGTCGCATGAAAATCGCATCCTTTTTCAAAAATGTACAGATCAAATGTACATAATCATGCAATAATATAAAACAATTGGCTCAAGATAGAATATACATCTACAGGGATGAGCAATTAGTACATAAATTTTTTGTTGTAAATGTTAATAAGGGGGGGGGGGGGCCCATGGAAAACAGAGGGAGGGCATTGAGAGGTGAAACCAGGCAGAACTTACCATAGAGACTTGGATGGATCTAGAGTAGATCTATATGCATACAATATAAATTTGTTTTTTGGGTATAAAAACAAATAGATTGTAAAGAGAGAGATGAAGTCGCTTCCAAAATGCCACAGATCAGCACTGTGTCGCTTGCAGAGAGTCACGCTATAGTGTTGAAGAAATAAATGAAACTAAATTAAATGGGATAGTGTGTACGGTGTGGTTCATAATAATATAATATAATGGTATCAGATTGGTGAATAATGATTGAATGAATAGATAAATAAATAATACCTGTAACAAAGTACGCTGAGAGTAACCGAGCTCATAAAAGTTCAGTATACTGTGCAAGTGATTGCAATCAATCCAAAATTTATTTGAAAAGTCATTCTCAGGTTTGTCTGCAATGCAGCAGAGTGAAAAACACTCCGTTAATTGCTGTCTATGAATGAAAAAAGTAAATTAATGAGTTGGGGAAAATAAGGAATGAAGTCAGTGGTCTGAGAAGTAAAATTAAAAAATAAAAAAATTAAAAAATTTTGTCTTACCCTATGCTGAGTAGAGTGTCAGTAGCGGAATTGCCATTGAGTGGGGGTGGATAAAACCACCTCAACCTCTCATGTGCTGAAGCTTCCAGGCAGATATGAAGAATGGCAGAGGGAACTGCCATAAGTAGCGGCTCTCCGATCCGGCGGCGTCTGACGTCACCGCCAGATCGTGGGCGCCAAAAACAGCCGCATCCAGCCCTGGACGTAAAAGGGGTGAGTGGTGCGCATGCGTCAGCGGCGAACCTTGTCGCCGATGCATGACGTCAGTTGGTGCGTCGCTTTGAAGCGGCGCACCGGCGGCCATCTTGGATTGTCCAAAGTTTGCCCACATCTCAGTGAAGGAGAAAGTGGGCTGAGCCCTCCATACCGGAAAGAAACACCTGGATGGCGAGCGTAAATCGCCACCAGGGGACAACCTTCAGGATGCAGGGGGACAGATACAGGAAGGCTAAACGGCAAAACAGGATGGAATAGGCCAGGGGGTGGGGGGAGACCCAGATACATGCGAGGCTGCAGAACTAATAAAGCTTGCTATATCTCAAAAAAGGGAACATCCCCGGGGCGCCCATACAAGCGACTGTGGACATTAATATAGGAAGCATCTCTCTATAAATATAATGCTGATCAAATAGGGCAAAGCCCATAGAGTGAATACCAAGTTCAGATATGTGATAAGTCTGCCCGGCCACGTCTGTCCTCCATCTGTTTTAAAACAAACATAGAATAAGGAATATTAGGTGTTGTCTAAGTCAGGTTATCAATTGCATATTCACATTAAATGACATGCTGCATTAGTCTATTGCAGACAGTGTAGGCAAGGAAATTTAAGTTAAAGATAAGAAAAGAAAAAGAAAAAGAAAAAAGAAAAAAGGGAACAAAGGAAGGAAATAATAATTAAAAATAAATAAATGAATATTCCCCATAAAAATATCTAGCTTATAGAAAGGATTTATAACTAAGGGCGTCATTTAACCCTGGATAGCTAGTTGCCTTGAGATCAAAGATCCAACGAGCCTCACGTTGGAGTAAAGTGCGATCATAGTTGCCACCTCTTTCACCTGGGGGCACATGCTCTAGTGTGAAAAAATGCATTTTTTGATCATCATGGGCATGAAATAGTCCCATGTGACGGCTGATTGGGGTTTCCATCTTCTTTCCACGGACAAGATTTACATGATCTCTTATACGGTGGAAGAATGGACGTTTTGTTTTTCCGATATAGAAGGCTGTGCATTCGCACAGCATAATATATACTATGCCAATAGATTGGCAGTTCACTAAAAACTTTGGTTTATATATATGTTTGTTTGGTAAAGTAATTTGTTTAGATGCATATATATAACGACAAACGGGGTGCGTTCTGTGTTGCTTATTCGCGCGGCCGAACAGTCGGGGATCCCCAGTCTACTCCTGTCAATCGACGCCGAGAAGGCGTTTGACAGGGTAGACTGGGGATTCATGATGCAAGCATTGGAGGCCATGGGACTGGGCCCAAGGATGCTTAAATGGATCAAAATGTTATACAATTGGCCTCAAGCCTCGGTAAACGTAAATGGACTTCCCTCAGAAGTCTTCGTAATGAGAAACGGGACGCGTCAGGGGTGCCCCTTGTCACCTCTATTGTTCGTCCTGTCCTTGGAGCCTCTCTTATCCCTGATACGTAAAAATCCCGATATAACCGGGATTAGAGTGGGTGGTGAGGAGCACAAGTTAGCCGCTTTTGCGGACGATGTGCTCTTCTACATCTCTAATCCGCGGATTACTCTCCCAATCTTGCTCTCCACTTTAAAAACGTACGGGGCAGTCTCAAACCTGAAAATTAATGTAAATAAATCAGAAATCCTGAACATAAATATAAAAAAAGACGAGGCCACGCTACTCATGGATGAATTTAACTTTCCCTGGAGAGAAGATATTAGATACCTGGGGATCCGGCTGACTGTCTCTTTAAAAAAAATCTTCCTAATCAACTATCTACCATTGCTTGACAAAATTAGAAAAGAATGCAGTTTAATGTCCTTTAGACCTCTTTCTTGGATTGGTCGAGTCAACGCAGTAAAGATGTTTCTGGCCCCCAAGATCAACTACATATTGCAGATGCTTCCAGTAGCGATTCCTAAAGAGTTTTTTAAAACATTAAAACAAATTATTTCCAAATTTATTTGGTCAAATAAAAAACCGCGGCTCGCAGCTGGAATACTGACTAGGGGGAAGCAGCAGGGGGGGTTGTCCTCCCCAGATTTCGAAAAATACTTTGAGGCTATAGCACTGTCACGGATAATGGAATGGGTTAAGATAGATAATGAAAAGAGGTGGGTAAGCATAGAAAATATAATTAGCAATAGAAACCTAGGACACGACATTTGGAATCCACCTAAATTTAGGCCACTAGGAAATAGTGCACACGAGATAACACGGGTCACGTTAGACATATGGGATAATATATATAAAAGTAAGAAGTGGAAATTTAATTCCTCTTTAATATATTTAAAAGAGAATTTGCTTTTTGAGCCAGGGAGACACGAGGGAGGTGGGAACTGGATTAAAGATAAAAATGCACAGGTGAAAGATATAATTAAAAACGGGAAATTATGCACATATCACGAACTTCTCACGAACACGAATTTGATGTTGATCGATTTCTGGAAATATGCCCAATTGAAACATTTTTTAGAGAGCCTTCCCAGCCCGATTCGCCATGTAAACGACTATACTTCGCTGGAGCGGCTTAGCCTCCGCGACAGCACAAAAAATAATATCTCTAGAATTTATAAAATTTTAAATGAGGATAAGGACGCACTGCCATATATCAAAAAGTGGGAGGAAGAAACAGGAGTACTGTGTAGCAAGACGAGGGTAGAAAATATGCTACGATTAATACATAGCCCATCTTTTTCAATAAAATCAGTTGAAACAAACTATAAATGCCTTACCGGGTGGTACTTAACACCGGACAGACTTAGTAGGTTCCAGGTGGGAGTGTCCCCTGAGTGCTGGAGGGGATGTAAGACCAGGGGCTCGATGTCCCACATTTGGTGGGATTGCCCAGCCATCAAAAAATATTGGGACGGGGTTCGGGAGTTAATAACTACTGTAACGGGGGATGTAGTCCCAGGGGATCCCTGGACGTGTCTGTTCCATGCCACCGCGACCCCTTTAAGACAATATAGGGTTTCGTTGACCCCGGATTTTCTTAATGTAGCAAAAGATTTAATACCAAAGAGATGGCGAGAAACGGGGGCCCCGACCCTGCGGGATTGGATTTTGGGTGTTAATGCTTTACAGAGGGTGGTAGGGACGGGGCCAACCGGGGAAGAGGGGGGAGGGACAACCCGAGACAGAAAACAAGTGGACAGATTGGAATAATTTTAAAAATTCCTGGAGGTATTTCCTGGAATTGACGAGTTGATATCACCTCACACATTGTAGCTGGAGCTTTATAGTGACAAAAAAAGGGAAGAAGAGGAAAAAAAAAAGAGAAAGGAGACAGAAAGGGAAGGGAGAAGAGAAAAAAAAAAAGAAAAAAAAGGAAAAATACTAAACCTCGAAGATTATTAAGGCAAGGCGGGGGGGGGGGGATATATGATGGGATGAAATGTATAAAATGAAGAAGGATTTACTGATGTTTGTATATGAAAAATTTTTGATAAAATAAAGAATTAAAAAAAAATAACGACAAAAATTGCATTTATGACAAGGTTTGGTTCCAACATTTTTTTTGGGGGTAGCAGAAGAGCTGGAACCATTATCTTGAATTGAAACATAATGGCTACGTACAAGAGTGTCTCGTAGGGATTGAGATCTCTTGAAGGTTATGACTGGGTGATCCTCTATGTGTTTAGAAATCAAGGGATCCGCCTTCAATAGATACCAATATTTGTCAAAGATCTTTCGCACACGAGCATGATGTCCAGAGAAGCGGGTAATGATTCTGATGCCTGAGTCATTGGTGGAAATTTTGTTTGTATGAATGAGTTTGGAACGATTTTGTTGCTTTGCTTTCATGTATGACTTCCTCAGACAAGACTGGGAGTAGCCACGATGTCGCAAACGCTGCTGCAGTTTTTTAGCCTCCACTTTAAAGTCGGAGTCTTGGCTGCAGTTCCGTTTAACCCTAAGATATTGTCCATAAGGTATACTAGATACCAGAGGACCGGGGTGAGAGCTGGTCGCATGTAGGAGTGTGTTGGCTGCTGATGGCTTGCGGTAAAGAGTAGTTCCAACATTACCCTCTTCATCCACATAGATTGTAATGTCAAGAAAGGTTAGTTGTGACTGACTGCTCTCCATTGTAAAACCAAGATTATATGTATTAATCTTTAGTTTCTCATAGAAAGTTGACAGATCTGATTTGGTCCCTGTCCAGATGAAGAACACATCATCGATGTATCTTCTCCAGACTGGAATTTGGTCTAGGAACATTTGTATGTCCTCTCTCTGAAATAGATGACGCTCCCACCCCCCAGGTACAGATTGGCGTAGGATGGGGCACATTTGGTCCCCATAGCTACGCCCTGCACCTGGAGGTAGTGGGAGCGCCCGAATAGAAAAATATTGTTGGTTAAAATGAATTCAAGCAACTTCAAGATGAATCCATTGTATTTGGGTGATGACTCGGTGCCCTCGGAAATGAAGCCCTCCACAACTCCGACCCCCAAATTATGGGGTATGGAGTTGTAGAGGGCCTCAACATCGAGAGCAACGAGCCAGGACCCAGGGGGTATCGAGACACCATCGAGAACCCTTAATAGGTCTCTGATGTCTTGTAAATACGAGACTAAGCCCTCTACATGGGGGCGAAGGAAATCATCCACCAATGCACTGGCATTTTCGGTAAGGCATCCATTGCCAGAGACAATCGGGCGGCCTGGTGGATTAGTGGCATTCTTATGGATTTTGGGTAAGGCATATAGGGTGGGGGTTTTAGGAAAGGGAGTATTGAGAAAGTCATATGTTTTTTTAGTAATTAAGTCCTGAAAATAGGCAGAACCCAATAATTGTCGAAATTTCCCAATGGTGTAGTTTACATGGCTTTCTGGTATTTTGCGATACCATTCGCGATTTTGAAGGAGATTATGTACCATCAACTCGTATTGACACCTGTCCATAATTACAAGGTTTCCCCCCTTGTCAGCTGGTTTGATTATTATATTGCTTTCTTGTTGTAAAGAGCGTAATGCTTGTCTTTGTTGAACCGTAAGATTGGATTGCGGTGGATCAACCCATTTGGTTTTTCGAATTTCGTTGGTTACCTGTTGGGTGAATGCCCAAACATTAGGATTGCCTTGTAGTGATGGAAAAGTGGTTGATTTTGATTTATATTCACGAGAGGGAGGTATAGGAGCTGCAGGAGGAGGGGCAGACAGACGAGGGGCACCGGGAAGCAGGGCATCAGCCTCAGCTAGGTCCACCTCGTCGATATGTCCCTCGTCCCACAGCTCCATTAGTTCCTCCATAGCTTTGATGTCTTTTAAGGATAATTGGTGTGAAGCTGACGAAGCCGGCAGTGCTATGGAAGTGCCAGCACGAGTTGATGGATTGGATTTATCAAACATAATCCGAAACATAAGTTTCCGTGAAAATAAATGTAGATCTTTCACTAATTCAAAAGCATCTGTGGATTTAGTGGGGCAAAAAGTTAGCCCCAATTTCAGAAGTGAAATTTGTGTGTCAGTGAGTTTATAAGTGGAGAGATTAATTATTTCAAAATGATTTTCGTCTGTTTGATCTGTGTAGTGGTGGGTTCCAAGTTTTTCCTTGGGTCTAACACTGGCTGAGTGAAAATCTGTGCTGTCCGAAAACTTGACTCAGTGGTGGCTTCGGCCTGTCCCCCCTGGGGGGGAGGGGCCGAAGGCAGAGACTGAGCCGAGGTAAAAGTGAGAGTGTCAAAAGATGTGAGAGTTTTGGAGCCGCCTGCAGCTTTGGCTGCTGAGGCTCTAGTGCTAATTGGTGTGCGATTTCGTGTAGGGGAACTTTTAGGTTTCCCAGATTGAGCATTTACATTACCCTCCTTACGGGGATGTTGGGATTGTGATTTCTTTGTGGACGTGAGACGATCAGGTGCCTGTGAAGAAGAGATAGATGAAAAGGAAGAAGTGTCTGAATCAGTTAGTTCAGGGGTTTTCTCAGATTTTTTGTAAGGTTTAATAACACGCCTCCTGTTTTGTAAAGAACCCCAATTGTAAGCCTGGTTATTGTCATAGGATAGTTTGTCTCACAGGAATTTTTTCTCCTTAGTTTTAAGGAGATCAGACACATATTTTTCAAGTCCTTCCTTGAGTGCTGTCTCGCGTTCAGCAAAGAGAGCATCCAAGGAGATTGCCTGATTTTCTTCGTAAAGTTTTTCAATTTCCTTGTCAACATTGGTCAGTTCAGTGGTGTAGTGTAAACATAACAGTTTCATCATTTGAACCGAACACTGTTGTAAATTGGCTTCCCATTGGGTTTTGAAATCAGACTCCAATTTTTGTATAGTAGGAAAAATCTGAATTCTCAAACCCCATGGAGACATTTGATCATCTATATATTTGGAAAAATACCATTTATTCCAGTATATCCTAGACTTTCTTTCCAGCATGCGTTGGAGTCTTATAAAGAAGCGATCCATAGTTAGGCCGCCTCCTATTGAGTTTTGGGATCTGTGAATAGTATCCATAAGGCCTTCAAAGGCCTGGCCACAGTAATTAGCCATTCGTCTCTGAGAACAGAGGACAGTGAAAGACAGATAAAATATGAGGAATTTCAACAGGGAAAAAACAAAAAAAAAAAAAAAAATTAAATAAACATCACTTGCCAAACACATCTGAAATGACACAGAGGTACAAAGAGGTAAAGAGAGGGGGGTTATATTTACAAACTCTATTTGTTTGAGAGAAACTATAGAGCTGTAAGCTATAGGTTCAATAATCAAACTTCATCTACTGGGGTGATGGGCGGATAACGCCCGGGAAGTACAAAATTTTAATGTGTTAGATGAAGAAGCTTGAACATGTGGCGATACCAAAATCCCAATTTAAATGAATACAAAACCTTCTAAGAAGGAAAGGGGGGAACATGAGGCCACATACCTCAGGGATTTTTTGTAAATGGTATCTAGTAGTTTAATGTATAAGGACAAATAGAAATGTATAAAAATAGAGTTTTATTTTTCCATAAAGGTAGAAAACAACAAGGACACAAATAATACATCCATACTTTACAGACATATGAGTTAAATCAGATAAAGATGTGGAGCTTCGCCATACTCGACATGTTTCACTCTATGGAGTTTCTTCAGGAGTTTGATAGGTTAAGCTCAAAAAGTATACTGAAATAACAAAGTCGCATGAAAATCGCATCCTTTTTCAAAAATGTACAGATCAAATGTACATAATCATGCAATAATATAAAACAATTGGCTCAAGATAGAATATACATCTACAGGGATGAGCAATTAGTACATAAATTTTTTGTTGTAAATGTTAATAAGGGGGGGGGGGGCCCATGGAAAACAGAGGGAGGGCATTGAGAGGTGAAACCAGGCAGAACTTACCATAGAGACTTGGATGGATCTAGAGTAGATCTATATGCATACAATATAAATTTGTTTTTTGGGTATAAAAACAAATAGATTGTAAAGAGAGAGATGAAGTCGCTTCCAAAATGCCACAGATCAGCACTGTGTCGCTTGCAGAGAGTCACGCTATAGTGTTGAAGAAATAAATGAAACTAAATTAAATGGGATAGTGTGTACGGTGTGGTTCATAATAATATAATATAATGGTATCAGATTGGTGAATAATGATTGAATGAATAGATAAATAAATAATACCTGTAACAAAGTACGCTGAGAGTAACCGAGCTCATAAAAGTTCAGTATACTGTGCAAGTGATTGCAATCAATCCAAAATTTATTTGAAAAGTCATTCTCAGGTTTGTCTGCAATGCAGCAGAGTGAAAAACACTCCGTTAATTGCTGTCTATGAATGAAAAAAGTAAATTAATGAGTTGGGGAAAATAAGGAATGAAGTCAGTGGTCTGAGAAGTAAAATTAAAAAATTAAAAAATTAAAAAATTTTGTCTTACCCTATGCTGAGTAGAGTGTCAGTAGCGGAATTGCCATTGAGTGGGGGTGGATAAAACCACCTCAACCTCTCATGTGCTGAAGCTTCCAGGCAGATATGAAGAATGGCAGAGGGAACTGCCATAAGTAGCGGCTCTCCGATCCGGCGGCGTCTGACGTCACCGCCAGATCGTGGGCGCCAAAAACAGCCGCATCCAGCCCTGGACGTAAAAGGGGTGAGTGGTGCGCATGCGTCAGCGGCGAACCTTGTCGCCGATGCATGACGTCAGTTGGTGCGTCGCTTTGAAGCGGCGCACCGGCGGCCATCTCTCTGTTTTCCATGGGCCCCCCCCCCCCTTATTAACATTTACAACAAAAAATTTATGTACTAATTGCTCATCCCTGTAGATGTATATTCTATCTTGAGCCAATTGTTTTATATTATTGCATGATTATGTACATTTGATCTGTACATTTTTGAAAAAGGATGCGATTTTCATGCGACTTTGTTATTTCAGTATACTTTTTGAGCTTAACCTATCAAACTCCTGAAGAAACTCCATAGAGTGAAACATGTCGAGTATGGCGAAGCTCCACATCTTTATCTGATTTAACTCATATGTCTGTAAAGTATGGATGTATTATTTGTGTCCTTGTTGTTTTCTACCTTTATGGAAAAATAAAACTCTATTTTTATACATTTCTATTTGTCCTTATACATTAAACTACTAGATACCATTTACAAAAAATCCCTGAGGTATGTGGCCTCATGTTCCCCCCTTTCCTTCTTAGAAGGTTTTGTATCCAAGGAGTTGTATGTGGCTGGGAGGAGGTTGTTACGGATCATGTGATCCTTAGTGACCCAGAGGACTCTGAATCCAGTGCCTCTGCAAACTTACGCTGCCTGGCCTCCCTGATTCTGCAAAGCCTGCGAAAGGACCCTAGGATTCATGGTATCAAGGAGACTGATCATTACTGGCTGGAAACCCTTCTTGATCCACGTTACAAGGGTAAGGTTGCAGAACTCATCCTGCCTTCTCAGAGGGAGCAGAGGATGAAACATCTTCGGGAGGCCTTGAAGAAAGGCTTGTGCAATGCATTTCCAGACCCTGGGAGGTTACAATTTCCTGGTGCTGGACAACGTATTGCTGCTGCTTCGTTCAGTCAGAGGAAGAGCGGTGGAGAAGGTGTCCAGCTGACCGATGCTTTTAAACAATTTTTCAGTCCTCAGCGCCAAGGTCTGATCGGTTCAAGCAACCATCGCCAGCGTCTGCATTACATGGTGCAAGAATATCTAGGGGCAAGAGCAGACTTGGAGAACTTTCCAACAGAGCATCCATTGGGTTACTGGGTCTTGAGGATGGACCACTGGCCAGAACTTGCTCAATATGCAATTGAGCTACTGGTCTGTCCCGCATCCATCGTTCTTTCTGAACGCACATTCAGTGCTGCTGGAGGGTTTGTAAGGATCATAGAGTGTGCCTGTCCACAGACTCCGTTGATAGGCTCACATTCATAAAAATGAATCAGTCTTGGATCAGCAGCTATCAAGCACCTGATGTTGATGTAACTGATTGAATTTTCTATGGATGTGGGATAGAAAAAAAATAGATAGAAATGGATAGAAAAAAACCTCATTGCGCAGTACCGTTGATAAAGAGCTTTTTATTCTAAAAAAATATAAGGGTATTTTAGAATATAAGGTAACTTCCTGAGGATGGCCAATCTGAGAGGCTGAAATGCATAGAGGTTGAGTCACTTTATCGTGACACACTTCCGCCCACACATTCAATCTGTAAATCAAGCCTTTTCTGAGCCAGCAGCTGCATGAACCAACCAGGCGGATTTCACGGATTTACTTATACCTGCTGTTCACTCCGGGTGCCAGGACATTAGGCACTCATACATGTGAGTTGAATACCTTTATATTTTTTTGAATAAAAAGCTCTTTATCAACGGTACTGCGCAATGAGGCTTTTTCTATTATATCTATTTACATGAGGAACATTCACCGCTGCCAATCATCGGTCCAGAGGATACCCATGGGGGTCGCCTCACACGCGCATTTGACCTAACTAGCGATAGTTGGTCCACTCCCAGGGGTGAGGGCACATCTATTAGGGGGGCACCCTATTTAAAGCACTTAAGAAGCACTGAATCATCCATCTATTATTCAAGTCACAGCACTGGATATTGTTTCACTAGCACGAGCACCTTTTTTTCACTGGGGACTGTTTGATTAATTTTATTTGTTACCAGTGTATTATTTATTACCTGTATGTCATTTTTTTAGCATTTAGCGCGGTATACTTTTTATTATACTATAGACACCCCCCAGGCACTAAATTTAAAGGAATATCTAATTTTTATTGTTTCACTTTAAGTATTATTAAAATCACTGCTCCCGAATAAACGGCCATTTTTAACACTCTTTTTGCACTGTTACATGTCCCCTGGGGCAGGACACAGGCCCCTAAACACTTTTTATGGCAATAACTTGCATATAAGCCTTTAAAATTAGCACTTTTGATTTTTCATGTTCGTGTCCCATAGACTTTAATGGTGTTCACGTGTTCGAGCAAATTTTTTGCCTGTTCGCATGTTCTGCTACGAACTGAACCGGGAGGTGTTCGGCTCATACCTAGTCTTTAATATTAATGTATATAGATGAAATAATGGGAGATAGAAGCCAGCAGACCTCACATACAGTGGTGTGAAAAAGTGTTTGCCCCCTTCCTCATTTCCTGTTCCTTTGCATGTTTGTCACACTTAAGTGTTTCGGAACATCAAACCAATTTAAACAATAGTCAAGGACAACACAAGTAAACACAAAATGCAATTTGTAAATGAAGGTGTTTATTATTAAAGGTGAAAAAAAATCCAAACCATCATGGCCCTGTGTGAAAAAGTGATTGCCCCCCTTGTTAAAACATACTATAACTGTGGTTGTCCACACCTGTGTTCAATTTCTCTAGCCACACCCAGGCCTGATTATTGCCACACCTGTTCACAATCAAGGCATCACTTAAATAGGAGCTGCTTGATACAGTAAGGTCCACCAGAAGATCCTTAAAAGCTACACATCATGCCGAGACCCAAAGAAATTCAGGAACAATTGAGAAAGAAAGTAATTGAGATCTATCAGTCTGGAAAGGGTTATAAAGCCATTTCCAAAGCTTTGGGAATCCAGCGAACCACAGTGAGAGCCATTATCCACAAATGGCGAAGACATGGAACAGTGGTGAACCTTCCCAGGAGTGGCCGGCCGCCCAAAATTACCCCAAGAGCGCAGCGACCACTCACCCAAGAGGTCAAAAAAGACCCCACAACAACGTCCAAGGAACTGCAGGCCTCACTTGCCTCAGTTAAGGTCAGCGTTCATGCCTCCACCATCAGGAAAAGACTGGGCAAAAATGGCCTGCATGGCAGAGTTCCAACGAGAAAACCACTGCTGAGCAAAAAGAACATCAAAGCTCGTCTCAATTTCTCCACAACACATCTTGATGACCCCCAAGACTTTTGGGACAACATTGTGTGGACCGATGAGACAAAAGTGGAACTCTTTGGAAGGTGTGTGTCCAAGTATATCTGGCGTAGAAGGAACACTGCATTTCAGAAAAAGAACATTATACCAACAGTAAAATATGGTGGTGGTAGTGTGATGGTCTGGGGCTGTTTTGCTGCTTCAGGACCTGGAAGACTTGCCGTGATAAAAGGAACTATGAATTCTGCTGTCTACCAAGAGATCCTGAAGGAGAATGTCCGACCATCTGTTCGTGTACTCAAGCTGAAACGAACTTGGGTTCTGCAGCAGGACAATGATCCTAAACACACCAGCAAGTCCACCACCGAATGGCTGAAGAAAAACAAAATGAAGACTTTGGAGTGGCCTAGCCAAAGTCCTGACCTGAATCCTATTGAGATGTTGTGGTATGACCTTAAAAAGGCCGTTCATGCTCGAAAACCCTCTAATGTAACTGAATTAGGACAATTCTGCAAAGATGAGTGGTCCAAAATTCCTCCAGGACGCTGTAAAAGCCTCATTGCACGTTATCGCAAACGCTTGGTTGCAGTTGTTGCTGCTAAGGGTGGCCCAACCAGTTATTAGGTTTAGGGGGCAATCACTTTTTCACACAGGGCCATGATGGTTTGGATTTTTTTTCACCTTTAATAATAAACACCTTCATTTACAAATTGCATTTTGTGTTTACTTGTGTTGTCCTTGACTATTGTTTAAATTGGTTTGATGTTCCGAAACACTTAAGTGTGACAAACATGCAAAGGAACAGGAAATGAGGAAGGGGGCAAACACTTTTTCACACCACTGTATAGGTGGTGCATTTAGGTAGTCACCATCTTCCATCGTGTATCCTTAAGAGTCAACAAATAGGATATTTTTTAGTGTAAGATTATATAATAGTACGCGCACAGTGATCTATCCCATACTGTATATGTTCCAATGAAGCGTACCCCATCTCTGGGAGGTCAGTCAAAAGAGTGTCTGCTCAAAGTATATAAGGTAGAGTCACAGCCATGATGGAAAGATGGTCTTTATATAGGACAACAAGGTGTGTCCCTAAAAATAATACAAAGCTCGGGGTGGGCCTCTCCCCCCCATTTGCCGACCTGCACCTGGTCGGCGAATGCATTGCCAGCCGGGGCTTGTAAAGACCATTGCATCACAGAGTCTGAGGGAAAATTATGAATCAGGGAGGTAGTGCACAGGAACAGACTTAATTAAAGTTTTCTTTTGGGTTTAATACTGCTTTAACCACTTGACATCCGCGCTATGGCCAAATGACGGCCGCAGCGCGGACCTAAATTTCCAGGAGGCCGTCATATTACGGCCACCCCTGTGCATGCTCCCTGTGCGTGCCCTACAGGGTACGTGCGGAGTGCTCTGTGATCACCGAGTCACTGAGACTCAAGTGATCACTGATCGGAGTAAGGGGCCGGTCCTGGCCCTTTACCATGTGATCAGCTGTCAGCCAATGACAGCTGATCACATGATCAAAACAAAAGCTCAGTGATGTTTTTTTTTTTCTCCTCATGCTGACAGCGGAGGAGAAAAAAAAAGCCGATCACCGGTTTATCTTAAAGGGACATCAGTCCCGAAAAGGAAGAGGCAATTATTCCTCATTTATGCCATTTAATAGTGTCCACAAGTGCCACCAATCAATGTCCACAAATGCCACCTATCAATGCCCACAGGTGCCACCTATCAATGCCCACAAGTGGCACCTATCATTGCCCACCAGTGCCACCTAGAAGTGCTGCCTATCAGTGTAACTGATCAGTGCCCATCACTGCCACCCATCAATGCCCATCACTGCCACCTATAGGTGCCCATCAGTGCCGCCTCATCAGCGTACATCAAAGGACAAAAATTACCAGTTTTTAAAATTTTATAACAAAATAAAAAAATTAAACAATTTGGGGGAAAAAAATGATAAAAATTTAATTTGGGTACAGTGTTGTATGGCCGCGCAATTGTCATTCAAAGTGCATCAGCGCTGAAAGCTGAAAATTGGTCTTGATAGGAGGGGGGTTTAAGTACCCAGTATGCAAGTGGTTAACGGTGATGGAAATATAAAATTTTAAATCAATGTTCCAAAATGTTCTCTCTATAGCTTTCTTTCAGTATCACGTCTTGTCTTTTTCTTAGATTCCCTTATCTTCCTTCACATGTTGTAAGGTGCCTTGTTAGCAATGCTCAGATCTGACACAGTCCCACAATGCATTGCTTCAGTAGCTATCAAGCGTGCACTCAACGACATTTAATTGACAAGCTGCATTATAGCAGAGAAGGGAAAATTGAGTAGGGATAAAGTCACTTTGTAGACTACATAATTCAATACCCTGCTAACAAAAAGGGATATTTCTTTAAATATGAAAAAAGGGACAATGTGCCAGAGACAGGAGAAAAGAGAAAAAAATAAGGCAGTCAGCTAAATTGGTAAAAACAAATACATTTTTTCACTGTATTTGCCATGAAAAGTTCACCTAAATGTCCATGAAGAGTTCATGGCCATAGAGAGAAGGAAGTCCTCCACAAAAGTGAAGAATCCACAATACCAGACAGATGTTTTTTTTTCAATTTCTCAGAAAAGAACATATGAAACTTGAATGGCTAGTAATACTACATTCCACACTTGTGTATAGAACTTTCTTTTTCCTGATTTATATTGATATATCTGTTTTAGTTTTTGGTAAAGCAGTACTGTAGAATTGTAACTCCTCTGCCCTAGTCAAAATCCTGAATATCCCTGACGATAATCACTGGGATAATATAGTAGTAAAAGATCATATGTGTAAGTGATTGTCAAAAAATAAATAAAACTAAAATAAAATCCATCTGCATTGTCTCTCTAAAGTCTTTCAAGGTTTGACCTAAGAATATTTTTTCCAGTACCTGTAATAACTTTCTGTGACACCACTAGATGGAGCTTCAGGCTAAACTTTCCATTCCCTGGTGTTTAGTCTTGATCACACAAGTTATAATGGTTTTGTGACAGACAAAAAATAAAGTGTATTTATACTTGTTTTATACATTTTGAATTATTTTCTTTGTTCATATTTTTTTCTGGAGATTTTTTCTCGTTAAGCACAACTGTATTGTATTGCTCATTGCATACATCCCATTCCCCCATCCCTGACTCTATAGTATACCTGGGAATATCTCTACCTTTCTATTACTGACTCAGTATAGGAAACTGGAATATTATTACCGCCAATCCCTGATTTAGCAGTGTAGGGTCTAGTGTTGGCAACCTACTAGATTGAAATTTACTGACACAACACACGGAATTTACTGGCACAGCCAAGTTTTTACTGGCATTTCCAAAAGTTACAAAATTACAGTTTTATGTGCAAATTAGAATATTTAGGCTACAAACATACAATATGCAATTTGTGATTTAAGGTAGATAATAAGGCAAAAAACATATTTCTTATTTTATTTTTGATATAGTAAGTAAGTAGTTCAGGGACAGGAGGGCAAGAAATTAGAATGGGCGCACACACACATAAAATTGACCCTCACAGTGACACTGACAGCGGTGTGCAGCAGTGCAGATAATGATGAGACCTCACTGACACAACACGTCCCCTCCTGAGTCACAGTGACAGTTTCTCTTCAAGCCAAGCAGTCCCTCTAGTCCACTCCAGTCTAAACAGCCCTGCCTTACTCCCATACCACAGACCCCCACACGAGGCTCTGGCCGCTCTGCTTGTCTCCATTGCACCATGACATCACTCAACATGCTCAGGCACCGCCTCCGCCAGAGCCGCTCGATCACACTGTAGCAGGCACTCGGATGGTCCCAGCCGGCTCCGGACCAAGCCGAACGTCACAGCCATATTTTTTACTGGCAACCTTTTACTTTTACTGGTATTTACTGGCAGGAGAAAATTGCAGTTTTTTGCTGGCTGCCAGTAAAAATACTGACGGTTGGCAACACTGGTAGGGTCCCTGAAATATAATTTATTCCCATTTCTGAGTCAGCAGTGTATTGTCTCTGGAAAAATCATTGTCCCCTATCCACATTGGATGGTTCACCTGCAAATACCACTGACGTCCATACCTATCTCATCAGTGAAAGGTCCTTAGCTTAAAAATGAAATAACTCCTTAGCTGATCTAACTGCAATAAACTTCAATCTGATAACTTCAATCTGATTGGGTGCCCTTTGCACATCTGTATCTCTATTTGCATTGATTAATGAATGAACCTTGGATATCAAAACTTGATGTTCAAGTCGATCCCAAAGAATGCCAGTGAAACTGACAGGCATTCAATCTAAAGGCAGATACAAACTATACAAAATCATCCCTAGCCACCCTAGGGTGTGAGCAATACTAATTTACAAAGCATTATTGTAATTGCTGGAGTATTTAGGGAAGATTATCAAAACCAATGCCATATTTGCTTATTCTGTGCCAGGGGTATTGAATTAAAATTCACAGAGGTCCGATTAGTAAAAAGTTTCTTCTAGCAAAGGTCCCATTCGCATGTTTGTCCAATGACCCAGATCTGTGACATCCTCCAGTCTGGGCTGGACTGTGAGCGGAGCCGAGCCGAGTACACAGTACAGTCGGCTCGGTCTTTTTTGGCATCGCTCGCTCCAGAAACCGCAGGGAGGCGGGACTGCGAGCGGAGCCGAGCAGTCGGCTCGGTCTTTTTCGACGGTGCTCATTCTTTTTCGGCGGCGATCGGTATTTTTCGACGGCGGTCTGTATTTTTTGGCGGCGCTCGCTATTATTCGGCGCCGCCCGCTCTTTTCGGCTCACAGACAGTGGGGATCGGTGTATAACACGCACCCACCACTTTCCCCCGATTTTAGGGGGGAAAAGTGCGTGTTATATGCCGATAAATACGGTATATTAAAGATATTTGTAAATAAATATATGTTTTTATGGAAAGTAATCTGACCTCATGGTGTATCATTAAAGTCTGATGTTGCGCCACTAGGAAATTCAGGGGGGGCGTGACCGGATGGAAGAGGATGTGTGTCGCTGAGTGAGAGTGTAGTGAGAGTGCAGACCTCTCCCCTCTGCTCCTTGCTAATACAGAGGATGCCTCCAGCCCATAACCGAGGAGTATAGCGGCCGAAAAGAGAGGCGGTGGAAACTGGCTTTTTTATCTGAGACACATACCTCAGCGTTAACCTCAGGAGGGATGGGAATCTGAGGAGCGGTCTCCAGTGGCTCTATGGTGCGTCCCCTTCCAGGACCCTACCTGCTGCTTAAACTCCCTGCGCCGTGCCTGGCGTGCTGGCTCTCCGGGAGGTGAGACCTGTGATCCCATGTGATATTGAGTGGCGTTCCGGTCCTCCTATTACTTTCCCTCCTGCTCTGGCGTGTCTGCGTTCCGGAAGTAGCCGGACCGGCTTGGAAGATCAGCGCGGCGTGCTCGGCAGAGCATCAAGGGAGACCGCTGTGGCTGAGATACAGCGAAGCTTGCGGAGCTGGTGGAGAAGTGGCGGGGACCACCGGGAGGTGTGCGGTGAGTGCGGGGTGTGGGGTATGCCTGAGGAGGGCTAAAAATTGTCGGTGAGGAAATGCAGTGGTGAGAGCCTGCATATATCTATACGAACTACTCGACCCCCCCCCCCCCCCCGCATATCCCCACCGAATTCTAGAACTGATACCCTTAAAGACTATATAAAAAATTTTTTTTTTTTTTTTTTTTTGTATCAGCGCCTGGCGATGGAGGGATAGAGGGATTAAATAAATAAATAAATAAATAGGCACAGAGATATTCTATTAAACCACCTGCTCTCTGCCTACCCAGGTTTTGCATATCCCGATTACTCCCTGATCCTTCTTCCCTCCCATACCCTACGGGGGAGTATATAGGATACAGTATACAAGATACAAAACCCTCTTGCTATTTCACTGGTCAGTGCGGTCTATTGTTTTATCTCTATAGTGTGACTATTATTCTTGGTGGGTGGTTAAGGGGGGAGCCCCACACTGCTAAGTAAAATTGCTATGTCAAGGAGAAAACCCCCAGAGGAGCATTTAACCCAGGAAGGGTTTCAAAACACACGGTCTGTAAAAGAGAAGAATAATCAAATCGTATTGGCCACTGCGACAAAGTTAGAGAAGTACGCACATTCAGCACCAGTCTCTCCCAGTGGGTTGAAGCTACATCAAGCACCCCATCAGGCCAAGGAACAAAAAAACCCCACACTGGACAGAAAGAGCCAGGGGGGCATAGCTCCCAGTCCAGCTCTTAATACATCCTCTCAAACTCTCCCCAAAAAATCTATAAATAAGGGTTCAGGGGGATCTAAAAACTTAGCAACTACTACCAATTCAGAGGAAAACATACCCGTGACCCCTACACCAACCACTACATCTCCCACGGAAAAGGCTGTGGTGATGATGGAGGGAGAACCTACATTAAGAGAGGTATTGAATGCAATAAACGACTGTAAAACCTCAATGTTGAACTTTGATATTCAACTAAAGAGCATTAAGGATGAATTGGTTTCTATAAAACAGGATTTAAGCAAAACGGCACGAAGTATTGTAGACCTGGAGGGGCGGGTAAGCTCCATAGAAGATGAATGGATCCCTGCTAAAAATGAAATTGAACGGCTTAGAGATACAATAAATGCACAAGTCGCTAAACTGGACGACATGGAGAATAGAAGCCGTAGAAATAATATCAGACTGATTGGTCTGCCTGAGCGCAGTGAGGGCCCCAATCTAATAAAATTTTTGGAGGCCTGGTTTGGGGAGATTTTTGGAGGATCTTTCTTTACCCCCCTATTTGCCATTGAACGTGCACACCGCATCTTTTCAAGAAACCTACGCGAAGGAGACCGCCCTAGGCCAATAATACTCAAAATTCTAAACTACAATGATAAGGTTACTTTGCTAAGGAGAGCAAGGGAAGTGGGAGACATCAGGTTTCAAGGCGCAAGAGTATCATTATATCCAGACTTCTCTCCGGATCTCCAGAAACGCAGGGCCGAATATACCCCAATTAAGCGTATCATGATGAATCATAAAATGCATTATGCACTTTTATACCCTGCTCGGCTGAGAGTTATGGCTTTCGATAAGACTTTCTTCTTTAACTCTCCAAGCGAGGCTTCGCAATGGTTTGAAGATGTTAGAAAGGACTTATAAAGAGAGGGAGTTACTTTAGTTCTTCTTTAGGGGGGTCTTTTCCCCCCTTTCTTTTATTTGTTTATTTATTTATTTGTTTTTTTTTTTTTTTTTCCTTTCTCGCTTCTCCAGGATTTATTTGTTTTGTTCTCTGGTTTTCCTGGATAAGGCCTGGATAAGGCTGTAATCAAATAATTAGGGGTGAGACTGGGGGTGTTGGGGAGAGTAGAGAGTGTCCACTTTTTGTGGGGGAGGCTATATGAATATAGGTATGCGTGAGAAGGGGCAGTTTGGATCCCCAAGTCTATTTGCACTGGCACTAATCACTTTAAAAAAAATATTGCTTTGGGGTAGAAGAGTGCGAGTAGGAAAGGTCACGAATCCACCCCCTAGGGGGTGCCCAGATGGGTTGGGGGGAGGAAAGGGTGGGATGGGGACTAGGGCTATTGGGAGGGAGGTGAGGGTAGGGGGGAGGGATGAGAAGGGTGGGCAGGGGTCAAGTGGTAAAGGAAGGGGTGGTTTGGGTGGGCAGGGGGTTAGGGGTATAAGGAGGGAAGAGAGGGTTGGGGGGAGGGGAGAGGAGGGTGGGAAGTGGTTAAGGGTTAAAAGAAGGGGAGGTTTAAAGGTTGAGCACAAGACACAGATTTTGAACACACAAATGTTACTTAAAAGAGATTTGAATAAGATTATGAATAGGGGGAAGCACGTATATGGATGCAACAATTTAAGACAAGCAATGGTGTTTTTTGTATCAAAATTGTTTGGGCACTATAATGCTCCTTGGAGTAAACTTTTACTACACAGGTCGGCACCAAAATTGGATCCCAGGCTATGGGGGTCTAATAGGAATTTCACCTATAGAACACACTTTCAGGAGTTAAGGGAGAAGGGGACGGACCACCAGGGATCTGGGGTCCCCCCCCCTCCCCCCCCAGTTTGGTTTCTTTCCTCTCTTTTTCTTTTTCTTTTTTTCTTCTATCTCTCTCTTTTATTTATTGATTCCTCAGAGGGATTCATGTTCCTCAGCCAGAAAACTTGGCTGGGTTGGTCTACATTCACTATTTACTGCATACTCAAGTATAGTTATAGATGCAGGCGAAAAAGCTTGACCTAATCTCCTGGAATGTCCGGGGTCTGGGGGATCCGGCTAAAAGAGCTTTGGTGCTATCATTTCTGGGGGAAGGGGGGCCGAGAGTCCTATGCCTGCAGGAGACACATTTAACTCGGGAGACAGTTCTATTGCTGCGCACCCGGCAATTCCAGGCCCAGTATCACTCTGTACATTCTTCATATTCAAGAGGAGCGAGTATTCTGATAGGAAGGGGAATACAATTTGTCTGTTATAGAGTACAAATAGATCCCGAGGGTCGCTATGTCTTTTTATATTGCTCAATCGAAGATAAACCATTGGTCTTGGCTAGTATCTATGTACCTCCACCATTTAAACTAGAGATCCTCTATGAACTAGTTGCATTTATAATAGACAAAGTAGGGGTCCCAGTAATTGCTATGGGGGACTATAATGAGGTTTTAGATAAATCCATCGACAGGTTTCCCACTCCACATCAACTTCCCTATGGAGAGGAGGGTAGACTAGCCGGTTTCTACGAGAAACTGGGTTAATTGAAGCTTGGAGACTACGGCATCCTATGGAAAGTCAATATTCCTGCTTCTCAAGCTCCTTTAAGACGCTATCCAGATTAGATATGGCTTTTGTCAATTCCAACGCCCTTCCCCTGATAGACGCAATAAATTATGCGCCTAGAGGGGTCTCGGACCATTCACCCCTGATTCTCACAATGAAAGTGGGAAGAAAACTCTATCGCAGGGAGTGGAAAATAGATCCATCCTGGCTGGAGCTAATTGATAACCCCGAGGAATTAAAGTCTGCCCTAAAAGAATTTATTGTTATCAACACGGGAACGGCCCCCACGGGAGTGGTCTGGGACTCCTTGAAGGCCCACCTCAGAGGCCTTCTTATACAACAAATCGCAAGAATCAAGAGTAACTCGAGGGAGCAGGAGCAGGAAGCAAGAAGGGCGGTAACTCTAGCAGAACAAGAATATATTCTTAATCCAAATATAGTAACCCAGAGCAAGTGGCTCGAAAAGCAACAAGAGTATAAACTAGTTACCACTAGGATCAGCGAGGATAAACGTATAACTCAGCGGCAAACACATTATGGCGAGGGGGAGAAGGTGGGCCGTATGTTGTCCCTGTTGGTCAAAGTGAATATGTCCCCCTCGGCGGTACTGGCAGTTAGGGCTCCTCGGGGAGACATCTCCGCTGACCCTACTACCATAATGAAAACCTTTAGTGACTTTTATATGTCTCTATATAAATCCCAGATAGCTGTTGATGAGGGGGAAATGGCGTTATTTCTTGATAATATAACCATTCCAACTCTACCGGATTCTGATCGACAGTTAATGGATGCCCCAATTACCTTACAGGAGTTAACGGATGTGGCCGCTGGGATGTCAAATCTGAAGTCGCCCGGCCCGGACGGGCTCCCAATTGAGATCTATAAGAAATATGGGGATATTGTACTGCCGGAACTGCTTAAAACACTGAACCAGGCGTTCTCCATGGGATCTCTTCCTGCTTCAATGACTGAGGCAACCATTGTTGTTATCCCGAAGGAGGGAAAAGACCCCATGGACCCCGCCTCATACCGTCCTATCTCTTTACTGTGTACAGATGTTAAAATCTTGGCCAAGGTCTTGGCTACCCGACTGAATACTTGCATACATAATCTTGTGCACCCTGACCAGTCCGGGTTCATCCCGGCGAGATCAACTAGCATCAATATCCGCAGGACCTACTTGAATATACAATTACCAATAGACAATACAGGTTCAAGAGCCATTATGGCATTGGATGCAGCTAAGGCATTTGATAGCCCTGAATGGGCTTTTCTATTTAAAACCTTGGAAAAGTTTGGTTTTGGACCAAACTTTATCAAGTGGGTGAGACTACTTTATACAAAACCTAGAGCAAAATTAAAAATAAATAATGAATATTCAGACCTATTTAAACTGGAAAGAGGAACGAGACAGGGGTGTCCCCTGTCCCCTCTCCTTTTTTCTTTGGCTATAGAGCCATTGGCTATCGCAGTAAGGGCCAACAGGGATATACAAGGTTTCAGGAGGGGCGTATTTGAAGAGAAGCTAGCATTATTCGCAGACGACGTCTTATTTTACTTGGCAGATGTTCAAACCTCGCTCAAAGCAGCAATGCAAATGGTGGGAGATTTTGGTAAGATATCCAGGTTAACTATTAACTGGGAAAAATCGGCCCTTCTACCAATAGATCCAATTTCACCAGACATAAGGCCACATGAATTTACCCTTAATATAGTTGATAATTTGAAGTACCTCGGGTTCTGGATTTCCAGAGATCCAAGTATGTACCTTGAAAACAATTTTGCCCCGTTACTAATAAAGCTGAAACACAAGTCCGAGGTGTGGGGCCGTCTCCCTCTATCGGTTGCTGGACGCTGCAATCTACTTAAAATGATTTGGCTCCCCCAGATTCTATATGTCCTCCATAATGCACCCGTGTGGATTGGACAGAAATGGTTTAAAAGAATAGATTCTCTTTTCAGGGACCTGATCTGGAAGAGGGGACAGCCTAGGATTGCACTGTCCACACTCCAATTGCCCTTTGAGGGGGGGGGGTTGACGGTCCCACATCCTAGACGGTACTTTTTAGCGTCACAGCTACAGCACCTGGCAGGGAGAGGCACATCTATGGGAGTAGTCCCAAACTTGATGCTGATAGGATGCCCACATGACACACTTCTAGAAGCGCTCGAGGCTAATTCTTTTGCTATATCCTGTCCAACGGCAAAACTAGTAATAAGGATTTGGCAAACAGCAAAAACTATCCTAGGATACCAGGGCATATCAGACCTAGCTCCCCTATGGAACAACAACAATCTACAAGAACTAGCTAAAATTAAGGCGCCTCGGGAATGGGTGGATCAGGGCCTTACGCGGGTAAGCCAACTGTTCGTTGGCAACAATATGAAATCATTCGCTGAGCTAAAGCAGGACTTCTCCCTCCCTAATAAAACATTTTATAAATTTCTCCAGGTGAGGCATGCAGCCCAGATGCAATTCGGACAACAGATTCCTAACTGGACACAAATCACTATTCTGTCACAAATGGTGCGGTCAGAATCAGCGAAGGGGGCAATCTCTGGGCTGTATGCCAAGCTTGGGGAAAAAAATATGGAGCAAAGCGGACCATGCAAGATTAGGCCAATATGGGAGAGAGAGGTTGGTCCTTTTTCTCCAGCGGAATGGGATCGGGTCCTGGGCCAAGTAACGCGGGTTTCAATCTCTCCCTCACATAAAATAGCGCATCTCTATTTTCTATACCGTGTATACTATACCCCAAAAAAAATGCTTAGATTGGGATGGCGGGAAAATGATCATTGCCCCAGATGTGGATTAACCGGGGACTTTATACACATGCTTTGGAAATGTCCAAAGCTTTTTAGATATTGGACTAACATAATTAAAGAAATTAATAAAATAGTGGAGTTAAATCTGCAGGCAACGGCTAGAACATGCCTCTTGGGTCTGTTTGAACAAGGATCAGCCTCAAATGATGTCGTCGACTCGGCTTTAAGGGCTTTATTCCAGGCCAGAAAGCTCATCGCTCAACATTGGCAGTCCCAGTCCCCCCCGACATCAGAGAACTGGCTGAGGAACATGAATTTAATAATTGGGAATGAGAGAGTATACTTTACTAAACAGGGGAACCACAAAAAATTTCAGAAGCTTTGGGGCCCTTGGATTGAAAATATATCAGAATAAGAAAACTGGGGGATATAATACTTTCTCTCCTATCCCTCGATGGGACATTTCTCCCACTCTTTTTCTGTCTTTTCCTTCTTTGGTGGTGTAGTATTTTTTTGTCTTTGGTTTTGCTTCTTCCTATATATAAGATAGGACTACTATAGGATACCAACACGGGAAAATGACTCTCAACCTGGGGCGGGAGGGAGGGTGTAGCTTAGGGGGGTAAAAGCTAGCCAGCAGCGATAAATAGAACAGCAGGTGGCATTAGTATAGCTAAAGAGTAAATTATATAATTTCCCTACAAAGGCTCTTTTCTCTCTAGTTCTCTTTTTTAATATAATGTTGTACCTCTCTTTAATGTATAAGAATAAAAGGTAGTATTAAATGCAAGAGGAAAATATAAGCCACAATGATGACAAGACTAAGTAGGGATGGAGAAAAAGGCCTGGCTGACTTAGCCCTACGCATTAGTTTTTCTGAAGTGGCAAAAAGAAAAAAAAAAAAAAAAGTCTGATGTTGTAGAGCAACAGCATTCTTTCTCTATTTGTGGTTCATTCAAAAACCCTTAAAACTCCATCCAGACCTGCTACGTGAAGAAGTATTAAACAGGTTTGATTACAACATGTACAATTTTTTCCCAAAAAATCAGATTCACTGTTCCTATCCTGTTTCTTCGATTTTTATTTTTTTTTTTGATTTATTTTTTTGCCACTTCAGTCAAAAACTAACATTGATTTGACACCATAACCATTAAACATTAGAACACACATTCTGAAAATCTAATTTTTTAAACAAAATTCTACTGGTGTGTGACCAGCTTAAGTCATCAGGCTCAAGTAATGACTTTATTCACATATTGGAAACCTGTTTCCTGTACCTTGCTTCCACATTTTCTTAGAAATATAAAGTCAACAGGGTTGGTAACCTTTACCTAAGCTATCAAAAACAATAAAAGGTTTTGGCTTAAGATACACTTTAAGGGGCATATTTATAAAGCAGTGTGACATTTTTCATTCACTATAAGTAATTTTCCTAGTGCATATGGTTCAAATTACAGTGATTGATTCAGCTACTGTGTATGTGTGGTGAATGTCACATTCACTGCTTTATAAATATGCCCCCTAGGTGTTGAGTGAATCCCAGAAGGCTTAATTACCAATTACTTTTCATTTCTATCAGGCACTTCAATAGTGAATTCACTGCAGGAGCACTCCCAATTTTGCCTGCATGTGCCGAAAGACATCTACTCTACAGCACAGACCTAAATTCCAGACCCACTGCTGCTAAGCAGTTCCCACCAGTGCCACCTACCAGTGCCGATCAGTGCCACCTACCAGTGCATATCACCAGTGCCACCTACCAGTGCCCACCAGTACCACCTATCAATGCCCACCAGTGCCACCTATCAGTGCCCATCAGTGCTGCCAATCAGTGCCCATCAGTGCCTCATCATCAGTGCCACCTATCAGTGCTGCCATTAGTGTCACTTACCAGTGCCTATCAGTGCCACCTATCAGTGCCACCTATCAGTGCCCTTCAGTGCTGCCTATCAGTGACGCCTATCAGTGCAGCCTCATCAATGCAGCCTCATCAGTGTCCACCAGTGCCCCCTCATCAGTGCCCATCAGTGCCACCTATCAGTGCCCATCAGTGCCCATCAGTGCTGCCTTATAAGTGCCTCTCAGTGCTGTCTATCAGTGCCCATCTGTGCAGCCTATCAGTGCCCATCAGTGCAGCCTCATCAGCACACATCAATGAAAGAGCAAAACTCCCTATATGCAAAGTTTTATAACAAGCTATGAAAAATGTGTATTTTTTTCAAAATTTTGGGTCTTTTTTTTGTTTTTTTAGCAAAAACAAAAACCCCAGTAGTGATTAAATACCACCAAAAGAAAGCTCTATTTGTGGGAAAAAAATTATAAAAATGTCATATGGGTACAGTGTAGCATGTCATTCAAACAGTGACAGGGCTGAAAGCTGAAAATGAGCCTGGGCAGGAAGGGCCCAGTAAGCAAGTGGTTAAAAGAAGACCTCACACTCAATATTGGATTGATCATTTATTTTATAATACTGATAATGCATCAGAAGGAGTGAGACTTTATGGTGTGGGAAGAACAGAAAGTATGTGACTCTACCTGCTTACACTAAATTTGGGAGGACTAAAGCCTTGTACACACAATACGATTGTTGGCCAACCGAGCATCTGATTTTTGTCAAAAGGGGCGTGTGCCAGGATCTTGTCTTGCATAAAAATTGCCTCATACACACAGTCGGATTTTCCGACGGAAAATGTTCGATGGGAGCTTTTTGTTGGAAATTCTAACTGTGTGTAGGCTCCATTGGACATTTTCCATCGGAATTACCGTTGCACAAAATTTGAGATCTGGAATTCCGATCGTGTGTACACAATTCCGATGCACAAAGTGCCACGCATGCTCAGAATAAATTACTAGCGTTCGTAATGAAGATAGCACATTCCTCACGCTGCAATTTTTTAAATAGTTTAATGCAGCGCATTCTCTTCTTCTTTATAATGCTAGAATAATTAAGTTGTTTTGCTGCTCAAATTCTGACAGACTGATTTCTTTATTATTTCTCGTGATCTCCTAAATAATATTATTTCTTTTTTTCGTCAGATTTCCATAATAATGTTTCTATTTTTTGTTTATATATATATATATATATATATATATATATATATATATATATATATATATGTGTGTATATATATTTTTTTTTATAAAGATCTACAATTTATTTTGATTTTTTATATTGCTCTCCATAATATTATTTCTCGTTTTGTGTGTCAAGTTACCACAACACCATTATTATCTTGTATTTTTTAACCTCAAGGAGGTTGGTTTGTGTCCCTTGTTAATTTGACATTGTATTTAGGAAATGTGGGGGAGGGGTTACTGGGACCTATAGACACGGACCCAGAAAAAAAGGGGCTACTATGTGGAGACAGATGCAGATCGAAACATCTTTGTTCATTTGAATCAAAGGTATTATTTTATTAAATGCACTTGTGTATTTCCCATTAAAAATAGATTCCAGACACCTGGATATCTTGACTAACAGATATTGACAACACAAGACAAAACGTGGACAGGACACCATAAAACAACATTAAATGCAACACGTGTTACTGAGCAGCGGATTATGATCAATAAAAGTACATGAAAATATATAAATGATATATTAACTATATTAGTATAATCATGTAGACTTTTGGAATAGCTTCCAGTTTTAAAGTTGATCGTGGCACTACTTAGGCTTTTATTGGAGGCGTATTATTTGTTCGCTGGTATGCTTGGAAAGCACCACCCTTTTAATGGTTACAGCTATCCTTAATAATGTACCCACTGTCGCTGAATACCTGGATAAGAGTTCTGGTAGAGCAGGATTGGAGTGTACAGCCTTACTGCTTGTAAGTTATGACTCTTAGCGGAGGAGTCTCTAGTTTGATTTATTCAAAGCGACACAGAACCGCAGACCAATTAGCGATTTCAGCTGTCCATATTGGTCTGCACATTGCCACTGTGTATTTGAGTAGGATTTCTGGTTTAAGCTGGATTCAAATGTTCAGCCTCGCTGCATACAAGTTTATAGCACTTTACAAGGGAATCTTCATTTTAATCAGCTAGATCACAGATACCAACAGTCCTATGAGATCCATGTGAGATCATATGACAAATGGCAATTAGCTGGGCACAGTTGGTAAAGGGATATGGGTTGGTAACGGTATGTAATCTATCAGACAGTCATTGTAAAGGCTAACCGGTTACTTTACCAGGTTGGCGTCTTCCTTGTAGAGGAGCTGTCGGAGGATTTTGTCCTTTCAAGCAAGGTGTCTGGTACCGATACCATTTATAAGTTGCTGCGGTCCGGGGTTAATGTAGCCATTCCATGTCCTTTAATGGACAGATGCCAAGTAGTAGAAAGACCCAGTGGCCATTGTGGGGTGCTCCGTGATAGCTGCTCGTGGCTTCCGGAGGTCACTCGGGACCGTGCAGCGCTGCGCTCAATGCTCAGAGCCTCCGCTCTGTGTAGTGCTGGTCCGCTGCCCGTCACGTGATGCGTGACGTGATGCGTTTCGCAAGGGGCGTAGTTGCGTTTGCTTCTTCCTGACGTATGTTGGGAAGGTGTTGGAAGTCCTTTCTTATAATGTGATTTTCAAACACCAACAGGTGTTAAATTGGAGGGGAATAGTAACGTTTGAAGTGGCGTATCATTTTTAGCCATTAAGCAGTAGTTGTGTAGTTATCATGCGAGTTAAAAGACAAGATATCTTTTGCGTGTTCCATGATAGTTTATTGAACATTGGTGAAATTGGTATGTTGAGCATTGGGCAGAAAAAACATTTAACAAATAACAAATAAATCACATTCGAGTGAAATAAAAATGATGTCACTCGACAAAGAACATTTATATTAGGGTGAGACAATAAAAGGGCAAAGAGATCATTGCATTCCTATGTATATCCTTCCTATATTTAGGAAATGTACCTGCCGACTCACAAACAAACTGTCCTTTTTTAAGTAAAACACATAGGCAAGTATTTGTGAAAAATAAATAGCCATTTATTTTCATAACAAAATAAAGAGCAAGGCAACGCTGGAGAAACTGGTGAAATTTCCGAAAGCGTTTGTACCCCAGGGCACACAACAATTGGTGGCCTGAGGAGTCCTTATAATATTGAGCACAATCCGGTCCAGGACTACAAGAGATCAGGAACAGCAGCAGATGACATATTTGTCCCCAGGCTGCGGTCATACAACAGCCTGCGTCTTTTGTCAGACCAGACTGAACCAAGGCCATCACTCTCTTGTCTTCCTTCCACGCTTCCTTCAAGGCTGTGGCTCTGGTGTTGGAGTTGTGGCAGTGGAGGAGGAGGGGGAGGACCATGGTTCAACTCACAAGCGTGGCTTTGGCTTGTGAGTTTGCCCCTTAACCCCTTATTTAGGGCTTGTAACATAACTTCCTCACATAAGAGGCGTTGGCCCTCCTTCATTTCCAGCATTTTGCAGGCTGACATGTAGGCATAGCCCTCTTGAAGACTGGGGGGGTTTCTGAGGGCCGCAGTAGCCTTCATAAATAGGCCAAGTGCTGTCTCCTCCAGGTTACTCCTCTTCCTGGCTTTTTTTTGTGGAAGGCCGAGGGGAGGGACCTGGGATTCGGGCAGGCTACTGGGCCCGGCCACCTTCTGGCTGCCACTTACCCCCGCCACCTCCTGGCTGCCCCTTACCCCCGCCACCTCCTGGCTGCCACTTTCCATGGCCTGGCTAAGGCTTTTCTGTGAATGAAACTATATAGTTTTAGTTTTTGGTTCATCAATCACACACAATTTTCAGCTCATGAATGTTGCAAATTGAATGTTAATAAATAGAAAAGAATATTATTCAGACCCCAGCATTTTTTATTCTTGTCCCAATCATTTGTGGCCACTACTGTCTATTGATATGTAAAACACTTTGTGAAATCATAAATTAGTGATCAAAAATAACATCTATTTGACATCATTAATTTGACAACCAGAAATATTTTTAAGAATGCTATACCTGACTCAATCTGGGCTCCTCCACATGTTGCTGCCTGGAAGGCCCAGGTTGGTCATCGGAAACCTCAGCTGGGGGGGGAGCTTTGAAGGAAGATTGGAGAGTGCTGACCTGGGTTCCCTCTGGTCTGACAGAAAATGCAGTCTGTCATAGTAACACAGCCTGGGTACATAAATGTCATCTGCTGCTCCTGATCTTAGGAAATCCTGGACCTTCTTGCGCTCTCTATTATAAGTGCTCCTCATGCCACCAATTTTGGACGTTAAAAAGTTGATGTCTGCTGCGGGGATCATCGGCTTCACAAATTCAAGCAGTTTCTCCAGCGCTGCCTGCCTCTTTGTTTGATTATTAAAAAAACGGGTGGTTCAGCTGCCACAGACAGTGCAGCTCCCTGAACATATCAATAAATATTCCTAGAAATTCCCTATCATTGAAGGGATCCATTTTCTCTGCAAGACACAACACAAGACAAACCCTAATGTCAGGCGAAACTCTCCTAATCTTGACTCAATATAGGCCTCAATCTATAAGCAGTATAGGCCACTGATGCACCAAGTTAAAACTTAAAACACTGCCCATGCGTGAAACTCCGTCTGCCCCTGACCTTCTTTCTAGTATATTCCCCACCCCTTCTCTTTCAGCGCAGTTGGAGAGCACATGGCGGAGATACAACAGGTGCATGCAGAGGAGAGCAGCAACAACGAAAGCCCGAAGCCACGAAGGTCCCGATCCCGGAGGAGATTTAAGGCCTCAAATATGTCCTTTATAGAGATGGTGTAGATGGTGGACATCATGAAGAGGGCCGACTATGACTGGAAGCATGGACCTTACCCAAACCCAAATGTGAAAAAGGCCAAGATCATGACTAAAGTTGTGAGGAGTCTGCACAAGAATTTTGGGGTACGACGATCCAAGGAGCAATTGAGGAAACGGTGGTCAGACCTCAAATTGAGGGCGCACAATCACTACAGAAAGATCCGGAAACTGCCTCTAAAAAGTAAGTACTTGTCATGTGTTCCTATTATTATTATTACTTGCATGCTGCTCCATGTGATTTTCTTTATACTGTTGTACAGTTTAAAATGGCAACTTTCATGTTCATGGGCACAGTAATCGGTCGTAGGAAACTTCGTTCGTTCGCCCACTTATAAGATGTTTTTGGCAGATATAGGTTAACTACATTTGTTCAGGCCTATTTGTATTAAAATAAGTTTGTTGTCTAGATGGGTTTGTAACTAGAATGAAATGCAAACTTGATTCAGTGTAATGAGAGGACACTCAGCAGCTGTTTACACATCTGGACGCAGGAGCACTAGTGTGGGACACCAGAACAAACTTTTTAGGGTGTCCCACACAGGTGCTCCAGTGGATACTAGGGGTCTCTACACCTGTGATACTTTAACAAAAAAGGGAAGTATTCCAGCTTTAGAAAGGAAATAACATTTTCATCAGCTTGGAACTCTGCCAAAACAGACAATTGTGCGTCACTTCCAAGCAATGTTTCATATTCCTATTTCTGCCCTCAAATATCTGTGTCCTAAGTATACCTATTTTTTATTCAAATAGGGGAGAAAAGACTCGGGACATCTCAGGACAACACAAACCCCCCACCTCCTAAAGAAGCGGAAATCCCAAAACCACAAGCGGAGGATGAGGAGGGAGACGTTTATGAAGTGGGCGAAATTGTCACCACAACAGGTGAGTGTCTGATACCACAGATTCAGGTAATAGATGTATGCCTGCATATTTATAATACATGGTGTGTTTTTTTATTTTAGGTGATGTGGATGTTGTAGAAGAAGAATCTCATTTCACAAGGGAAAGTGCCCAGATCCTCATCGGGGAGATAATGGGGTGCAATTGTGATTTAGAAAATATAAAGGAAAACATCAATGATGTTCAACAAAAAATGAAGAGCATCATTGATGTTTTAGGCATAATATAAAACACACAAAAATTGTACTGTTTTATCACATATTTTTGCTTTAAAAAAAAAAAGAAAATTCAAAATTCAAAATTTTGAAGATGCACACGGTGTGTCAACATGTGCTATCTGCCATCATGGAATATCAATGTACGCGTTTTGTGGGTGCAACCCCTTCCTGATGAGAGGAAGGGGTTGCACCCCCAAAACACATCCATTGATCCCCCATGATGGGAGCTAGCACATGTTGACATTGGGTATGGGATCAGGAGGGAAATCCCCAGTTTGAATCACAATTTGTGTGCATCTTCAAAATGTGGCTTTTACAGGGGTGACTTCACCCCATCTGATGAAGGTAATATCAACAAAGTTTGGGCATACTCATGTCTGATATTGCCTTCACTTTATCAAAGTTGAACTTTGTAAGTTCCTGAGTTGTGTAGGTTATGGTTTGAAACGTGCCTGTTTAACCAAAAAAAGGATATTTACAATGTGAAAAGAAAAAAAGTGCTTTGAGTAAAATGTTTTCTACTCAACAATGTGTGGCTTCTTCTTTCAATGCTCAATAGCAATTTTTGTAGTAAGTTGGTGTTTACAGTGACAGTGGGGGTTATTTACTAAAGGCAAATCCACTTTGCACTACAAGTGCAGTTTCAAGTGTACTTTTGCAGTGCACTTAGAGTGCAAAGTGGAATTTCCTTTAGTAAATAACACCCACAGTGATTTATAATTTGCCACAATCACGCCATTTTCGGGACTCCCCAAAATTCATTCATGGTGCTGAAAATTATGAATATTTTTCTCAGTAATGCATTACATACATTAACAACAAAAACAAGGTGTGTGTAACTGTCAGGGTTCCGCTCGCACTGTGCGGGCGAATCGGCGCGTGCGCATGTGCACACGCGCCACTGGAGTGCCCAGGCATCAGCGCGTGTGTGCGCCGGCGTGTCCCTCAGGCGCGCGCGCGCGGCGATCGCGGGCGTGCGCATCGCGGGCGCACACGTAAGTGCGCTAGCGCTGTTTGGCGCCAGTGGCCCTTTTTAAGAAGTGACAGTTGCACCTGATCGGTGCTGTTAGTCTTCAGCGTTACCCTGTTTAAACCTGCTTCTTGCCTGTGTGTTCCTGAACTCTGACCCGGCTTCCGTTGACTCTGCTGTTTTCTCCAATCCTGACCCCGGCTTGTTTTGACTCTGCTTTGGACTGATATCTGAACGCTGACCCCTGCCTGCCTTGACCCTGCTTCTGCCTGCACCTACTTACCTTCCTGCAAGTGTATCCAGACCCGGCCTGCCTGACAATTCTCCTGCCTGACCCCACACATGCTGTGCGTTTCCAGAGCCGCTGTCATCACCTTGGGACCACCCTGCATTTGGGCACTGGTCTCCTACTTGCCAGGCCCTGCTGTTCCTGCCATCAGAAGGTTCCTGCCTACTTCCAGCATCTGCCGCAGTATCCAGTCCAGGCACTCCTACCCCGCTGCGCTCACGGGACCACTGTCTCCACTCCAGTGGGCCCTGAACCAGAGCTGTAAGAGAGGCCTCCTCCCAGCAAAGTCAGGCTCTCCACCCAGGTACCTAACAGTAACAGACCCACAACATAATAATATTTTGCTGAAGAAGAGATTGTCACCTCATGTATCAAATAAATTACATTTGCACTATTGAAGAAAATGGCCATAAAGAAAAGCCCATTGGAGAACCTAGGAGACAGCTAAAAGAAACCTATGCAGTAAATCAAAGGAAACCTTCTTTCAGTTTAAGTTAAAAATATTTTGATAAAATGTTTCTTAAACAGTTTCTGGCATATCAATGGCCCCCCCCTACCCGCAAAGTACTCAACATACTTCTGTCTGCATACTTCTGGGCACTTTGGGGGGGCAAGCCAGGACGGCCAGCTTCAAGCGCCATCAGGGTTTCTTCTTGAAGTTCGGCCTCAGGCCCAACTGTCCTTAAATAGTTGTGTAGAATGCAGCATGCAAGGATTATATGGTTACGTTTATATTCCGCCATGTTGATTCGTGTAAGGAATAGGCGGAACGGGCTGGCCATTATCCCGAAAGCATTCTCCACCACTCTTCTGGCTCTGGCCAGACGGTAGTTATAAACCCTCTGGTCCGGGGTGAGGGTCCTCATGGCTGGTAAGAACGAACTAACAGAAAGCACTGAAAAACAGAAAGGCCGGAGCTGAAAATCAGAAACGAGCGGACAATCCAATATGTAATAGAAATACGAACCCACAAACACAAACTGAAGAGCAGTAATGATTGGAAAAGCAGGAGGCTGAAAAGCGCGAATTATCTGTCACCAAACTTCTACTAACATGAGATTAGCAGAAGGAGCCCAAAGGGTGGCGCACTTGGTATTGAACTTCCTGTTTCTAGTTCCGTCATACGTGTTGTACGTCACCGCATTCTTGACGTTCGCAAATTCCGACCAACTTTGTGTGACCGTGTGTATGCAAGACAAGTTTGAGCCAACATCCGTCGGAAAAAAAACATGGATTTTGTTGTCGGAATGTGCGATCGTGTGTACGGGGCATTACGGTACACAAATTGTCGGTCGACAACACGAACATAGTGACGTACTAGTGAAGTACTACGAGACTATAAAGAGGAAGTTAATTTCTCAAGCGCCACCCTTTGGGCTCCTTCTGCTAATTTCGGGTTAGTAGAAGTTTGGTGAGTGTAGATTCGTGCTTTTCAGTTCGTTTCTGAATGGCCGTTCGTCAACCAGCCATGTTGCGTAATCGGAGGAGAGAATGTGTGATTATTGGGCTAGGAGTTATTGCTTTGACCCAAGTCTAGTCCAGGAACAGGAGGAGGAGGATTTCTTGGACCAAAAATGGGTTGCTTAATCGTGACCAATTATGTCATATGCCATTGTTGCATGAGCTCCAGGAGAATAATCCAGATGCTTTTTGTAATTATCTCTGGATGATGTATGAGGCTTTCCATCACTCCAGAGCAAAGGCTCATAGCCACCTTGCGGTACTTGGCGATATAGTAAGAAGCAGGACACATGTTTGAGGCTTTCCATCACTCCAAAGCAAAGGCTCATAGCCACCTTGTGGTACTTGACGACGGGGAGAAGTCTCCAGGACTTTCGGAACTGAAGTTGTTAAGACCAACTTTATTTGGAGCACAGAGACATATATTACCAAAGTGTCTTGCATGCATTATAAAAGTGATGCACTAAATTTTAAGTACAATTTCTTGACAGGTTCATAAATTTGGCGCATGCTGCGTTACTTTTATACCGCATGCAAGACACTTTCACAAAATTTGTCTGCACTAGTCTATATGAATTCCAGGGATTCCTTTCTGTTGTGACTCTGATGAGTGACAAGAGAGGAATAAGGGAGATTGGATTGCACAATAAAACAATGCTATTGTCAGCATCATGAACAGTATTTACACTGCATCTTCACAATGTTCTCAGTAATAATAACTTTACACACAAGGTTCCCTAATCAAGTTCTACCCAAAACTAAATTATTTGTTTTGGGTGTGGCTTTAATTAATTAGTATTTGTGTCCTCTCCCAAATTTATTGCTGACAATCACTGAAAATAGCCATTAATTATAAGGACTGCATACAAAGAAAGTGCAATAAATTACTACAAGTAGCAATCAGCTGTGAATTCACAACCACCAGCAATGAAAACCTACTTTGGCAGGGAAAGACACAGCTCACATAGTAACTACTCATTCAGCTACCTGCTGCTACTTTCTGTTACTACAAGGAAAAGAAGAAAGATCCCTTGTGCCGCACATCCCGCCAGACTGCGCACCCAACGCGTTTTGCTCTGCCCCTTAGAGCATAGTCATGAGGATGAAGATCCCATACGTGTGGGGAGCATATAAACATCATTGAAAGTCACTTAGGATGTATAAAGAGCTGGCAGGTGTGTGTGGTTAATCGTTCTGGCTGTGAGGGGTCTGGCTGTGATGTGAAGGAAATGAAAGTGATGAGTGAGAAAAAATAGAGATGTATGTGAATAAATAAAATAGTGTGCGTGTGTGTGTAAAGTGACAAAGATGATAAAAGATGAATGAAAAGTGAAAAATAAGAAGGTGAAATAAAGAATGAAAAAAATTAAAACTAAAATTAGAATTAAAAAACAAAAATAAATATATATATAAAAATTGAAATGAAAATAAAAATAAAAACCAAATTAAAAATAAATATAAAAAGTAAATAAATACAAAATAAATAAAAATATATATAATATATATAATGTGAATGAATATACAAAGTGATGAGGAGTGACAAATGAGATGTAGAGTGAATGGAAATGATAAAGTGTATGTGAAATAAAAGAGTGAGATGGGAAACGATATGTAGATAAAAGATGCAAATATGTATGTGTATGTGAGGGAATGTATTAAGTAGGAAAATTAAATAAAGATGGTGAAATAGGAACAGCTGTTTAGAATGAAATAAAATAGAAAACAACAGACCAGCTTTTAAAATTGAGAAAACCTATAAAAATGTATAGAAAACAAATTGAAAAAGTTTTTTAATAAGACATAAAAATGTATTTATTAAGACAAAATAATATATACTATATACCCAAGATGTCCATTGGTATAAAAAGAAATGTTTAATAAAATAGAAAATAACAAAAACAACTCATCAAGAATATAATAACTGAATGGAGAAGGGGAATAAGGAGTTAATTATGACTAATTCGAGTAAACTAAGGGTTAATAATGTATTAAAATGTAAAAAAAAGTGCCCCACGATGTCTATCCTTTTTTAATCACGCTGCCCAAAGGACCCGAAAAATAGAAAAAAACTCCACCTCCATGGGAGGCCTCCCGGCGACTTTCACAGCTCTCATATAGGCAAGGGCGGGGCCACCCGCTGATGTAACCAGATAACCCCGCTCCCCTTTGACATCACATGACGTCACATGACTTCAGAAGAGGCGGGGTCACTAGGTTACGCCACCGGGTGGCCCCGCCCTTGCCTATATAAAAGCTGTCACAGCCAAGAGACAGCAGTTGCTGGGAGGCCTCCCATCGAGGCAGAGCTTTTTTATTTTTTCTATTTTTCGGGCTTGTCGGGCAGCGTGATTGAAGATGGATGGACATCACGGGGCACTTTTTTTTTGTCAATTGTCAAAAACTGTCTGTTGTGGTTTTTACTTTTTGACACTTTTTTTGGGTGAATGGGTAGGCGTACAATGACCCGGTAACCAGGTCTTCCCGGCTAACCCGGCTTCCAGTTTCTGATAAGCCCCCTGCCCGCAGACCCTTACAACCAATGGCCAATGTTGTCGGTAAGAGGTCCTTGTCCCCATCAACATGGGGATAAGGTGCTTTGGGGGGACCCCAAAGCACCCTTCCCATGTTGAGGGCAAGCGGCCTGGTATGGTTCAGGAGGGTGGGGGGACGCTTGCTCGTCGCTCCCCCTTTCCTGCTTGCTCGGATAAGGGTCTGGTATAGATTTTGGGGAGGACCCCACGCCAATTATTTTTTTCTTTTGGCATGGAGTTCCCATTAAAATCTATGCCAGACCCAATGGGCCTGATATGGATTTTGGGGGGGATACCACGCTGTTTTTTTTATTTGGTGTGGAGTTCCCCTGAAAATCTATACCAGACCCAAAGGGCTTGGTATAGATTTTTGGGGGGAGCCCATGCTGTTTTTCTTTCGTAATTCTGTTATAGGGTTCCCCCTAACCACTTCAATGCACTGTATTATATACTCTGCACTGACTGCGCTGTATATATACATTGCCTTGAAAAAGTATTCATACCCCTTGAAATTTTCCACATTTTGTCATGTTACAACCAAAAACATAAATGTATTTTACTGGGATTTTATGTGATAGACCAACACAAAGTGGCACATAATTGTGAAGTGAAGGAAAATGATAAATGGTTTTCAAATTTTTTTTACAAATAAATATGTGAAAAGTGTCAATACTTTTGTAGAACCACCTTTCGTTGTAATTACAGCTGCAAGTCTTTTTGGGGATGTCTCTACCAGCTTTGCACATCTAGAGAGTGACATTTTTGCCCATTCTTCTTTGCAAAATAGCTCAAGCTCTGTCGGATTAGATGGAGAGCGTCTGTGAACAGCAATTTTCAAGTCTTGCCATAGATTCTCAAGTGGATTTGTGGGTGTGTGGGAGGAGCTCTCCACTCATGTATGGGGAATCTCCCGCTCTGTCATGGAGCTGGGGTCTGAACTGTTCGGCGGCCGTCCACTCACTGTAACAAAGCCCCACCTCCTAGACCGTGATAGACAGAACACTGATCCAATGCCGGGAAATTGAATCAGTGTTCCGTCTATCACAGTCTAGGGGCGGGGTTTTGTTAAAGTGAGTGGATGGCCACAGAACAGTTCAGACCACAGCTCCATGACACAGCAGGAGATACTCACTCTGTGTAATCAGGGTGCTGACAAGGCTGCAGATGGGCACAGTGAGACTGCATTGATGGGCAAAGTGAGGCTGCAGATGGGCACAGTGAGGCTGCATTGATGGCACAGTGAGGCTGCATTGATGGCACTGATGAGGCTGCAGATGGGCACAGTGAGGCTGCATTGATGGCACCGATGAGGCTGCAGGTGGGCACAGTGAGGTTGCAGATGTGCACAGTGAGGCTGCATTGATGGCCCTGATGAGGCTGCAGATGGGCACAGTGAGGCTACAGATGGACACAGTGAGGCTGCATTGATGGCACATTGAGGCTGCAGATGGGCACAGTGAGGCTGTAGATGGGCAAAGTGAGGCTGCAATGGGCACAGTGAGGCTGCAGATGGGCAAAGTGAGACTGAAGATGGGCACAGTGAAGTTGCAGATGGTCACAGTGAGGCTGCATTGATGGGCACAGTGAGGCTGCATTGATGGCACATTGAGGCTGCAGATGGGCACAGTGAGGCTGCAATGATGGCACAATAAAGCTGCAGATGGGCACAGTGAGGCTGCAGATGGGCACGGTGAGGCTGCATTGATGGCACTGATGAGGCTGCAGATGGGCACAGTGAGGCTGCATTGATGGCACTGATGAGGCTGCAGATGGGCACAGTGAGGCTGCATTGATAGCACATTGAGGCTGCAGATGGGCACAGTGAGGCTGCAGATGGGTACATTGAGACTGCATTGATGCACAGTGAGGCTCTATTGATGGCAGTGATGAGGCTGCAGATAGGCACAGTGAGGCTGCAGATTGGCACATTGAGGCTGCATTGGTGGGCACTGATGAGGCTGCAGATAGGCAAAGTGAGGCTGCAGATGGGCACAGTGAGGCTGCATTGATGGGCAGTGGTGAGGCTGCATTGATCGCTTGTATCATGTCTGGAGTCTCTGACCATCTCTTGTATCATGTCTCCAGTCTCTGACCATCTCCTGTACAGTGTCTGCAGTCTCTGACCATCTCTCGTATCATCACAGTATTTTTGGGGGATAATCAAACTTATAACTGGCTGGAGAAAGATAAATATCACTTGAACACAAACCTGCACTTTGTTTCAAGGCGGGTCTGTGGAGGGGCCAGGGGTGAGGCTGAAGGAGGGGCCAGGTGTGGGGCTGAAGGGGGCCCCACCACATCGATTGTACGGGGCCCCGTGATTTCTATCAGCGGCCCTGCCCATGAGGCATTGTAAAACTCACATTGTGAAATTGACATTCACAGACATGACTAGACATGATGGGCATTGTAGTTCCCGAACAACTGGAGGGCCATAGTTTTGAAGACCCCTGATCTAAACCATTCCATTGCTATGGCTGTATGTTTAAGGTCATGGTCCTGCTGGAAGGTAAACCTCTGCCCCAGTCTCAAGTCTTTTACAGACTCTAACAGGTTTTCTTCTAAGATTGCCCTGTATTTGGCACTATCCATCTTCCCATCAACTCTGACCAGCTTCCCCATCACTGCTGAAGATAAGCATCCCCACAACATGATCCTGCCACCACCATGTTTCACGGTGGGATGGTGTGTTCAGGGTGATGTGCAGTGTTAGTTTTTCCGCCACACATAGCGTTTTGCTTTTAGGCCAAAAAGTAAAATTGTGGTCTCGTATGACCAGAGCACCTTTTTCCACGTGTTTGCTGTGTCCCCCACATGGCTTTTTGCAAACTGCAAACAGGACTTCTTATGGCTTTCTTTCAACAATGGCTTTCTTCTTTCCACTCTTTCATAAAGGCCAGATTTGTGGAGTGCAGGACTAATAGTTGTCCTGTGGACAGATTCTCTCACCTGAGCTGTGGATCTTTGCGGCTCCTCCAGAGTTACCATGGGCCTCTTGGCTGCTTCTCTGTATAATGCTTTCCTTGCCCAGCCTGTCAGTTTAGGTGGACGGCCATGTCTTGGTAGGTTTGTAGTTGTGCCATACTCTTTCCATGTTCGGATGATGGATTGAACAGTGCTCCGTGAGATGTTCAAAGCTTGTGATATTTTACTTATAACCTAACCCTGCTGTGTTCCTTGGACTTCATGATGCGTTTGTTCACTAAGGTTCTCTAACAAATCTCTGAGGGCTTCACTCTCAGCTGTATTTATACTGAGATTAAATTACACACAGGTATTTACTAATTAGGTGATTTCTGAAGGCAATTGATTCCACTAGATTTTAGTTACGGGTATCAGAGTAAAGGGGGCTGCATACAAATGCACGCCACACTTTTCAGATATTAATTTGTAAAAAAAATTGAAAATCATTTATTATTTTCCTTACACTTCACAATTATGTGCCACTTTGTAGTTGGTCTATCACAGGGATATGCAATTAGCGGACCTCCAGCTGTTGCAGAACTACAAGTCCCATGAGGCATAGCAAGACTCTGACAGCCACAGGCATGACACCCAGAGGCAGAGGCATGATGGGACTTGTAGTTTTGCAACAGCTGGAGGTCCGCTAATTGCATATCCCTGGTCTATCACATAAAATCCCAATAAAATACATTTAAGTTTTTGGTTGTAACATGACAAAATATGGAAAATTTTAAGGGATATGAATACTAGGAATTGTATATACCAGACTGCCTGCACTGTATATATAGTCTACACTGAATGCACTATATATATATATATAGCATCTCACAAAAGTTAGTACACCCCTCACATTTTTGTAAATATTTTATTATATCTTTTCATGTGACAACACTGAAGAAATCACACTTTGCTACAATGTAAAGTAGTGAGTGTACAGCTTGTATAACAGTGTAAATTTGCTGTCCTCTCAAAATAACTTAACAAACAGCCATTAATATCTAAACCGTTGGCAACAAAAGTGAGTACACCCCTACGTGAAAATGTCCAAAATGGACCCAATTAGCCATTTTCCTACCCCGGTGTCATGTGACTCGTTAGGTCTCAGGTGTGAATGGGGAGCAGGTGTGTTAAATTTAGTGTTATCGCTCTCACTCTCTCATACTGGTCAGTGGAAGTTCAACATGGCATCTCATGGCACCTCAGGGCAAAGAACTCTCTGAGGATCTGAAAAAAATAACTGTTGCTTGAAACTGAGCTGCAGCACGGTGACCAAGACCATACAGCCCATAACAGGACAGGTTCCACTCAGAACAGGCCTCGCCATGGTCGGCCAAAGAAGTTGAGGGCTCAGCATCATATCCAGAAGTTGTCATTGGGAAATAGACGTATGAGTGCTGCCAGCATTGCTGTAGAGGTTGAAGCCTATCGGTGCTCAGACCATACGATGCACACTGCATCAAATTGGTCTGCATGAGTCCCAGTAGGAAGCCTCTTCTAAAGATGATGCACAAGAAAGCCCACAAACAGTTTGCTGAAGACAAGCAAACTAAGGAGAGGGTTTACTGGAACCATGTCCCGTGGTCTGATGAGACCAAGATAAACTTATTTGGTTCAGATGGGGTAAATCCTGTGTGGCATCAACCAGGTGAGGTGTACAAAGACAAGTGTGTCTTGCCTACAGTCAAGCATGATGGTGGGAGTGTCATGGTCTGGCACTGGGGAGCTACAGTTCATTGAGGGAACCATGAATGCCAACATGTACTGTGACATACTGAAGCAGAGCATGATCCCCTCCCTTCGGAGACTGGGCCGCAGGGCAGTATTCCAACATGATAACAACCCCAAACACACCTCCAGGATGACCACTGCCTTGCTAAAGAAGCTGAGGGTAAAGGTGATGGACTGGCCAAGCATGTCTCCAGACCTAAACCCTATTGAGCATCTGTGGGGCATCCTCAAAAGGAAGGTGGAGGAGCACAAGGTCTCTAACATCCACCAGCTCCGTGATGTCATCATGGAAGAGTAGAAGAGGACTCCAGTGGCAACCTGTGAAAAAAAAAAAATTCCAAAAAAAACTGATTTTTTTAAAAAAAAATTTTTTTTGGTTAAATTTTAAATTTAAATTTAAAAAAAAATAACAAAAAAAAATATTTTTTTTTTTATTTTTTAAACAGGCCTTTTGAAAGGGGCCATTTTTTTAAACTTAATCCCTTCCTTAATCAGCACAATTTTCCTTTTTTCCAATTTCCCTCCTTTGTTTTAAAAACAAACAAATTGCAAAAAAAAAAACAAAAAAAATTTAGTTTAATTTTCGTTTCGGTTTTTTTTCGGTTTTCCGGAAAAAAAAATTCCCCGTTTTAAATTTTTTTCCCGGTTTAGTTTTTTTTGGGGGGTTTTAACCCCTTGTTTTTTCCAAAACGATTTCGAAAAACTTTGTTCCCAAAAAAAAAAAGTTGGGGTTGGGTTGTTCGATTTTCTTTTTAACAATTCCCCTTAAAACCCTTTTTTTTTCGGTAATTTTTTTCGGTCCGGTGGGTTCGTATTTTCCGGGTAACAAAAATTCCCGGTAATTTCCGGTTAAAAAGTTTATTTTTTTTTACCCGGTTGGGATAAAATTCCGGTTTTTTTGTTGGGGGGGTTTTAATTTTTAAAGGGGAAGGGCCCATTTTTTTTTCCCCCCCGGCCCCCCCCGGGGGGGCCCTGGGGGGGGGCCCCCCCCCCCCTTTTTCCCCCAATGGGGCCCCATTTTTCCGGCCCGGGGCCCGGGGGGGGCCCCCCCCCGGGGTTCCCTTCCCGGGGCCCCGGGCCCGGGGGCCGGGGGGGCCCGGAAAGCCCCTGGGGGGGGGAAAAAAATGGGCCCCGGAAAAAAATTATGGGGTTCCCCCCCCCCCGGGGCCCCCCCCCCGGGGCCCCCCGGGGGGCCCCAATGGGGCCAAAAAAACCCGGGGCCCCCCGGGGGGCCCAGGGGGGGTTGGGGGGGCCCCCCCGGGGCCGGGGTGGGGTTTTTTTTGGGAAAATTTGGGGGGCCCCCCCTCCCGCCCCCCCGGAGGGGCCCGGGGGCCCCGGGAAAAACCCCCCGGAAGGGGTTTTTTTCCCCCCCCCCTCCCCCCCCCCCGGGCCCCCCCTTTTTGTCCCCCCCCCCCCCCGGGGCACTTTTGGGGGGGCCCCCCCGTGGCCCCCCGGGGCCCACCCGGGAAAAAAAGGGGTTTTTTTTTCCCCCCCTTTTTTTTCCCGGGACCCCCAAAGGGGGCCCCCGGGGCTTTTCCCCGTTTTGGGGGGGTTTTTTTTCCGGCCCCCCCCTTCCGGTGTTGAAGGGGCCCCCCCCCCCCCCCCCCCACCCCGGGAATTTTCCCCCCCCCGGGAAACCCCCCCCCCCGTTGGGGGCCCGTTTTCCCCGTTTCCCCCCCCCCCCCGGGTTGGGGACCGTTGGCCCGCCCCCCCCGGGGTTCCCGCGAAAAAATGGGCCCGGGGCCCCGGGGGCCCGGGGGGCCCCCGGGTTTCCCCCTGGGGGCCCCTCCCGTGAACCCCCGGGGCCCTTATTTTTGGGGGGCCCCCCCCGGGCCCCCGGGGGCCCCCCCCAAAGGCCCCCGCCTTTTGGCCCAGGGGGCCCCCCCCGGGGGGCCGGGCCCCCGGGGGGGCCCCCCATTTTTGGGGCCCCCGGCCCCCGGGGCCCGGGCCGGGGGCCCCCCCCTTTGGGTGGGGGCCCCCCCCCCGGGGCCCCCCCCGGGGGGCCCCCCGGGGCCCCCCCCCCCCGTTTGGGGCCCCCCCCCCCATCCCCCCGGGCCCCCCCCCGGGCCCCCCCCCCCCCCCCGCCCCCCCCCCCCCCCCCCTCCCCCCCTTTTTGGCCAGGGCCCGGGGCCGCCCCCGGGGGGCCCTAGGGGCCCCCCCCCAACCCCCCGGGGTTTTTTGAAATTGGGTGGGCCCCCGGGCCCCCCCCAATTGGGGGGGTTTTCGGGCCCCCCCCGGGCCCCCGGCCCTGGGCCCGGGTTGGGGCCCTTTTTGGGACCGGCCCCCCCCCGGGCCCCGGCCCCCTGGGGGGGCCCCCCGGCCCTAAAAGGGGCCCCCAAGGGCCTTTTGGGGCCGGGCCCCCAGGAAACTTTTTTTTTTTGGGCCCGCCCCGCCCCCCCCCCCGCACCGCCCCCCACATTGGGGCCCCCCCCCGGGCCGGGCCCCCCGCCCCCTGGGCCCCCTTGGGGGCCTCGCCCCGGCCCCCGCCCCCCCCCCCCCCCCCCCTAACTTCATGGGGCCCGGCCTCCCCGGGCAATAGAAGATCATGGGCCCCCCTTGGTCCCCACACTCAAGGGGACCAAGCGCACACACAGGGGGGGGACACACGCACACGCAGGGGGACACTGGAGGGAGAGCGCACACGCAGGGGGACACTGGAGGGAGAGCGCACACGCAGGGGGGGGGGCACGCACACACAGGGGGACACTGGAGGGAGAGCGCGCACACAGTGAGGCACACACACAGGGGGACACTGGAGTGAAAGCGCACACACAGGGAGTGCACGCACACAGGGGGACACTGGAGGGAAGAGCGCACACACAGGGGGGGCCACACACACACACAGGGGGACACTGGAGGGAGAGCGCACACACACACACAAGGGGGGACACGCACACCGGGGGACACTGGAGGGAGAGCGCGCACACAGGGGGGGGCACGCACACAGGGGAACACTGGAGGGAGAGCGCACACACAGGGGGACACTGGTTGGAGAGCGCACACACAGGGAGGCACACACAGGGGGACACTGGAGGGAGAGCGCACACACAGGGGGGCACACACACAGGGGGACACTGGAGGGAGAGCTTGCACACACAGGGGGGGACACGCACACAGGGGGACACTGGAGGGAGAGCGCACACACAGGGGGGGACAACGCACACAGGGGGACACTGAGGGGAGAGCGCACACACAGGGGGACACACACACACAGGGGGACACCAGAGGGAGAGCGCACACACAGGGGACACACACACACACCCAGGGGGACACTGGAGGGAGAGCGCACACACAGGGGGTACACACACACACACAGGGTGACACTGGAGGGAGAGCTCACACGCAGGGGGGGTCACGCACACACAGGGGGACACTGGAGGGAGAGCGCACACACAGGGGGGCACTGGAGGGAGAGCGCACACACAGGGGGACACTGGAGGGAGAGCGCACACACAGGGGGACACTGGAGGGAGAGCGCACACACAGGGGGGCACACAGGGGGACACTGGAGGGAGCGCGCACACACAGGGGGGGACACGCGCACACACAAAGGGGGACACTGGAGTGAGAGCACACACACAGGGGGGGACACGCACACAGGGGGACACTGGAAGGAGAGCGCACACACAGGGGGGAAAACACACACAGGGGGACACTGGAGGGATAGCGCACACACAGGGGGGCACACACAGGGGGACACTGGAGTGAGAGCGCACACCCAGGGGGGGAAACGCACACAGGGGGACACTGGAGGGTGAGCGCACACACAGGGGAACACTGGAGGGTGAGCGCACACACAGGGGGGGGAAACGCACACAGGGGAACACTGGAGGGTGAGCGCACACACAGGGGGGGAAACGCACACAGGGGGACACTGGAGGGTGAGCGCACACACAGGGGGACACTGGAGGGTGAGCGCACACACAGGGGGGGAAACCCACACAGGGGGACACTGGAGGGAGAGCGCACACACAGGGGGGACACTGGAGGGAGAGCGCACACACAGGGGGAACACTGGAGGGAGAGCGCACACACAGGGGGACACCTGGAGGGAGAGCACACACACTCAGGGGGACACTGGAGGGAGAGCGCACACACAGGGGGGCACTGGAGGGAAGCGCACACACAGGGGGACACTGGAGGGAGACCGCGCACACACAGGGGGGGACACGCACACACAGGGGGACACTGGAGAGAGAGCGCACACACAGGGGGGTGACACGCACACAGGGGGACACTGGAGGGAGAGCGCACACACAGGGGGGGGAAACGCACACAAGGGGACACTGGATGGAGAGCGCACACACAGGGGGGCACACACAGGGGGACACTGGAGGGAGAGCGCACTCACAGGGGGGGAAACGCACACAGGGGGACACTGGAGGGTGAGCGCACACACAGGGGGACACTGTAGGGTGAGCGCACACACAGGGGGGGAAACGCACACAGGGGGACACTGGAGGAGAGAGCGCACACACAGGGGGGGACATGCACACAAAGGGACACTGTGGGCTGGGGGTGACACTGTGGGCTGGGGGGTGACACTGTGGGCAGGGGGGTGACACAGTGGGCTGGGGGGTTACACTGTGGGCGGGGGTGACACTGTGGGCTGGGGGGTGACACTTTGGGCTGGGGGGTGACACTGTGGGCAGGGGGGTGACACTGTGGGGTAGGTGTGACACTGCGGGCTGGGGTGACACTGTAGGGTAGGGGTGACACTGCGGGCTGGGGTGACACTGCGGGCTGGGGTGACACTGCGGGGTAGGGGTGACACTGTGGGGTAGGGGTGACACGGTGGGGTAGGGGTGACACTGTGGGCTGGGGTGACACTGTGGGCTGGGGGGACCCGGGGCCCGTGACTCACCGATGCCGATTCCGATGCTCCCCGCCGGTGTTGTGCCGAAAACGGTTCCCCCCTCGATACACCGGCCCCTCCCCTCTTTTCTTCCATTAGGGGCCCGGACTCGGCAGGCTGTATTACAAGCCGCGAATACTGCTAACAGCGCGCGGCTCCCCACCGGCCCCTCCTTCCCTCCCGTCCGTCCCAGGTGGCGTCACGACGCATACAGTAGAAGCACCTGGGACGGACGGGAGGGAAGAAGGGGCCGGCGGGGAGCCGCGCGCCGCTAGCAGTATTGTTAGCGGCATCGCGGCATGTAATACAGCCGTTTCAAGTGGCCCCTCATGTGGCCGAGTCCGGGCCCCTAATGGCCCCGGGCCCACGGGCGGCGCCCGAGTCACCGACCTGTCAGTCCGCCCCTGGATGGGGGAATCCTTCTTGCTGTGAAATTGCCTTCCCCACCATTAGAATACAATGATTACTGCTGGCTATAACTGGTGGCATTGATCGCTTGGGAAAAACCTGACAGGCTGGTTGTACATATGATCGACTTGTGTACAACCAGCATGTCCATTAATGGATTGAAATTTAGGGACCAGCAGAATTTCGATCCATGTATGGCTGGCTTTAGTGCTGTGGCGTATCTCTGTGCCCCTGGGCTGAACAAGGTTACTGGTACAGGGCAATGTGTCATAATCAGCTGGTGGATCTAAATCAGTGTTCTGCGCTACTTTCTCAAAATTACTCCATAATCTATTGCCGGGACAGGTAGGGAGACCATGTCACTGGCTAAAGAAGAAGATGGCGTCCTTCTGTGTGCAGGGCTCTGAACTGGTATATGAGAGGGGCCAGGAGTGCCAGCAAGAGACCCGAGAAGAGGAGGATCTGAGCTACTCTGTGCAAAAACCACTGCACAGAGCATTTAAGTATAAAATGTTTGTTATTTTTGAACAACAAAAAAACAAACTGATTTTAGTATCACTTTATTCTTAATCCCGTTATCAAACCACTGAGAAACACAGTGATATACTGTAGAATTGAATCAGTGAACGGTTCATAAGAATTTTCTAAAAATTAGATGGGCTCACCCAACAGCTATCCACTGACATGGAGGTTTAATGTGTGGGTGAGATTAGATCGCTAAAGAATTATGTTTGGTCACTGAAGCTGACCACACATTTTACAATCTGATTGCATAATCTCTTTAGATCGTAGCTTTACCAACAACTACTTAGTGCAAGGACTTGCCTGAATGAATACAGATTGATTGGATAGTTTATGTAGGTCCTCATATTACATAGTTTTAAAGTTAATTGTACAATGTTTGTATGGTCAGTTTGTAACAATGTATGGTGACCTTAACAACTTGTATCTGTTTAACATGCATGTTTTGCTTTTTGTAGAGAACGGTCAAAGGGGGAGTTCACATCTTTCATTTGAGAGAATTCCTTTCACTTCCTCTTCTGTGTCTTGGAAGAAATTAAGTGAAGAAGTGAAGAGAAATCTCCCTATGGGGATACCAACACCAAAAAACGTACAGGTTTTCTGACCTTATCCAAAACTAACCAACTGGAATCAAAATCCTACAGAGACAGAAAAATGTGATCAAAGAGATTAATAAAATAATTGCATTCCTGTAAAGACGTATAACATGTAGTGCATGACATTTGTGTATCCTTATATTGAAAAATGAATAGAGTATCACAATAAATACTTCAATGAAAAACAAGTAATAGAAGAGAAGAAAATAAGTCTTTTAGCTGTATTATTTTGAATAATTTTGCACTACCGGTGTGCTGTCATATCAGTTATCTTTGATTACATTCCTTAAATCATAAGCACACCTTTGATTTTGTAATGTTGGCAAGAGGCAAAAATCTCTCAGCCCAGTAAATATAGAAGTACATGAAACTGTGCAGCTACAAAGTTGTGCGATCATGGGAGAGTCACAGAAAATAAACCCTGCAGGCCATGTCACTCTAGTGATCCTGTCACTGGTGGCAACCCACTAGCAAGAAGATCATTGAGAGAGCACTAATCGTCTCCTATGGCATTTCTTCCTCAATGGTTTAACCAGCAAAGTACCTCTCCAGCACTGATGGGCAAGTTTCTGAACAGAAGAGAGCATTCATTACTCCCTTAGTGAATCAACCCCAACATTTATCAGTGAAGCATTATTACCTACCCAGTGTCAGAAACCATGAATCAGACTGAGACAGAAGTACAGTTAAATCTCACTTGTTTAATAATAATAAATAAAGGTAAACAGAGTAAACGTAGTTAAAACATAGCCAGAGTTCAGGAACCGGAACGGATAGTCAGACAAGCCAAAACGCCAGGGAGCCAGAGATGAGCGTAGTAGAACAGCAAGCAGGATCTGGAGTCAGAAGGAATGTCAGCCAAGCAAAGTCTTTAACAGGAACACAGGAGAGCGTCTCTAGAGATGTGACCAAGGTGAAGGCAGAGATCATCTGGGCTGGACGGCTTAATTAGGCAGGACTGACGAGCATGATATCATCAACAGGCGAGTCACTGTGGAGAGACAGGAGCTGGCAATTAGCCGACAGCAGAGTGGCCAGGGCAGAGCCCAGCCCTGACACACAGCTCAGATTCTTCAGATAACAAATGCAATAGAGCCTGCTAAATCCTGATACTTAGGTATGGAACTTTTTACATAGTTATGTTGATCCAGCTGCAAGGAAGCAGAAGTTTTTTCTACAATATTATGTTAAGAAAGAGACTTTGCAGCAATAATTAGAACTTTGACAGAAGTGCCCAAACTATGGACATTACAATTTTAATTTTAATCAAGGCTAATACTAACTATTCTTAAAAATGTTCCACCCCTCTTTCTACCTATCCTGCATACCCTGTATAAAAAAGATCTGTGCACTCCAAACCAATTTTGCTCTTTTGGATCAGGAAACGTGCTTTGCTCTGGCACACAAATTGTCTTTGGCATCCAAGATACAGGAAAAAATATTTAAACCCATCACCAGGTGGTATAGGTGCCCCTCTGTCCTCCACCAATTCAGCCATACATTCCGGGATACTTGTTGGAGTGGCCATTCCGCCAAAGGCACTATGCTACACCTTTGGTGAGATTGTCCCCTCAATAAAGCAATCTGGTTGCAAATCCTCACTCTTTTTTGTAAGCTTGTGGCGACCCACATCCCAATGTCACCCACACTGTCACTCCTC
>CM053038.1:117091349-117243849 GCA_028564925.1 Lithobates sylvaticus
AGAACGACTTTAAATTGGTCCAGCTTAGACTAATGTAAGTATTTATGTGCCATACCAGTGGGATTCTGGTAGCTTGAAATGATTGTAGTTTGCACCATTATAATGCCCCGTACACACGGTCGGAAAATCCGACCACAAAATCCATCGGATTTTTTCCGACGGATTTAGTCCGACACTGGTGTTGCATACACACGGTCGGACAAAGTTGTCGGAAAATCCGATCATTCTGAATGTGGTGACGTTTGTTGCCTACGACGGGACTACGTAGAGGCTAGTAGCCAATAGCTTTGTACTTGTAATGTGATCTGAGCATGCGTAGCACTTTGTCCGTCGGACTAGGCTACACACGATCGGAATTGGTGTGATCGGACTCTGTTGTCGGAAAATTTGAGAGCCAGGAGATAGAACTTTGTCCGTCGGAAAATCCGATGGAAAATGTCCGATGGTGCCTACACACGGTCGGAATTTCCGACAACATTGTCCGATAGGACAGAATCCATCGGAAAATCCGACCGTGTGTATGGGGCTTTAGAGTGATCTCGACTAGTATTTGGTTCTCATGCACTGCTGCTTAAGGAGGTCACTTACTTCGTACAGGCGCTATTCAGAAAACACTTTCCATTTTCTAAATTAATCAGTGTTCTCTGATTGGATGAGGTGGAGATTGTGGTGTCACTGTCCCACCTCTTTACCTCATCCAACCAGAATATGCTTTGAATTTACTGAAAAATTGGAAATTTTTATCGTAGGGACCGTGCAGAGCAAGCCACCTCTCATGTTCAGAATGCAGCAGGGCAGCTGCTCAGACAGGGCCTGGAAGCTAGTGGTAATCAATTTACTAGTGGTACCTAATACAGGGATTTAATACTACCACAGGGATCCCACAGGTATGGCACAAGCTGGACTAATGTAATTATGTAATAATTGCCATACCTGAAATTCATCTTTAATTATAGATTTCTTTAAGCTTAATTAATAAAATTATAGATGTACATAGTTTACAATTCATCTGCTGTTGCCTCTTCTTTTTTCTTGGTTAAAACACATTTTTTAAATACTCCAACTACAACAAAGATGAATTCATTGCTTTTTTTCTCTTTTTTACTATACGTAGACACTTGTCTTAGCTTTCTAGCACCTGGCAAGTTCCCAACAATCAAGAACTGGACTTGAAAAGTATTTATCTTGATATCTGATTAAGGTTAAGAGATGTGTGAAGGAAACAGGAAATAGGTAAAATGCTTAGCTGATATCAAAATGTTTAATGCAGAAGTACTTGAATATGTATAAAACATCTTTGACTGATTTGATAAAATATGTGCATATATATATAATATTGTCAAAAGTATTGGGACACCTGCCTTTACACGCACATGAACTTTAATGGCATCCCATAGTCCGTAGGGTTCAATATTGAGTTGGTCCTCCCTTTGCAGCTATAACAGCTTCAACTATTTGGAGTGTGTCTATGGGAATGTTTGACCATTCTTCCAGAATGACAGTTCTTGACAGTTACAAATTAAAACCAGCAGTGATAATCAGACAAGACTCTTAGTTCTGTAGTCGCACCCAGGGCCGGACTGGCCTACCGGGATACCGGGATATTTCCCGGTAGGCTGCCTGCCCTGGGGCCGCTTTGCGGCTTCTGTGCTCCCCTCTCATGCTCCTGTGAACACGGAGCTGGCCGGGTCTGTGTTCGGCGGCCGCTCCGTAACACGGTCCCGCCCCCCTAGACCGGCTCATGTGATAGTAGATAGAAGAATCCACCTATCACACAGCCGGTCTAGGGGGGGCGGGACCGTGTTACAGAGCGGGAGCGGCCGCCGAACACAGACCCGGCCAGCCCCATGAAACACAGGAGAGATGCCTGTGAGTAAACAGTGTGCCTGGATGGGGGATCAGCAGAGGGGCCGCATATAAAGGAAATTAACTTTCTATTTTCCTCCATGCAGCCGCTGAATGCTTGGAGGAGGGAGAGGAGGAGAATCAAACATTTAGCAGCTGCATGGAGGAATATAGAAAGCTCATTTCCGGTCCACAAGGTTTAGCAGTGTGTCTATGGGGAATGTTTGACCATCACCAATAAAGCAAGGTCCATAAAGACATAGATGAGCGAGTCTGGGGTGGAGGAACTTGACTGGTCTGCATAGAGTCCTGACCTCAACCGGATAGAACGCCTTTGGAATAAATTTGAACGGAGACTGTGAGCCAGGCCTTCTCGTCTATAACGGCTTCAACTCTTCTGGGAAGGCCGTCCACAAGGTTTAGCAGTGTGTCTATGGGAATGTTTGACCATCACCAATAAAGCAAGGCCCATAAAGTCATAGATGAGCGATTTTGGAGTGAAGGAACTTGACTGGCCTGCACAGAGTCCTGACCTCAACCCGATAGAACACCTTTGGAATAAATTTGGGGGGGAGTGGTCTGAGATGGCGGAGTAGAGGCACACGAGTCTGAGGAGCTCCGTCCATCCACCCGGCTGTATGCAGTAGTGAGTGCGGCCGTATCCCTATATGCCTGAGTAGGCTACCCTCTCCCTGAAAACAAGCCCGGAATGAAGAGGAAAGATAATAAACCACAACGAACGCCAAAGCAGTCAGACATTCCACAGTACTTCCCCCGTACGAGAGCAGAGGTCTCTAGAGATCGTGAGCTGGAGATACGAGGGGCGGCATTGTGTACAGCGTCCAGAGAGCCGGCACAGCTTGCTCCACCAACCCGGCCAGAAGCAACGAAAGTGAAAGTAAGAATGCAGCATGTAGCAGAGGAGCAGACACAGAGATCTCCAGAGCAGCATGGAGGATTGCCTACGGGTGCAGGAGACACGGATATTAAGACGCTCCTGAGGGTAATGCAGACTCTCCCGACGCGCTCAGATATGGAAGCACTAATAGCCCGTATGGAAGAGACACACCGAAGGGACGTGGAAGGGGTGCGAGAAGAGGTGCAATGCCTGGCGGATAGACTGGAGCAGGATGAGACAGCACTGGCAGCTATGGAAGATCGAATTGCGCAACTGGAACAGGTACAAATATCACAAATTGTACAAACCCCCTATGTCCCCCCTATGCAGCTCCGTTTAGAGGAACTTGAGGACCGCAGTAGGCGCAAAAATTTGAGGTTCAGAGGGGTGCCTGAAGCGATAGGAGGGGAAATACTTCAGCACACAATAATGGAGATTTGTAAACAGCTGGCTATTCCCCCTCCTCCACAGGATCTAGAATTTGAGAGGCTACATAGAGCCCTGGGACCCCCCTCAGTGAATTTAAAGCGACCCAGAGATGTGATAGGATGCTTCCATCGCTACGCGCATAAAGAACTAATAAGCCGGAAGGCTTGGGAAATAGGAGAGATTGTCTATGAGGGACAGCAAGTAAAAATTCTCCCAGACCTGTCTCGTGCTACACTACAGCGAAGAGCTATGCTGCGTCCACTTCTAGATAATATTAAGAAGATGGGGGGGACCTATCCATGGGGGTACCCAATGTCATTAATAATAAAGAAAGACCAAAAGACATTTGTACTACGACACCCACTGGAACTTCCTGAGTTGTTCTCCTTTCTGGAGATAGAAGTAATGGAGGTCCCAAATTGGCTACAATACATTCAGGGACCTAGAGGAGGCATAGGGGCCCCAAAGACTGCGGAAGTACCATCACAGGAAAGAAGAGAAGGTGGGGTCCAGGATATTGCGCCCCAAAGGGATGGTTAATAGAATGGACCTGAACTAATGGAGAGGATGCTTACGCATATGCCCCCCCCCCTCCCCTAGTCTCCCCTAAGATCACTTTTTTCTTTGTTTTTTTTTTTTTGTTTTTTTTCTCGCCAACTTTTCTCCGTCCCAGGTCCCTCTCGTTAAATCTCTCCTTCCCTTTACTTCATTAATTCCTATCTATTCTGGTCCTCATTACATCAAAAACGCATTTTATTAATCCCTTTTTTTTTTTTTTTTCTTGGAACTCCTTATGCCCGGTCTGTTAAGGCCTCGTATTACACGGTGGAACAGATAGTAAAGATAATATTGTCCAATTGGACATCACAGATATCACAGATAATATACAAATGAGTGACATGTATTTATTATTTGCACGAAATTGTTTTGAATGTTTTTCTTTTTTAGAGGCAGATACGGTTGTATGTGGGACATGAGGGGGGGGGGGGGGGTTGGAGTTGCCCAGATATGGGTTGGATTTTTATTTATTTTTGTCTTTTTCATTTTTCAGAGTTTAAATCACAAATCACTAACCACATAAGACATTAGATGTAAGAAATAAGGTATCTTTTAGATAAAGAGACCCTATGAGGAGTAAGCAGCAGGGGAATTGTCCCTCAAGTAAATTAAATTTTGGGGGTCTTTGTCAAAAAAAAAAAAAAAAATGAACACTTAGAAGTTATTTTATTTATTTATTATTTTGGTTATTTTAGCTTTGGCAATACACAACACACATTTTTGTGTTTACACTAATGGCCTAGCAGACCGACATACGAGTTGAAGATATCGGAAGTAGATTATATATTAGGGGGATAAAGTGGGGAAAGTAGATACAGTAAAATGGACATGGATCTTAAATACTATGACCTAAGGAAGTAGGAATAAATGGATATTCTAAGAATTTAACACTAAAGTTGGATATTTGTCAAACTGAGGTACTAGGTATGACCTACAAACGATCAAGGGTTTCTTGAGATACATGGGAGGAGAGCAAGAAATTAATTTCCTAATGATGGGGAGGGAAGAGGAGGGAAGGGGGGGAGGTGGGAGGGGATTTAGAGAGAGAAACGGGTGAGATATGAGGGGAGAGAGGAGGAGGCTGGGAGGAGGGGAGAGGGGGAGAATGGAAAAAGGGAATGCAGCGGCACTATATCAGAATTAGGGATTATAAAGATAGTCGGGGGGATGGACGGGGGGAGCCGGGCTCCCCTGCCAACTCAGATCAAGTACCCCAGATAGTTTAGCACCCACGGAAACCACAGGCGAGTGGTGTAGAGGTGGGTGCCCTCTTTGGAGGGGGGTAGGGGATTAGGTAAGGGAAGGGGGGAAGTACCCGATTGTTGGGGTTTTTTTTTTTTTTTTTTTGTATGTTCGACCCTTGAGAGATGGAGGGAATAAAGGTGACTTCACTAAATGTTAAAGGGCTAAATGTCCCAGAGAAGAGAAAGATGCTTCTTAATGATCTGAAAAGGTGGGGTACCGATATAGCATTTGTCCAGGAAACGCATTTTAGGGAGGATGGATTTCCCCTCCTACAGAACAGATTCTTTCCATGCGTATATCACGCTTGTAATCAAGAGGCAAAATCCAAGGGAGTATCTATTTTAATTTCCAACCAGATCCCATGGTTACTTACAGATAAACGTTCAGATAAAAATGGTCGATTTCTCTTGCTTAAAGGGTCTATAGGAAGTGTTAAAGTAACTCTGGCCACGTTGTATTCACCAAACGCCCACCAAGACTCTTTTATGAGGAAAGTATTGTCAGAATTAACAGAATTTACAGAAGGGAAATTGATTCTAGGGGGAGATCTAAATATTCCCTTGGACCCCTGTTTAGACACTTCCTCAGGAAGGTCCGCTGTAACAGGGGGTATCAGGAAGGGCATAGTGCGGAAGCTACACGAGGAACGGTTAGTAGATGTGTGGAGGATTATGCACGCAAACGAAAGAGATTATACCTTTTTCTCTAATCCCCACCAGGTGTACTCCCGCATAGACCTATTCCTGATACCACATTATCTACTCACTTCTGTTTTGGAGGTCCAGATTGGGAATATAACGTGGTCAGACCATGCCCCGGTTACCCTGCGCCTCTCTTTATCTGACGCGGTCTATTCCCCGGAGAGAAGGTGGCGCCTAAATGAGAGCTTGTTGCAGAACCCCGATATCCGGGAAGATGTAGCAAAAGAGATGACAGCGTACTTTCAGATGAATGATACTCCGGGGAGTGATCCGGGTATGGTATGGGAGGCACACAAGGCGGTGATCCGGGGGATTCTGATCAAACATGGATCAAGATTGAAGAGAGACAGGGAAAGACAGATAGGGAAATTGTTGGAGGAGGTTCGGGCTCTGGAACTCCAGCACAAGAGGACGCAGGCACCAGCTCTGGGGATAGAATTGGCACATGTGAGGCGACAGATTACAGATATCCTCCGGTCTAAAGCAAAAGCCGCATTACAATTAGGTAGAAAGGCATCCTATGAATTAGGAAATAAATGCAGTAAATTACTGGCAGGGAAACTTAAAGAAAAAAATACTACAGTATATGTACCCCAAATAAAGAGGAAAGATGGAAGATTAACTTCACTACCAAAAGAAATATCTCAAGTATTTGGAGAATATTACTCATCTTTATATAATTTAACTCCAACACCAGTGTCTGGGGACCTACTAGAGGAATATCTCCGCTCGGTGCGTTTACCGCGGGTATCATCACTAGATCGGCAAAAACTGGAAGCACCAATCTCCCTTGAGGAGTTAAATGTAGTTTTAAAAACAGTTAAACCTGGGAAGGCTCCAGGCCCGGATGGATTCTCTATACAATATTACAAAATTTTCTTTCCATTGTTGGGTAAACAGATGATAAAGATGCTTAATGAGATGGGCCAGACTGCCGCATTCCCACGGGATGCGCTTTTAGCATATATTACGGTAATCCCAAAGAATGGGAAGGACCCGTCGGAATGCGGCAGTTATAGGCCTATTTCTTTATTAAATGTAGACCTGAAACTTTTCACGAAGGTACTGGCCTCAAGATTGCAGCCATTGTTGAGCCAATTAGTAGATCTTGACCAAGTAGGATTTATTCCCTCGCGTGAAGCAAGAGACAACACCATCAAGGTACTCAATTTGGTCCATTACGCAAACAAAATAAATATCCCCTGTGTCTTTCTGAGCACCGATGCCGAAAAGGCGTTTGATAGGGTAAATTGGCGTTTCCTGTTCGAAGTCCTGAGGCATGTGGGACTGGGGGAACATATGATTCAGTGGATCTCAAGTGTTTATACCACCCCACATGCCTCTGTGAGAGTGAACGGAGTATTTTCAAAATTGTTTAAGATTTCGAACGGTACACGCCAGGGTTGCCCTCTATCACCGTTGCTTTTTGCTTTATCGATAGAGCCATTATTAAGTAAGATCCGACAAAACCCGGATATTCAGGGACTACAATTGGGAGATAGGAACTATAAAGTTTCAGCGTATGCAGATGACCTGCTGTTCTCCATGTCTAACCCACACGTATCACTACCCAACCTTATGAAGGAGTTTGAAACATACAGTACCCTATCACATCTGAAAATAAACTATACTAAATCGGAAGCGATGGGGGTCGCATTACATTCTAGTCTGCGTAACTCCATTCAACCAAATTTTAAGTTTAAGTGGGTGACGGGGGCACTGAATTATTTAGGTACACATATACCATCTAACGAAAGAAACACTTTTAAAATAAACTTTCCACCGTTATACCAAACAGTAGGGTCCTTACTGGATAAATGGCATCATGGACTACATTCATGGTTTGGTCGTTGTAGTATTATCAAAATGAGTATCCTACCAAAATTTTTATACCTCTTTCAGGCACTACCGATTAAGATCCCGGCAGTTTTCCTTCGCCAAATTAGTTCACTTTTTACTAAATTTATATGGGCAAGGAAACGGCCAAGGATCAGTAGAGGTTTGATGACGATGCCTAAAGGCCACGGCGGAGTAGCAGCCCCAGACATATCTAAATATTACCAAGCAGTCCATCTCGGCCGGGTAGTAGATTGGTGTAGGCATAAAGAATTAAAACGGTGGATAGACATGGAGCAACAGCTTAGCCCGGTACCTCTGCAAAGAGCACCCTGGTGCTATGCAGCTCTACCGGCATCTCTTAAAAAGCATCCTACAATAGGACCTACGCTGCAAATAAGTGCAAAAATTTGTTGTAACCACAAATATTCATCGAGACAATCTCCTATGTTCCCTATTCTGGGAAACCCTGACTTCCCACCAGGGATGGAACCAGGAGTCTTTAGGAAACTGTTAAATAGGGGATATTTTCAAGCTTCACATTTTCTTTCCTCAGAGTCCTGGCCTACAATCGCAGTTTTGACACAATTAGGAGGGCCCTTTGAAATAAAACTCTGGCAGGCGCTGCAGTTAAGCCACTTCTTGAGATCATTGGGAACACCGATAAACTATCGGCGCCAATTAACTACATTCGAACAATGCTTTGAAGGAAAAGAACCATTCCCTCGGGTCATTTCTAAAATGTATATGTTTTTAAATACCCCCGCAGAAGATTATGTAATGCCAAGTATAAATAAATGGGAAAAAGACCTTAATAAGACCTTTACCCCGGTACAGCGCAAGAATATTATTTACCTTACATTAAACACATCAATGTGCACACGAGTTCAGGAATGTAATTATAAAGTATTAACGCAATGGTATCTTACTCCATCAAGACTTAGTAGATTCTCGATAGGGGCCTCAGATCGATGTTGGAGATGTGAGGAGGAACGAGGAACGTTGTTTCATATTTTTTGGGCCTGTTCTAAGATCAGACAGTACTGGACAGATGTCCAGTCGATTTCCCAAAAATTTACAGACTTTAAAATACCACCAGACCCCGCCTTTTTTCTACTACATAGTTCACAAATTCCGTTGCAGAAATACAAGAAGTCAGTGTTGTGCCATCTGATAAATGCAGCTAAAGTTTGTATCACCTTGTGCTGGAGGGACTCTAGGCCGCCTACTATTGCAAGATGGTTAAATAAGGTCAGAGAGTTAGGGGCCATGGAAGATCTAGTCCTCTCGGCCCAAAACAAGAAAGAACAATATAATAAAACTTGGTCAGAATGGAACCGATTTGTATACTCAGACGAGGGAAAGAAGAGGATGACAGAAGATCTGGGGGAGTAGAGGTTTGCCCATATGTCTATCCATACAGGGTACATAGGCAGGTGTGTCTATAAATATATGTGTAGGTGTGCAGGCATGTGTATGCATATATATATGTATAGTTATATATATGTATGTAGGTGTGTATGTATATGTGTTTGCGTATGTATGTGTAGGTGTATATGTGTGTATATATACATATATACAGGTGTCCAGTAACTATGTACATGTATGCATATGGGAGAGGTGAATGTATATGTACGTATATATATTAAAACCCTCCATCTAGAGGGTTGGACAGAAGGGGGAGGGGGGGGGGAGGAGGGGAAAGAGATAAAGGTTTTTTTTTTTTTTTTTGTTTTTGTTTTTTTTTTAGTTTTGATAGGAATGGGTTTAGTAAAGGATAAAATTAAAGGGAGGCTTACAGAGTTAATTGAGGGGAAAGATGAAGTGAAGGTGAAGATACCTTACCTTCCCCTCTCCCTTTGTAGGGACATACACATAGGTATTGGTAAATGAAGATATATATATAAGTTTGTTTAGACAATTACGGAACATTAAGCTAGTATGAAATGAATAGTAGTCAGAAGAAAATGTGTGTGTAATTATCACTGGAAATTGGAATTAATGTGAAATTAGATGTTTTGCCTCCTTTTGAATAAATAAAGAATAATAAAAAAAAAAGGGAAAAAAGAAAAAAAAAAAAAAAAAAAAAAAAAAAAAAAAGAAAGCTCATTTCCTCTAAATGCCGCCCCCCTGCTGATCCCCCCCAGTGCTCTCCTCCCCCACCACACTCTCCAGCCCCCCCCCACAGTTCCCTCAACCCCTGTTCTTTCTGCCCCCCCTCTCCCCATCCTTCTCTAGCCCCCCCCCCCACAGTGCTCTCCAGCCCCCCGCAGTGCTCCCCACCCCCCACAGTACTCTCCAGCCCCCCGCAGTGCTCCCCACCCCCCACAGTACTCTCCAGCCCCCCGCAGTGCTCCCCACCCCCCACAGTACTCTCCACCCCCCCCGCAGTGCTCCCCACCCCCCACAGTACTCTCCAGCCCCCCGCAGTGCTCTCCAGCCCCCCGCAGTGCTCCCCACCCCCCACAGTACTCTCCAGCCCCCCGCAGTGCTCTCCAGCCCCCAGCAGTGCTCCCCACCCCCCGCAGTACTCTCCAGCCCCCTGCAGTGCTCCCCACGCCCCACAGTACTCTCCAGCCCCCCGCAGTGCTCCCCACCCCCCACAGTACTCTCCAGCCCCCCGCAGTGCTCCCCACCCCCCACAGTACTCTCCAGCCCCCCGCAGTGCTCCCCAACCCCCACAGTACTCTCCAGCTCCCCCCCCTGTGCTCTCCCCCCCACAGTGCTCTCCACCCCCGCAGTGCTCCCCACCCCCCGCAGTGCTCCCCACCCCCCACAGTGCTCTCCACCCCCAACCGTGCTCTCCAGCCCCCATCCCAGTGCTCTCCAGCCCCCATCCCAGTGCTCTCCACCCCCCGCAGTGCTCCCCACCCCCCACAGTGCTCTCCAGCCCCCCGTGCTCCCCACCCCCCACAGTTCTCTCCAGACCCCACCGTGCTCTCCAGCCCCCATCCCAGTGCTCTCCAGCCCCCATCCCAGTGCTCTCCAGCCCCCTCCGTGCTCTCCAGCCCCCACAGTGCTCCCCAGCCCCCCACAGTGCTCCCCAGCCCCCCACAGTTCTCTCCAGCCCCCCACAGTTCTCTCCAGCCCCCACCGTGCTCTCCACCCCCCACAGTGCTCTCCAGCCCCCATCCCAGTGCTCTCCACCCCCATCCCAGTGCTCTCCAGCCCCCTCCATGCTCTCCAGCCCCCACCGTGCTCTCCAGCCCCCACCGTGCTCCCCGCCCCCACAGTGCTCCCCGCCCCCCACAGTGCTCCCCGCCCCCCACAGTGCTCTCTACCCCCCCACAGTGCTCTCTACCCCCCACAGTGCTCTCTACCCTCCACAGTGCTCTCCAGCCCCCGTGCTCTCCACCCCTGTTCTTTTTTTCTCCCCCACCAGTGCTCTCACAAGCTCCCCCCAGCACTCTCCACTCCCCCCTGCATTTTGCCCCCACCCATGTGCTCTCCAACCCCACCAGTGCTCTCCAGTCCCCCGTGCTTTCCACCCCTGTACTTTCTGGCCCCCATGGGTGCTCTGAAGCTCCCCCCCCCCATTGCTTTCCACTCCCCCCTGCTCTTTGTACCCCCCAGTGCTCTCCAGCCCTGTTTTTCTGCCCCCCCCCCCCAGTGCTCTCAAGCTCCCGTCTAGTGCTCTTCGCCACCCCACACTCTTACCCCCCCCCCCAGTGCTCTCAGCCTCCCGTGCTCTCCACCCCTGTTATTTTTGCGCCCCCCCCCCAGTGCTCTGCACTCCCCACCCCCTGTGATCTCCACTCCCCCCTGCTCTTTGCCCCCACCCATGTGCTCTCCAACCCCGCCAGTACTCTCTGCTCCCCCTTCTCCCCAGCTCCCACCCAGTGCTCTCCACTTCCCCAGGACCAGGGGACAGGCTGACTGGGGCCGGAAAGTGAGGACGGCTGAAGGTGCAGGTGGCCAGGGACCACTCCATCTCACACCAAACAGATCCTCTGGAAGGAGCCACTGTCCCCATCCAAAACGAGAACAGCCCCTGCCTGCTGCTGGCCATCATGGATATCCTGCTGGCCATCATGGATATCCTGCTGGCATGCAAGGTACTGTACCGAGCATCAACAACACACCTTCCCACAGACAGGGACTGCAGACGGAGACATGGGGCACAGGAGAGGCTGCATTCATGGGCACAGTGAGGCTACATTTATGGGCACAGTGAGGCTACATTTATGGGCACAGTGAGACAGCATTTGATGGGCACAGTGAGGCCGCAATGGTGGGCACGGTGAGGCCGCAATGGTGGGCACGGTGAGGCCGCAATGATGGGCACGATGAGGCCGCAATGGTGGGCACGGTGAGGCCGTAATGGTGGGCACAGTGAGGCCGCAATGGTGGGCACGGTGAGGCCGCAATGGTGGGCACGGTGAGGCCGCAATGGTGGGCACAGTGAGGCCACAATGGTGTGCACAGTGAGGCCACATTCACAAGCAGAGTAAAGCTGCATTTGATGAGCACAGTGAGGCTTCATTTGATGGGCACAGTGAGGTTGCATTTGATGGGCACAGTGAGGCTGCATTTGATGGGCACAGTGAGGCTGCATTTGATGGGCACAGTGAGGCTGCATTGATGGGCACTGGCGAGGCTGCATTTGATGGGCACAGTGAGGCTGCATTTGATGGGCACTGGTGAGGCTGCATTGAGCTCTTGTATCATGTCTGCAGTCTCTGACCATCTCCTGTATCATGTCTGCAGTCTCTGAGGGAGTCTGAAGAGGAGTCAAGAGTGGGAGCGCTGACAGGATGGGGATCATGGGAGAAGTCAGACGTGTGTGGACTGTGGAGAGGAGACTATAGGATAAAACCAGAGCCACCAAGCTGGAGCCGACTGACTGAGCCCTGCTTGGTGCACCTGAGAGGAGGTCAGTGACAGCACCGCCAGGCCAGTCTGAAGGGGGGTCACTGATGTAAGGGGGGAGTGAGTACAATAATGTAAGGGGGCACTGATATAAAGGATTTCCCCCCCTTACCTTAGTGTATTCTTTCTGCGGAATGTGGTCCCCCCCCCCCCCACCCCACGTTCTGAGTTCCTGGGGTCCTCCTTGATGATTGACCACTTTTAACTGGAATTTGCTTATTTTTTATATATATATATATATATCCCTATGTGATTTAATATCTGTCTTTTTTTTATATAATACACTCTTCAAATGTGCTTTAAAATATATGGTTTTCCCTTTCTCGAACCAGAAAATAATGACGTTATGCTGTTGCGCTGGTATAATGATGCTGTGGGGCTGGTATGAAATTTTTTCCAGGGCTGAATTTTATTCCCAGTCCGGCCCTGGTCGCACCAAATTGTGACAACTGGAACATAGATACCATCTGTGTATTGATTGCTCTACATGTTTTGCTTATCGCATTTAATGCTTCTTCAGGAGCTTTATTGTGCAATTACACAGAGATTAAAAAAGGATTATCACATAACTAGAAAACAATTAAAAAAAGAAAAATAATAATATAATGGTTTAGAAAAAGCATCTGCTGTGAGAACCCCCTGGAATAATCGTCTTGCCAGGAACACAGGGTTGCCAGAGGCCCAAAGGAGGATGACCCACCCCGGAGGGCATGGGAGCCCCTTAACAGGCACAGGAGACAGAGTAAAGGTCGAAAACGAAAGATAAAACATATTTAGGACCATTCTGACCAAGATGGATGGTCCCCAAAACAGTTTTCATGGTTTGGAAGGGCATCTATTTTAAAAATGACCATTCTGACCAAGATGGCATGTACGGTCAAAGGTAACAAAAAATTAGTAGCCATCAATTATCATACCAAGTCAAGGGGTTTGACTCAATCAGGGGGCTTCAAGATTGCTGAGAAGGTCCTTATAAGATGGTATAGATCTATTGGGTAAATATAGATACATTTTCATATTAACCGATTCCCGACCGCCTCACGCAGATATACTGCGGCAGAAGGGCACGTACAAGCAGATTCATGTACCTGTACGTGGCCCTTTAAGAGGCGGGAGCTTCGTGAGCACTATCGCGGGTCCCGCGGACTCGATGTACGTGTGGATATCCGCGATCATCTCACAGACTGTCACTGATCACAGCTCCCTGTAATCGGGAGAGGTGATCAGTGTTGTGTCACACACAGCCCCTCACCCCACAGTTAGAATCACTCCCTAGGACACACTTAACCCCTACAGCGCCACCTAGTGGTTAACCCCTTCAATGACAGTCACATTTACACAGTAATCAATGCATTTTTAATTGCACTGATCGCTGTATAAATGTGAATGGTCCCAAAATCACGACAAAAGTGTCCGATCTGTCCACCATAATGTCGCAGTCAAGATAGAAATCGCTGATCGCTGCCATTACTAATAAAAAAAAAAGATTAATAAAAATGCCATAAAACTACCCCCTATTTTGTAAACGCTATAACCTTTGCGCAAACTAATCAATAAACGCTTATTGCAATTTTTTTTACCAAAAAAAATATGTAGAAGAATACATATCGGCCTAAACTGAGGAAAAAATTATGTTTTTATATATTTTTGGGGGATATTTATTATAGCAAAAAGTTAAAAATAATGCGTGACAAGTTCTTCTTAGTTAGAAAATGATGTGTAAAAGTGCACTAACCTATAACAACCAATTAGCAGTAAGCTTTCATTGTTATAACTGCACAAAAATTGATGAAACGTTAAATAAAATGGGTTGCTAGTAATTATCACCCATTGTACATTGTTGCCCCTGGCTTACTAAAGCCCTTCGGTAAGACGTGTGGATGGTGGGTGCTTTGCAGCAGATGTCCTATATTTACATGAAATGTTACTGGTTGCAATTACATAATGTATTTTGTAAATAATATGTGTATTTTCTTTATTTTTTAGGTATATAACAATCTTTTTTCTCCATACCATCTAAATATAAAAAGCTCCTGAAGAAGCGGCCAAGTCTGCGAAACATATATAGTAATATACCACCAAGATGGTATAAATGTTCTAATCGTTCAGATAGAATGTAAAAGTCCTTTCTGATTGTCATGATTTGGTTTCATATTTATTTTTGTAAAATTTATGTTTTTTCTCTTTGTAATAAAATATCCAGAATAATTTTATTATCGACTGCTTAATACCAGCCAATTATACGGTACCACCAAAGTTCAAACACAGCCTCTCTCTCTTCTTGTTTATACCCATTGTACATTGTCATCTCTATGAAAAAAATATAGATATAATCACGGAGTACAGCAAATACTATATATAAAATGTATATAATTTGATAAAAGAGTAGAAAAAAGCTGGAAAAACATAACCATGCTCCACAAGAAGTATTTGGAAAACTAAATAAAAAAGTGGATGTGCCGTCATGTAATCGGAGGATCAAATCCAATAAAGGAAATATCATCATAATGTTTTTAAAACTATTTATTCTTTAATTCTTCATAAATATAATATATTATAAAAATAAATAAATATAATTTAGTATAATACTGTATAATTTAATAAAGTAAATATATTATAAAGAAAAATAATATAATATAATACTGTATAATAAAATAATACAATATATTATAAAGAAAATTCTAAAACAAATCTCACGTTAATCTTAAAAGATTTTCTCCGACCTATGAAAATTCAAACAAATTAGCACTGCAAAAAGAATTTCACAGAAGAAGTGCAGATAAAGCTTTCCGGATAGTTAGTTGTTTCAGCTGATTTCTCTGCAAGGTTTAAAGGGCTGAAGGAAAATCTCCCTAAGAGCTAGAGCAAATATTTAATACTGGAGAGCTCTTGAGTGGCTAAGTGGACCCATTACCAAGGTCTGCTTGTATTTATGGGCACAGGATGTCAGCTAGATTAAAGGACTTGAGAAAGTCACCTATAAGAACGATTTTACATTTACCGTCTAGATTTGATCCACTATTGGAATGTGACATCATTTTCAGCTTTAATGTGTGTGAAACATAACCCAGCTTTTATCCCATCTACTGTAAGGCTCTATTCACAATAATGCGTTTTTTGATGCATTTTGCAGAAATGCAGGAAAAAATTTTTAACATTGGTTCTTATGTAACATGTTCACATCAATGCATTTTTGTGCCTCTGCGTTTTTGGAAAGGGTCGGGGACTTTTTTCCTTGCGATATTCAGCGTTTTGCATGTAAAAGACTTTAATGGACCCAGGATTTTGCCACGATTTGTTTTTTTTTTTTTCCTACAGTTTTTTTCTACACTTTTTTTTTTTAGCCGGCAATTCTTTTTTTTTACATTCATTGGGTAGCCTGCTGACAGCTGATGACTCATCGGTTGTTAAGGATGCGGCGGCCCCCTCCTTAGCAACCAGCTATATACAATCCCTGATGAAGTCACGTGACGGTGATGACACGCGTAGGATACGGACCCCGGAAGTGACCCACTGGCTACGAGCTCGGCGCTCGTTTTGAATGTACATTGTGACCTTACTGTTTTATGTGAGTACCCCTTTTAACTAATAAAGCTCATTCAGTGTTTATCCACGAAATACTACACTATACGGGTCCTTCTGTTACTCTCTCCTCCCCCCTACCCACTATATCCTGGTACATGCTGAGCGGAACCTGGTCCTGAGTACCAGGAAGCAACCACCATATAGGCTCCATACATCCCGGACAGGAGAGGAGGATCGAGTTAGAGACCCCTGAGCAACATCCCCCAGAGAGACCGTTGAAGTACCCCCCAAAGAGAGTCCATCTTCCTGGCATCCACATACACGCTGCTTACCTTGCAGTAAAAAGGTAATTAGGGAGGACACCCACGGGTGTCATTAGCACCGAAGACCCCAGCACTAGTATCACCCTGGGCAAGCTCACTCACCACCACCCACCCCCACCTGGCACCTGGCACTAGAGTGTAGCCCAGATTGGATCACACCTGCCATCACCAGCTCCACGCTGCTCATAGAATTATATGCCATATGGACTGTCATTTTATTGATTTATATATGTTGATCGTTTTAATCACATTTCAATCTCCACTACTCTGACCACCTCTCTTTTGTTGCTATTTTGGTTTATATTTATCGATATCACTAGCACTATTTATCATTATCACTGCTAGTACATCCACCAACATTGTATTGGTTTTTCATCACTTCCCTCATCCCTCTTTGGTATACACCTTTTTGATATTAACCTGAACCACTGATTATCACTCCAGTATTACTCTTATCTTTGTTTTACTGCCACCTAGTGATTTTATTTATTTTAGTCACTTTATCTATCCTTCTATGTGTCTTGCATATTAATTTATTTATGCACCTTAGTGTGTTTTTATTATGGTTTTTGCACATTAGTCACTTTATATACATTTATATACGTATATATTTTATGCATTCTCTTATATTGATTGTTGTTTTATAACTGGTTTTAGCGGATTGTATTATATATATCTGATTGCCTCACTGATGGTTTAGCCTGAGTTGCAGACACTAAATTTGCATACCACTCCTTGTTTGCTGATTTGACACAAATCGCAACTGTATGCGATTTCTATACTGACACCATCTTAGGAGCGCGACACCACATATTGATTTTGTCCATTTCTCCACATTTGGGTATCGTTTTAACCCTTTCGGTGTTCGCTGCACCTCACACTTTGCACATCACCATTTTCTGTTGGAGCGCGGGAATACTACATTTATATTTCACAGCTATATACAATGTTAAAAAAAAAACGCAAATCATGGCAAAATCGTGGTAAAAATGTGTGTCCAAAAACACGCCAAGTACCGCAAAAAGTACTGCAGAAACTCTCAAAAGCAACATGCATAGATGTGAATTGAGCCTAATGCCCCGTACACATGAGCGGAATTTCCGTTGGAAAAATCTTGGATGTTTTTTCCGACAGAATTCCGCTCAAGCTTGGCTTGCATACACACGGTCACACAAAAGTTCTCTGAACTTTTGTCCGTCAAGAACGCGGTGACGTACCACACTACGACGAGCTGAGAAAATGAAGTTCAATGCTTCCGAGCATGCGTCAAATTGTTTCCGAGCATGCGTAGGAATTTTGCACGTCGGAATTGGTACAGACGATCGGAACTTTTTCCAATAGAGAACCTGCTCTCAATCTTTTGCTGGCGGGATTTCGGCCAGCAAAAGTCCGATTGAGCATACACATGGTCGGAATTTCCGACCAAAAGCTCACATCGGACTTTTGCTGGCGGAATTTCCTATCGTGTATACGGGGCATTATACTGTTCATTTGTTCCTGTTTTTTTTAGAATGACTGTATTAAAATATATTGCTAGATAAAAAGTTGTTTCTATAATACTACTAATAATATTAAAGCTGAAGTATGGACAGATATAAAAGACACAAATCAATTAGAGAATACATCAATAAATAATTTATTTTTAATGCAAGCAGTATAGGTCCCGGAATTTGACCCGGCGTCAGTCTCTTGCAGTGCCTGTGCAACAGGTCTGGAGTGTGAGAGCAGCACAAGAAGGCAAGACTGTATGTGTGGCTGGGACAAGTCCAGGATGACCTGGGCTCAGAGGAAGTGGGTTGAATGATACTAACCATCAGACTAAGGACCTCTAGTGCCAGCCAAGTACTGTTCATAGCGCAAAAAATAAAAACCGCAGAGGTGATCAAATACTACTATAAGAAAGCTCTATATGTGGGAAAATGTATTTATTTGGGGACAGCGTCGCACGGCTGCGCAATTGTCGTTTAAGTTAACACAGTACTGTATTGCAGAAAATGGCCTGGTCATGAAGTGGGGTAAACCTTTCAGAGTTGAAGTGGTTAAACTCCTTGAAATTATATAATACATTTTGCAAGACAGGTGTATTAAAAAGACACATAAAACGGCTGTTTCAGAACTGCGGTTTTTATTTCATAAATATTTTTATTTAATAAAAAACATGCAATTTTCAGAAACAAAACTTACAGAACTATTTTAATGTTTCCTTGCAATAAAAAAAAAATCACAGTTTTAGTATATCCCAGAAAAATTCACAAAGGTGGTTGGTTTCCCAGTCATGTAACTGTGTGATGGAGAATCACCTGTCCCACCATTCCTCTAAGTACTATTAATGATCATTTGCATGTTGTAGGAGTGATTCTTGGTTGTGCAGTAGAGTGACAGAGATATAACCCATACTTGGTCTACTTGGATAACACCATCAAAATTTTAACTTTCCTTGAGACTGTATATTGTTGAACTCGTAAAAGCCACTAGACTCTCTATTCAGTTGCTCTTTTCTTTTCATTACAGTAATTGAAGGGGATTTCTAAACACTTGTTCTCCTCAGTGTGTTGTGTCCTGGACATCCAGGTGTCCTACTTAGGAAGTCTTTCTCACTCCTGACTTCAGGGTATGTCTACACGGCTGGCCTTCTTTTACCTTTGGTGGAGAGAAGACATATAAGAGAAAGAACACTTGAAATTCTCCATGAATAAGCCATACCGAGGGAAAAGGAACCTCGTAAAACTAGGGGAGGAAGGGATAAAAGTCATTTCAATTTAATCTCATTTAAAAAGACATAACTAATACATTTGTATGGACTGTGCTGCAGGAGATTCAGGCTAGAGTCGATAGTAGTTTAATTCCCATTGAAACCATTGAAAAGCCCTAACAACAAAGACCCTAGTCTGATTATCCCCTAGAGCTAAAGAACATTCTAAGGAGGTGTCAATCACTTATTATTCCAGGACTGAACAAATGCAAAATCTTGACTGGAACAAATGCTTCCAACAGGCCTAGAACTCAGGGTTACATTTTCCTTTTGTTCCTAACCTAGCAGTTGGCATGTATTTGTCTTCCCCCCAGTACGACCACCCAGGAAGCCTTGTTTGGAGACTGCCTTGCAGTGAGGGATGGCTGGTGACACGGTCTTATCAAGCGCCACTTTATAGGTGTTGCCAGTAACAATGGTACATGGGAGACTTTCTTGAGATGAGGAAATATGCAGGGAGTCAGCCAAGTACTGTTCTTTGACTGCCAAACTGTTCTTGTGCTTTGTACAGTCAGAAGATAAGGACATTCCTAAGGCAGTTGTCTACTTTGCTTCCTTAAAAATAAGGCAACATTTATGCATTTACAGACGTAAGGAATATATTTTTAGTTGTAAAATGGAACACAGTAATTATATAAAATGAATGACACATTTTAATTGAAATCCATCTAATAGTAGCCATACAGGGATTCATCAAACAATATAGAGAACAATGCAATACACATGGTATTGTTTCACACTTTGCAATCAACTAAAGGTTATAATTTATAATCATAAATGAAATGATCTATATAAAGTGATCTTACTGTCAGTTCTCAGATACACAAGAGGACATTTGTTGAATAATTGAGGCATAATCGACAAAATTTCACCATGGCCGATTGACTGAGCAAAGTCAAAATGGATCAGAGCTCACGAAATCATTTAGTTGAAGGTCATTGGTTTACAGTTTTAATTACATTTGATCAGTTTAGTTTCATTTATTGGTCAATTGAATAATCATATTGATATGTGTTTGCCCATTATAAGGGAATCAGATTTGGGTTACATAAAATAAATAAACAAACAAACTCATTTATTAACATATTTCTTCTTTAATGTTTGAAAAAACTGATATTATTGGGTTTCACATTTTAATGAATTTCAGTAAATTTCACACAGCGTGTCAATAATGCTTTTCAGGTACAGCAGTAAAGTTATTATTGTATTTACTTACTTTACTTTAGTGCTTACTTTAGTGTTGAGCTATTCCAGATAATTTATTGAGAGTAAGACAGTGGATTTTAACACTGATTTAGCAAAGGTTGCCAGCACACCATTTTTTCTGTAGTCTGACTCCTGACTCAAAGTATTGGATTTACAGGTAAGTTAATTAACCACTTCCCTACTGGGCACAGTGCCCGAGCCAATTTTCAGCTTTCAGCGCTGTCGCAATTTGAATGACAATTGCGTGGTCATGCAACACTGTACCCATATGAAATTATAATCATTAATATTTTTTTTTTTCATACAAATAGAGCTTTCTTTTGGTGCTATTTAATCACTACTGGGTTTTTTATTTTTGGCTAAACAAACGAAAAAAGACCGAAAATTTTGGGAAAAAAAAAAACTCTTGCAAACAGGTACTTTTTCTCCTTCACTGATGTGCACTGATAAGGCTGCACTGATGGGCACTGATAGGCTGCACTGATGGGCACTGATGAGGCAGCACTGATAGGCACTGATGAGGCACCACTGTTGGGCATTGATGAGAAGGCACTGATGCACACTGATAGTCAGCACTGATGAGAAGGTGCTGATTGGCAGCACTGATGGGCACTGATTGGCAGCACTAATGGGCACTGTTGGAGCTTCACTGATGATCAGTGCCCTGATTATCAGTGCAGATGTCCCCTTTCACACCAGCCGATTACAGGTCCTCTCCTCTCCTGTGACAGCGTGAGGAAAAGAATGCCAATAACCAGCAAGTGTGTTTACATTGTGATCAGCTGTGATTGAACACAGCTGATTACATGGTAAAGAGCCTCTGTGATTGGCTCTTTATCCGATCACAGAGGTCACCAGGTGCGTGCCGTATTGGCTCGGGGGGTGGACGCGATCATGGAGGGCATTATATGACACCCTCCCTGAACTGACCGACCGTGCTGTAGCCACCATTTTGCTATAGCGCGGTCCGCAAGTGGTTAAAGTGATACTAAATTTAACTTTTTCTAAATAACAAACATGTAATACCTGCTCTGTGCAATAGGTTTGCACAGAGCAGCCCTGAACCTCCTCTTCTAGAGTCCCCGACCGATGGTCCTGGCTCATCCGCCCTACTGAGTGCCCGCATAGCAAGCTATGCTATGGGGGCACCCATGTGTGCTCGCTCCCGAGCCCCACTCTGTGGGATTGATTTACTGGAGAGTGTAAAATCTGGTGCAGCTGTGCATGGTAGTCAATGCGCTTCTAACTTCAGCTTGTTCAGTTAAGCTTTGACAATAAAACCTGAAAGCTAATTGGTTTTCTATTCAGAGCTGCACCAGTTTTTGCACTCTCCAGTTTTAGTAAATCAACCCATGTGTGTCCAAAAGACACAGAGAGTGTGGCTCACCCCCGCCCCCACCCTTTATGATTGACAGCAGTGGGAGCCAATGTGCTGTGTCTGAGCCAATGAGGAGGGAGTGCTGGGAGAGCCTCTAATCTTGTGCACATCGCTGGATCAAGATCAGACTCAGGTAAATATAAGGGGGGCTGGGGGTGGGGGAGCTGCACACAAAAGGTTAGAAAAACTTCAGCCTTTAAATTGACTTTAATGCTGTTTTGTAGACCCTATTTAGACTTGTGAGCAGCAGTAACATGTAGTTAAAAGTAGGGTTGCACCGATACCAATACTAGTATGTATACTACCGATACTACAGTACGAGTATTTGCCCTAGTGCTTGTACTCTGGCAAATGCTCTGATGCTTTATCCGATACCTGGACAGTCAGGGGTGATCGGTGTGGTGGTGGGGGGGAGTTACAAGCACCGATCCCCCTGTATAGATTTCAATAAAGTAGCTGACAGCCACTTCTCCTCCTCTCCCTTCCGCGTCTTCCAGCTGCTTTATTGAAATCTATACAGGGGTGATCGGTGCTTGTAACTCCCCCCCACCGCCGCACCGATCACCCCCTGACTGTCCCTGTATACTCCTCCAGTCCCCCTCTGTGTCCTCTTCCAGGCTCCTCCGTTCCCCCTCTGTATACGCCGCTCCGGTTCTCTGCTCCGGTCCCCCGCTCCGGTCCCCCCTCCATGTCCTCCACTCCGGTCCCCCTCCGTATACTCCGTTCCAGTCCTCCACTCCGGTCCCCTGCTCTGGTCCCCCCTCCGTGTCCTCCACTCCGGTCCCCATCTGTATACTCCGCTCCCGTCCTCCGCTCCAGTATCCCGCTCCAGTCCCCCCTCCGTGTACTCCGCTTCGGTCCCCCCTCGGTGTACTCCGCTGTGGTCCTCCGCTCCGGTCCCCCCTCGGTGTACTCCGCTCCTGTCCCCCCTGTGTCAACCTTTCAGGATGGAAAGCGGAGGAAGGAGCCAGTAAATCTGTCGGCCCCTTCCTATTCCAAATGAACACTGACTCTGTCCATTCGTGACTGAGCATTGTAAACTGTGTTTACGATACTTCAGTTTATGAATGGAGAGGAGCCTCTGTCTCCTCTCCATTCATCTTCAGTGCAACTGAGGCTGCTGAGAAAGGGACAGGGGAATCTCTGTCCCCAGTCCCTTTCTGTGTCTCAAAAGGGGGATGTCTATTAAGACCCCTGATATCTCACCAAAGCCCCCCCACAGGGCTGATAAAAAAAATAAAATAAAGAATTGTAATAAATAAATATTTAAAAGGTTAAATTGTAACAATAATTAAAAAATAAAATAAAAAACACACTGACACTGTCCAGTATCGGTACTTGTACTTGGTCTTAAAAAAGTGGTATCGGTGCAACCCTAGTTAAAAGGCTATCACAGTACAGATGCAGTTTTTTATTTGTTAATACACACCTTAAAGAGACCCTGTTGGGTCTATAAACAAATGGAGTTGGCAGATCTCAGCAATAGAAGAGGTAGTATACTCACCCCTCCAGCATCCCATGCTTGCTACCTTCCCTCTATTCCAGTGCTGCAGTCTATGTCAGTCTCTCCAACATTCCATACTTCTAGGAGTGCCCCTCAATGCATACGGTGGTTCCATCCTCTGACCTCTATGTCTCTGCTAAGTACTGTAGTGCAGCCCTCAAAATTTCCACTCGTCTGTTCGCATTCAGCGAGTGGAAATAAGGTGAGGGCAAGTGGGGAGTCGCATCGGAGGTGGGGGCGGATGCCGATTCTCTTCCGAGCAAACAGCCAGGAAACTGTGGGAAAGAGAGAGAAAAGGAAAAGGAGAGCCGGTCAGATTACACAGAGCAGGGATCTCTCACTGTGACACAGTTTGGATCTGAAATGATGGCCGCTGTGAAACAAAATCCCACCTCTTGGACCGGCTCCTATCATAGACAGCACACTGGTCAAATTCCGGGAAATTGAAGTAATGTGACGTCTATCATAGGAGTCGGTCCAGGAGGCGGAACTTTGTTTGACAGTGGCCAGCATTTCAGATCCAAGCTGTGTCACTGCGGGAGATCCTCGCTCTGTGTGATCCAGCTGGCTCTCCTCCCGATTTCTCCCTGTGATCCCCATGCAGTGATAGGCTGCATTGATGGGCACTGATAGGCTACATCGATGGGCACAAATGGGCACTGATAGGTTGCATTGATCGGCACCGATGGACCCTGAAGGGCTGCATTGATGGGCACTGATGAGGTTGCACTGATGGGCACTGATTTTCTCTGATTCGTTGTATTGATAGGCACTAATGAAGCTGTATTGATGGGCACTGATGAGGCTGCACGATTGGGCACTGATAGGCTGCACTGATGGGCACTGATGAGTTTGCACTGATGGGCACTGATAGGCTCTGATAGGCTGCATTGATGGGCACTGATATGCTGCATTGATGGGCACTGATAGGCTGCACTGATGGGCACTTATAGGCTGCATTGACGGGCACTGATGAAGCTGAATTGATGGGCACTGATGAGGCTGCATTAATGGGCACTGATAGACTGCATTGATAAACAGTGATGGGTACTGATGAGGCTGTGCTGATGGGCACTGATAAACAACATTGATGGGCACTGATGAGGTTGCACTGATGGGCACTGATGAGGCTGCACTGATGGGCACTGATACTCCTACACCGATGAGGCTGCACTGATATGCTGTATTGATGAGCACTGATGAGGCTGCACTGATAGGCACTGATAAAGTTGTTGTTGTTAATATTTATTTTTGTAACTTAATTTTGCATAAAACTTTTAACAGTGTCATTTCATGAGATAATTTACAAGGGTGTATTTAGGGGTGGAATTAGGGGTGGGGTGGGGTAGGGGTTGGTCAGGGCAACTGGTGGTTAGTAACTCTTAAAGCGTTTGTTACCCCAACATTTCATATTTCTGATATGTGTCTGCTGTACCATGTACTTGTATGACAAAGTATCCTGTTCTCTTTGTATTGCTTCCTTTGTGTGAAATCCCTGGTGATCCTGCCAGTCCCTCTGCTTTCCTAATAAAAACTGACCACACTAAGCAAGAGAGCACACCATGGTCAGTTCTCTAGCTATGCTGGGAACTCAGTGCCCTCTCCTCCAATGATCAGACTTGTCCTGACATGCCCCCTGCTGCATAGCCATACACTGGAAAGCTCAGTGTGCTGCTGCTTCTCCTCCTCCAGCTCTAATGCAGCTGGGAATGTGAGCACTTATAAAAAGATAAAACGGGAAAAAGGTATTTGTAATATTTTTTTATATCTATACAAAAATGTTTAGCCTTTCATTTGTATTTTAAACTGAATGGGTTGTCTTACAAGGTGATCGGTTACAATTACATTAAGGCCTTGAAATTTTGAGCCCTGCTCCCACTGATACCAACAATGGGGCATTATTCCTTCTAGCACTTGCTACAGGCCCTAGGTTATTTATCTTCCCAATAACCAAGCGTTGTGTACTCCCAATGACCACTTACATCGGGACCTTTTCTACTCCCACAAGTCACAGTCTCAAGGAAAGTAAAAAAAAAAAAGTCATGCAGTGTTTAAAGCTAATATATATTGATTTATTTTTAAAAATCAGCACCAAGGACAGTACTTACAGTGCCCCATGTGCCAGTGGCTGCTCTATTTCTTGAAACCTTCATTCCTCTGTCCAGTCCCAGATACCCCATTCACTGCTGCAGGGGTTACCATGAGCAGATCCACCTGACAATGGGAACAATGATTGATTTTTCTCTGTATTCAGCTCATAATCATGTGGCTTGTAAAACGAAAGGGAGTAATTTTGGGAAGACTTACTGTACCTGTTCTAAAAAAGAGGTCTGACCAGTTATCAGCTTCTTGCAATCACCTGTACTGCAGAGCTCAAAAAGGAGGGAGAAGAAGCAGCAAAAAGCCAATCGGCTGTGTTTCAGTGCAAAAGCATGCTGATAGCAGGAGAGGGCAGAGTGAAAGAGAGATGAGTATAACAGTGTACTGATTGTATTTGAAATTGTCCAGTAACAGGGTGAGTCAGGGTGAGGATAAGATGTGTAAGTGAAAGTATAGCTGCAACTAGGGTTGCACCGATACCACTTTTTAAAGCCCGAGTACAAGTACCGATACTTTTTTTCAAGTACTCACTGATACTGATTACAGATACTTTTTTTAATGTCATATGACAGTGGCACTAATATGCAGCACTGGTGGGCACTGATAGGTGGCACTGATGGGCACTGAAGAGGCTTGGACTGTGTCAGTCAGTATTTTTTTTTTTTACAGTTTATTTATTTTTTTAACAATTTTTTTTTTACTAATTTTTTTTCTATTATTTTTTCTACAATGGAGAATTGACAGTGTCATGCCGCGTACACACTATCTGAATTCTCATCGGAAAAAGCTCTGATGGTTTTCCCGTCGGAATTCCAATGGAATTTTGCTCAAACTGCCTTGCCTACAAACGGTCACACCAAATTCCGACGGTCAATAACACTGCGACATACAACACGTTTGACGGCAAAATTAAAAGGGAAGTTTAATGCTTCCGAGCATGCGTCAAATTGTTTCCGAGCATGCGTCGAATTGTTTCCGAGCATGCGTCCGAATTTTGTGTGTTGGAGTTGCATACACATGATCGGAATTTCCGATAGAAAGTTTTCCATTGGAAAAATTAAGAGCAGGCACTCATTCTAAAGTCCGTCAAAAATGCCAACAGAAAAAGACCGATGGGCATACACAAGGTCGGAAAATCCGATGAAAAGCTCCCATCGGACTGTTTCCATTAGTGTTTTAGTGTTCCATTAGTGTTTTTTTATTTTATTTTTTATTATTTTTACTTTTAAATATTTATATATATATATATATATATATATATATATATATATATATATATATATATATATATATATATATATATATATATAGACCCCCAACATCTCCCCTTTAAACAGGGAAAGGGACTAAGGACACAGATTCCCCAGTCCCTTTCTCTGCAGCCTCAGCTGCACTGAAGATGAATGGAGAGGAGACAGAGGCTCCTCTCCATTCATAAACTGAAGCATTGTAAACACAGTTTACACAGTATTAATACTTTAAATACTTTACGGGTCTCTTCAGTGAAATTATTTTTCCCAGTATATTATTGTATTCGTTTATTACTGCCATGAATTTTTATATTATAACATGCTAACCTATTGCATGTATTTGTGTTCTATGTTTTCTGGAATTTTGCATGGTATGTAATTCCTAACCAATTGAATAAGTTGTTTTGTATTTGCATTGGTATTTGCACTGGTGATTTTTAGCCACTTCAATACCAGAAGCCTTCACCCTCTTCCTCCCAGGCCAATTTTTAGCTTTCAGTGCTGTCACGCTTTAAATGTTAATTACTCAGTTATGCAACACTGTGCCTAAATGACATTTTTATTGTTTGTTTTTTTTCAGACAGATAGAGCTTTCTTTTGGTGATATTAAATCACTGCTGTTTTTTTTTCTTGGTATATAAAAAATAAACTTTTGAAAAAAACGTTTTCTTTCTTTATGTTATAATATTACCCAAATCAGTGTATATCATTTAGTCTGTGTGAAAGTTATAGAGTGTACAAAACTATGTTATATATATTAGAAAATTGATCAATCCTGATGCACTGGCTGCCTATCTAATTTCTTGAGGCCCTAAAATACCAGGACAGCTTAAATACCCCCCCTCCCCCCCCCCCCCCACACACACACAATATGACCCTTTTTTGGAAAGTAGACAGTCCAAGGTATTTAGTAAAAGGCATGGTGAGTTTTTTGAAGTTGTAATTTTTTGTCACAATTTTTTGGAAAATGAAGACATGAATTTGTTTTATTTTCACACTTTTTTGTTATATACAGTACAGCATCATCATATGACTGGTGTTGCAGCGATTAGGTACAGGATCAAGGACTGGTGACCTATGTAAAAAAATGTAATCTTTTTTATTTCTTAACAATTTTTTTTAACATATGATCAGAGCAGTACAGTTTCATTATAGTGACACTGTACTACTCTGGGGAACTGATCAGGATTTTTTTTACACTATGCTTGCTTGTAACAGTGATGATTACTGTTATAAACAATAATTTTTATGAATGGCATCCATTCATTCACAGGGTGTACTATTGTGATAGCTGTGATTGCCACTTGGCTGTCATTTGTCTATAGTCCTATAGGCGGGAGTGGTTAAGTTAGTTTTGTATTGGACCTGATTCACTAGCAGTGAGGGCTACTGAGATCTCATCAGGCTTTCCTGGAAATATGATGCTCACTTATTCTTACTCAAGTATACACACAAGTATTTAATTATGAGCAATCATTCCCAAATGTTGCCGATGCATGTTATCAATTAATGAAAAATGGGAAAAAAAATTATGGTATTTCCTTTCTCCTACTTTCCAGATTGTATATATACTTGCCATTATATGCAAAATTGCTACCATTCTCATAGACTGTTTGCTGGGAAGAAGCCTATGTGTGGTGTTTTAATGGGAGTAATGCCAATGACTGGGATGAAGAGTTGTGTACTTTTCTGGGTCGGCTCTGGAGTGGGTGGTTTTTGAGGAAAAGGAGTCCCCTGTCTGATGGTGAGAAAAAACCCTTTTATGCAACATGTGTCAGGTGACCTGGACTCCCATATCTCATGGGCACCAGGTGGTCATTTGAACTTCTAGACCTTCTATATGGATCACGAGTAAAACATAGGCCTATGTGAAAGTGCTCTTGGCATGAAGGGGTTTAAGTGTGAATTAACTAGGAAGATATGAAGAAGAGGTCTAGGACCAGCATCTGTGCAAGTGATCAGTATATGGGTTTGGACTGAACACGAAGACGGAGTACAGCTGCACATGACAGCTACACGGAAATAAGCTGGGTCCCCTTACACCAAGATTCTGAAAGCTCGCAAATCAAAAATTTGGAACAGGAACAACCTATAATGCATGGCATAGCCTTTGCCCCTGATAAGCTGAATCAAGAGAATCAATCATTTAAAAGAATGAATAACCCAGCCCACATTCTTTAAAATGGTAGGCTCACAGCAACCATAATATCATTATGTGTTTGAACTGTTATGCCACGTACACACGATCGGAAATTCGGCCAGCAAAAGACCGATGAGAGCTTTTGGTCGGAAAATGCGACCTTGTGTATGCTCCATCGGACTTTTGCTGGACGAATTCCCGCCAGCAAAAGATTGAGAGCAGGTTGTCAATTTTCCGGTCTGAAAAAGTTCCGATCAGAAATTCCGATCGTCTGTAGCAATTCTGACACGCAAAATTCCTACGCATGCTCGGAAACAATTAGACACATGTTCGGAAGCATTGCACTTCATTTTCTCGGACTCGTCACAGTGTTGTACGTCCCCGTGTTCTTGACAGTCGAAAGTTCAGCAAACTTTTGTGTGACCGTGTGTATGCAAGCCAAGCTTGAGTGGAATTCAGTCGGAAAAAACATCCAAGCTTTTTCCGACGGAAAATCCGCTCGTGTGTACGCGGGATTAGGGAGGGATACTGATTTTTTTTTACATTTTTGCTGCGTTTCCCCCAGGTGTCCTCACTCCCAGCCTCAGGTTTAGATCTCTACCGGTATGATCTCCAGTTGACATATCCAGACAGAGGTGCCCTTCCTCTAGCTCCTTCAGTGCTAAGCAGAAGAACTTTTCCAGGCAGTTTAACTGCTTGCGGACCAACCGCCACAGTTTTACGGCAGCAGGTTGGCTCTGCTGCGCAAAATCACGTTATTGTACGTGATCTCGCAAGGCTTGCATAGCAGGCATGCGCCGCAAGCTCCGTTAGTCCGATCGCAGATACCCGCGATCGTCTCATGGAGAGGAAGAACGAGGAAATGCTGATGAAAACAAGCATCTCCCTGTTCTGCCTAGCGACAGGACACTGATCACAACTCCCTGTGATCGGGAGCAGTGATCAGTGTCGTGTCACACACAGCCCCTCCCCCCCACAGTTAGAATCACTCCCTAGGACACACTTAACCCCTGCAGCACCCCTCCTGGTTAACCCCTTCACTGCCAGTCACATTTACACAGTAATCAGTCCATTTTTAATCGCACTGATCACTGTATAAAAATGAATGGTTCCAAAATAGCGCCAAAAGTGTCCGATGCGTCTGTCATAATGTTGCAGTCACAATAAAATTGCTGATCACCGCCATTACTAGTTCAAAAAGAAAAATTATTAATAAAAATGCCCTAAAACTATTCCCTATTTTGTAGACGCTATAACTTTTGCGCAAACCAATCAATAAACGTTTATTGCGATTTTTTTTTCTAAATTGTCGCTCTTTTTTGTTTATAGCGCAAAAAAAAAAAAAAAACAGGGGTGATCAAATACCACCAAAAGAAAGCTCTATTAGTGGGGCAAAAGAAGGATGTAAATTTTGTTTGGGAGCCACGTCGCACAACTGCGCAATAGTCAGTTAAAGCGACGCAGTGCCAAATCGCAAAAAGTGCTCTGGTCTTTGGCCAGCCAAATGCTCCGGGGCTGAAGTGGTTAATAAAGATCCTCTCTCCACTCCACCTACTGGGCAGTGCATATTGAGATCTGTAGTTTAACCATTATAGTGTAGCCATTATATGGCTGAAATCCCAAACTACAACTCCCAGCATTCTCAGTGACCTTTCCCTGCATAGAAAAATATAGGCTTGCTTGGCATTATCTCTCTCCTTGCTGGCTGGAGGAGGATGGAGCAGCATATCATTAATATCACAATAGAGGCAGAGAGGTATCTGGAAAAGTGGGCGGTTACTGCCAGGAGATTTCGTAGCCCACTCGAGTCAGGCTCCAGGCACAGGAAATCAATTCACACCAATTCCACTAGTCCTTCACTTTTAGAGACGGCCCATGGGTGCAGCTTTGGTTCATAAACTATTTAGCTGAATACACCTTAGGCAATTGTGACAGGAGGCCCTTGATTTCACCTTGCATGCAAGGCCAACAAAAGCATTTTCTGACTAGCTTGAAAGACCTCTCTGAGCCTAGGTGACCATGCTCATCATGTAGAGCCATTAATATGGTCTCTGTGTTTTTCTGGTAGGAACAGCTGACATCTGTTGTCAGTGTGTTGTCAGTGTGTCTGAGGTGCCACTTCGATAGACCACCCTGTCTCTCAACCGCAGGTGATTCCACTCCCTGTGGGTCTGGGTTTTGACTCTGTTAAGATTTCAGTGTAAGATTGCAAAGGGAATCTTCCTGTTGGTCTTTCCGTATATCCTTATTTGACAGCCTGAGGAGGCCTTCGCCTCATATTTAGGAAAGGTCACAGTAATATTTGTGAACGCCAGCTGTGGTGACTCAGACGACTTCAGCTCCTGTCATCCCTTTGGCGTGGTGATCCTTCCCTTGACACAACGTAAATAGGGGTTTACAGTATGATTCATATACTTATCATAAAAGTCTCAATACAGTAATGTCACTTGTGCCCCAGTGTCCAACACAGCCTTGGTGTAGACTCCTTCTACTTGAATTGGCACTATATGTGAGGGACCCACCAATTGATTAAGGAACTTGTTCAGAGCAGGCTCAGAAGTCTGTACTTGCACTTTTCTCTTCGTTTGCTTCTGTTTTCCTCTCTGTTGTGTGGCAATCCTGGGAGAATGGTGTGCATTGGCTACCCGTGTCTGTCTACCTGAAAACAAAGAGTGTGAGTCGGGCCACTGGTCAGGAGTCACACAAGAGGCTTACTTTGGTATTTTGGACTCCCCTGGTGGCTTCTTCAATTCTTTCATATCGGAGCTCACTGTAGTGGAGGGGCCTTCAATTGTCTCCTTCACTGAGGCATCTTGGAGTTTCCCTCCAGCTTTCCAAAGAATAACTTAAAGATTGCCTTCACTACCTCAGCAGTTAAGTCAGCTACAGTCTCTCCCATTGGGCATTGTGCCTTAAGATGTCTGATTTCTGACATTTCCCCTCTCTCTGAACTTAGTGTGGACACAGTCTTTTTCATGTCAGTCAAGGACATTTGCATAGTTGTGTGAGCGCTATTACTTGTCATATCAACTTCTGGACTTCACAGAATGTTTGTTAAAAAGTAGCTTGCAACTGGGCCATTTGAGTTATGGCTTGAGTCAAAGCCTCAATAGCCGGGGGAGGACTAGCATCTTCATTAGTCTATGCGCTGTTGCTAGCTTGGGTTGAATAGTCCGCTGCACCTGGTTTGTGCCCTTTAGTCACCTTCATCATTTCTGAATATGTCAACAGGTTGCTCTGGTCCCTTGCCGCAGCTTAAGAGTAATGGGATCCAAAGGTTGTGCCAATTTCAGGATTTGAGATACTAGGGCTTTGCTTGTGGCTTCTGTGTTCCTTCCACTCTTTATGATGAAGGATCTTATCTAAGTGGGTAACATACTCTCACAATTCTTCACCCTCCCACTGATAGATATGATCGAAAAGGTAGATTTCTCCTGCCCAGCTCTCCACCCTACCATAGATTTCTTGAAAGGGCCTCTAAGCATTTGGTGGCCATGCATCCTGGTTTGCCTCATTTTTAAGTTTCGGATAACGTCTGAAGCCGGTGCCCACAGACTCTCAACTCTTCTCTTTCTCTTAATCAACTAATTTCCACTTGCTTGTACAGCTTTACTCAATCCAGTTGTCAAAGTCATCTTTCTGCGAAGGGATGAGGGTCTTCCCATAAAAGAACCACAGCTTCTGTACCCAAAATGGACCAGCACAGAAATATTCTTCATATGGCTTTCTATCAACTTCTTCATTTTGATGCAAATGGAAGTAGAAGGAACCTCTGGCAGCACCATAGATGCTGAGGCAGCCACCCAGGGTTCTCGTGTGACCCGTTTAGAACTCTCTGGATTTGCATCTGACATTCATAGCTGGATCGGGCTTATTGGTTAGCTGAAGGTTGACCTCCTGAAAACTGGAGGGGACCCCTTTTTTCCACTCCATCAGTACGTGGGTGCAGGAGATGCTTTGATTTATCTTCACATCAAGGATAAGTACCTGTTGGCCGGGAACGAGGGCCACTAGTGCTTGTCTGATCTGTTCTTCCATCCAATAATTCCCTGGAAAGTCAATCACTGCACACAGCTCTGGTTTGCTCTTGGCACCATTTAATAGCTGCAGTTGGGTCGGTGTCGACTTCATCCAGTACAACTATCTTGGATACTGACACTCAGAACAGAGAAATCCTGGGACAAGACCCCACAAGTAGCACTACTCCCGTAAGAGCTGCTAGATAGAATGGGTGCTCTGTTCTTTGCCTCGACCTTCTCAAGAACTTCCGCCCCTCTAACTGAGAGTAATATTTAGTACTCAATAGTTGTGCTATATCAAAGAAAACAGGCACCAAACCAGGTAGTAAAAGCAAACTTACTATATTGTCACCCAAGATGGTTGGTAACTAGGCAAACATCTAGATCAGAGTAAACAGTAGCAAGACCACCTCAAGAGCAGCAGTGATCAATAGTAAGGTTTACTCTACATAGTGCTGGAACTATACTGCCAATGTGCATTCATGGCGGAAATGCTAGTCTTGGACCAACTTGAAATGCACTGTCCTAAAGAAAAGGAGGATGGTAGCGGAGGTGGTAGGGCAACAAGGGGGGTTTGCAGAATAATTATTAATGAAGGGGCAGTCCTAGATGTTCTTCTGCCGGCTATCATTGAGGCCATTTAAGAGCATCTTTGCACTTAACGGCAGTCCCAGTTAACCTGCATGCAGTATAGGTGCAGTATAGGTGCCATATAGTCTCTGCACAGGTGCAAGGTAGATGTGGTTTAGACTCAGCAAATGATCTTTATAATGCGGTAATGAGGGTTGGTATAGGTGCAGTCTAGGTTTGGAATAAGTGTGCTATTGAGTGAAGTTTGAGTGCGGTATTGATTGGGTACACTTTGTGCCCTGCTCTCACTGGCTCAGTCCCTGCTAGCAGTATCAGCAATGGGCAAATAGCCCTCTTACCAGTCTCTGAGATGCTGTAGTGACCTCTCGCTGTGGAAAGTGGGCCCCCTGAGACTCTGGTGATCATTGGAGGGAAGCAGATGGTGAGTGGATGCTCAAGTCTCCCTGCTGCACCAGTGCAGGGGTTGTGATGTGAGTGGTGCACCCGCCCCCCCCCCCCCCCGGGTATCCTCACTCCCAGTCTCAGGCTTGGATCTCTGCTGCTATGGTCTTCGGCTGGCAGGGGAATATCCAGGCAGAGGTGCTCTCCCACTAACTCCCTTGGTGCTAAGAGGAAGAACTGGTCAGTTTAATAAAAATCCTCTCTCCACTCCTCCTACTGCACAGTGCATATTGGTATCAGGGGTTTATCCATTGTAGTGTAGCCATTATATGGCTGCTGTCTCAAACTACAACTTCCAGCATTCTCAGTGCTCTGCAGGCTTGCTTGGCTTTAGTTCTCCCCCTGCTGGCCAGAGGAGGATATTGCAGCATATCTATAATATCATAGTAGAGGGAGAGAGGCCAATAAAAGCAAAAGCAAAGCAATGTGTCCTTTCTACATGTTGTAGCCCAGCACCTGGCTACACAAGATTGGCCCTGATAAACTTCAATGGGCCATAAAGTTTGTGACCGTTTTTGTTAGCAAAAATCACAAAACTGTTTCCAAAACCGAACCCAGGCAGATTCTATATCCCTAGTAGAAAGTGGTTTGTTAAAGTGTATATAAAACCAAGAACATCTATATAATTATTTGTAGCTTACCAGTCCTTAGATGTGGCAGCTGCAATAATTGTATTTTCTTAGTTTTTTATTCTTTATTTTCACCTGGTGATTCTGCCAGTAACACACTTCCTGTACTATGGTGACAATGCTTGCACTACATACTGTAATTGATTGTAGATCTAACAGTGATTGTACAAGCACATTTTATAGTGTATATTCATCCTAACTGCGATTCATGAGTACAATTTATTGTGACAAAGCAATTGATAATACTGTAATTGTACCTTAAGGCTTGGTTCACACTGCTGCTACATATAAATCGTTTGACTTCCAGTGCAACTTTGCATTGCTACTTCCTTGCAACTTGATGCAACTTCAATGTGACCTTCATGCATCCTCGATGTTTTGCAGCTTTGGTTTTGGGAAATCAAAACAATACAGAGTGTGACACATATTACTGAACTTACAAAACCATCTGAAGTCAAAAATAAGACAAAAAAAACTTCCTTGTGACGTTTGTGATTTTAACATTGCAGTCTATGGCTCTCATGTCACAAGGAAGATGCAGAAATGTAGTGCAGGAACTATTTTATTTTTTGTCTCTGCGACTTGAGTTGCAGCAATTAAGATGTCTCCAATTGAAATTAATGTGTTTTGATTTTTAATGCGACTTTCTGTGACGCACATCACAGCTTAGCATATAATTCCCCTATAAAAGAACTTCCTCATATGACAGTGCTGAGGCATTTTGCCTTCTTTTAGCCTCACAGATGTTTATCAAGACTTTGACATCATTAGAGGCATCCTTCACATCTGTTCTGATCCTTTACCTGCAATCATGGGCATCCGCAGGGAGGGGCAAGGGGGGTCAAGTGCCCCTCCCTGGAATCAGGGATCGGATCTTAAATTCAGCACAGTTGTGTCTCTATCGAGGTGCCGCACCCGGGTGCCACCCTCCAGTGGGGTGACACCATTAAGGTGCTGTCAAGTGTAGTGTGACTTTAGGCTCTTTTCCCTGCTCAGTCCAGCAGAGAACTTGGCGGTGCTGTGACGGAAGAATGGCGAGCTGCGGGCTATCAGAGGTTTCCGCCGCTTGCCCCACCCATTCTCCTGTCAGGGAGAAGAGACGGCGGCTCTCACCAGGTTCCCCACCCAGCTTCCTGCCCTGCTCCGTTCCTTCCCTATTGGCCATAACTGAGGGCCAATCAAAGGCGACTAGGAGAGGCAAGTTTCATGGGACAGGTAGTCCCAAAAGATTGGCGGCTCCATTTTCCACAGGGAGGAGGCTACAGCTCGATCAAGAGAGAGATTGAGAGACTGCAGCCTGGAAAGAAGCTGAGGGAGAGAGTGCTACAGGAAGAGGAGTGTGCTGGGCGGAAGCCAGAGAGAGAGCCTGCCAGGGCCACAAAAGAGAGTCATGCTGTCCAGCACCACCAGAGAGAGAGCCACACTGGCCAGCACCACCAGAGAGAGAAATACTGAGCCACTACCAGGGTACAGACATGCTACACTACTGACCAGAGTCGCCCCCGGGGAACCCAGAGTGAACGATCGCCCAGCCGGAGTGATCACTGCTGTAGTTTCGCTGGGTCTGGTAAGAGAGCCTGTTGGCCATTACCCATTACTTATCCTAGGGACTGTAATACATCTGCAGACTCTGACCATAATAATGTGATAATGACATTGTCAAAAAGTGGCGGTGCATGGGTGACCCTAAAATTATGCCCCCCCCTGAATAAAGTTCTGTGGACGTCCATGCCTGCAATTATGGTGTCATTGGGGGGCAATGTCTAGGAACAGATGGAATCGCCCAGTGATAGCTTATCCCTCCACCAATATGATTGTTGGCTTACAGTGTGGCAGAATGGATATCAAAGTAACCTTTGGCAAATGAACAACAGTGGAATGTCCACTGTGATTGCTATATCATTCCCAACTGACTTACCTTGCACTGTTTGAAGATAAGGCTGTCTGAGTCTAGGTCCAATCTGAGTGCTGCCCATGGGTGCTAGAAGACTGCTTTGGCTTTAGACCAATCTACTGTACAGCTGGTCATGCACTAGCAGAGTCTCCTTCAGCATTTTTTGTTTTAACGATCGTTCATTTTGCTTATCAATAGTGGGGTCAAACCAGTGTTAGTTTTCAACCACAGTGACAAGCAAATTCAAAGGAGCAGGGTGGAACATTCTTCTTGAATGAACGAATTTCTGACAGTGAATGTGGTTTTCATTAGAGCTGTGCATGGTGAAAAAATGAATTTTGTTTTGGATCCAGTCGGTAAGTTAATAATTTTATTTGGTCATATTAGTTATGTTAGAATGATTCGTTTTCGGAATTCATTTTACATATATTCGTTATTTTCAAATCGATTAGAAATTTGAATTTCAGAAGATGGCTATATTCATGCTATTTTATTCTATTCAATTTTTTTTCTATTCTAGTCTATTATTTTCTATTCTAATCTATTCTATTCTTCTATATTCTATTCTAGTCTACTCTTTTCCCTTCTATTCTTTTGTGTTCTGTTCTAATCTATTCTTTTATTTTCCTTTTCATTCTATTCTGTTTTATTCTATTTTATTTTATTCTGTTTTTTTTTATTATATTCTATGCTGTTCTGATTTATTCTATTCTGTTTTTAATATATTCTTATTTATTCTTTTATCTTCTATTCTATCCTATCCTATTCTATTCTGTTTTATTCCATTCTATTTTATTCTTTCCTATACGATTCAGTTTTATTCTAATCTATTTTGTTCTATAAAGCAGCTTAAGTAGGAATCATCATCTTATTTCACTTTTATATCTTACTGTAATTATTGCAATATTTTTTTCCATTTTGAATTTGAATTTATTTTCAAATTCAAATTTATTTTCAAATTCGGATAATTCATCTCAATATAATTTTTTTTGGATTCATTGAAATTTGCTACTATTGTGATTTGGAAATTCGGATACGTCCAAATCTCTGAAAATAAAATTTTGTCCGAACTTTGATTTATGATGAGAATTGCTCATGTCTAGTTTTCATTCGGGAAAGTCCATTCACTCCTGAAAGGGCATCCACCTTCACCCGGTCTTGCTTCCGGGTTCACGTACTGCGACTGTCTCAGTGGCCAAGCACAGGGCTCTAAAGGGACGGCACAGGTATGCTGTGCCTTTGGAGCATGTGTGCCGTGATGTCACAGGCTGCATGCCGTGTGCATATCTCCTAAACAGTGCAAGTTTAGGAAATATTCACTGTACTTACAGGTAAGCCTTATTATAGGCTTACCTGTAGGTACAAGTGAAAAAATAAAAAAAAACTTTACTACCACTTTAATAATGTCAATCGAATGGAAGGGGTTGCCTAGTCTAGAATCTCATTCTGCCCTTATCCATCCATGCAGACACTAGTTTAATACCCCTTAAGGCTCTGCAATGCACAGTGTTGTGATGTCTAGTGATGACTATAGATGACTATAGAGGAAAACTATACCCAAAATGAAGCTAGTTACATCATATGCATTGGATAAAAGAGTTACTGATAATTTTTCCATCTATATAATACAAAAAATTCCCAGCACACTTAACAGCTATCTATGGGAAAAAAAATACAGAGTTTAACAACTCTTGTTAAAAAAGGTTTTAGTTGCACACGTTTGCAAATATATGTGGAGGCTGCACTGCCTTGTCAATGTCCCTCTGTGAAGTGTGGCCCCCTAATTCTATTCTATGAGAGCCTCCACCTTGGAGCATATATAACAATGAATGGCTTGCAGTCAAAAACTAGGGGGCAGCTGAAAACTAACAAATATGGTAATCAATTTATAACTAGATTGGGGTCTTCAGTCGTCATTGTGCTGTGCTGTACTGGGCTTTTGGTGTGCCTCTGCACCTTTAACCACTTGCCGACTGCTGCACGCCGATATACGTCGGCACAATGGCAACAGTGGGCAAATGAGTGTACCTGTATGTCCCCTGTAATTGGCGGGGCTAGTGGGCACGTGCGGGCGTGCCGCTTACAGCGATACCGTGCCTGCGGGACCCGCGGACTCGATGTCCGCCGGTGTCTCGGCGATCGTGTCACGGAGCTGCAGAATGGGACGATGGCAAGGCATTTCCCTATTCTGTCTAGTGACATGACAGAGATTACTGCTCCCTGTGATCGGGAGCAGTGATCGCTGTCATGTCAGTGGTAGCCCATCCCCCCCACAGTTAGAATCACTCCCTAGGACACACTTAACCCTTGATTGCCCCCTAATGTTTAACCCCTTCCTTGCCAGTGTCATTTACACAGTAACCATTTACACAGTAATCAGTGCATTTTTATAGCACTGATCGCTGTATAAATGACGATGGTCCCAAAATAGTGTCAAAATTCTCCGATGTGTCCACCATAATGTCACAGTCACGATAAAAATCGCAGATCGCCGCCTTTACTAATAAAAAAAAAATTATAATAAAAATGCCATAAAACTATGCCATACCCCTATTTTGTAGACGCTATAACTTTTGTGCAAACCTATCAATATACTCTTATTGTGATTTTTTTTACTAAAAATATGTAGAAGAATACATATCGGCCTAAACTGAGGAAAAAAAATGTTTTTTTTATATATATTTTTGGAGGATATTTATTATAGCAAAAAGTAAAAAATATTGCTTTTTTTTCAAAATTGTCCCTTTTTTTGTTTTTAGCGCAAAAAATAAAAACCGCAGAGGCGATCAAATACCACCAAAAGAAAGCTCTATTTGTGGGGAAAAAGGGACTTAAATTTTGTTTGGGTACAATGTCGCACGGCCGCACAATTGTCAGTTAAAGCAACGCAGTGCTGAATCGCTCTGGTCAGGAAGGGGGTAAAATCTTCGAGGGCTGAAGCGGTTAAAGAGGAACTGCAGTCTGCTCACATAATCTGTAATAAAAAACATCTTTGCCATTCTGAAGTTTCCCTCCAACCACTTTGCATATTATTTTGTATATACTGTGATTCTGTACTCGCCAAATATGCTGTAGACATGTGCGATTAGTTTCGTACGAATCGAAAATTCGTATGAATTTCCGTAAATTCGTATATTCGGGAGGATCCGAAATACGAATTGCCATCCTTCCGAATTCTGTACGAAATACGAAATTTAGTTTACGAATTTCGGATCCAAATTACGAAAAATTACGAAAAGTTGACGAACCTAAAAGTTAAAAACCCAGGAAGTCAGCACAGCACAGGGATGGTGGGAGCCCCTCATAATGATAAATTCATCATAACGAACATTCGTAATTGTTATGAGAAGTTAACAAACCTAACAAAAATTCGTATTTCGTACGAAATTTCGGACACAAATTACTAAATACGAATTAATTCTAATACGAAACGTAACGTAACGAAACAAAACAAATTTATTGACGGCGCACATGTCTAATATGCTGCAGAAATCTCCATCCACTGAGTCTGGCTGCAACCATTTTAATGGTGGGCAGCTGAAGCTGCTGCCTGTTCACTTCCTGGATTTACACAGACACACAGAGGCATGCCTCCAGCTCTGCAGCCCTGCAGCTCTCATTGGCCCTCTTACGACTCATCCCCCCTCCCTTTCTGACAAACTTTCACGAGAGTGAGAGAGAGAGCTGTGCATGATGTCATAAACCTAGGATTTTCACCAGACAATAAACAGGAAGTGGGCTGTATAAGGTATTTACTGGCAGAAAAAACAAACAAAGTTAAAACAACAAGGGCAGAAGATTTAATAGATGGAAAGATGAAAAAATTAATGAAGGTCCACTTTAAAGAGGAATGGAGTACCTCCTGCTATACCTGCCCTCTATTTATTAATTTCACATATATATGTGAATATGTAAGTAATTAGCATTGAGGGTGATTCCGCGGGGCATAATAACTATATATCTGCTCCAACACATTCACAACATACCCTTCAGACCCATTGATTGGGTGGATTAGGTGCAATGCTCTGGTCAGGAGACTAGCAGCTATTAGTTCTTGATATTCCACTATTAAGGAATACTAAGGGGCATAATTATTTAAAAAAAAAACATTTGCACAGCCTTTAGAAATAATCCCTGTACTGTATTTAAACTCTTGCTTACTGGGCACTTAAACCCCCCTCCTGCCCAGGCCAATTTTAAGCTTTCAGCAGTGTCACAATTTGAATGACAATTGCACGGTCATGCTACACTGTTCGCAAATAAAAATTTTATAATTTTTTTCCCAAAAATAGAGCTTTCTTTTGGTGGTATTTGATTACCTCTGGGTTTTTTATTTTTTGTTAAAAAAATGAAAAAAGACAGAAAACTTTAAGAAAAAATACAAAACTATTTTGTTATAAAATTTTGCAAACAGGTAATTTTTCTCCTTCATTGATGTACGCTGATGAGGCTGCACTGATAGGCACCGATAGGCTGCATTGATGGGCACTGATAAGGCGTCACTGGTGGGCACTGATGAGACGTCACAGGTGGGCAATGATGAGGCATCACTGGTGGGCACTGAGAGGTGACACTAATGGGTGGCACTGATGAGTGGCACTGACGGGCAACACTGAAGGGCATTGATAGGTGTCACTGAAGGGCACTAATAGGTGGCACTGATTGCTGGCACAGATGGGCACTGATAGCTGGCACTGATGTGCACTGATGGGTGGCAGTGATGGACAATGATGGGCACTGGTAGGTGACACTGATAGGCAGCACTGCTAGGTGGCACTGATGAGGCATTGATTGGCACCACTGGTGGGCATTGATATGTGGTACTCCTGGGCATTGATAGTTGGAACTGATTGGTGGCACTGATATACACTGGTGGGCACTGATATGCACTGTGTGGGCACTGGCAGGTGGTACTGGGTGGCACAGATGAGGCGGCTGTGCCTCTTCCTTTTCGGGACTGATGTCCCTTACACAAAAGCCGATGATCAGCTTTTTTTTCTTCTCACACTGTCAGCTTGAGGAGAAAAAAACAATTACCGATCTTCTGTTTACATCACGTGATCAGCTGTCATTGGCTGTCAGCTGATCACATGGTAAGTGGCCGGGATTGATCTGTGATCACCCGAGTCTCATTGACTCGGTGATCACACCGCTTGATCGTGCAAAGGGGAGGACGTCTATTGACGGCCTCCCAGTAATGTAGGTCTGCGCTGTAGCTGTCATCTGGCTATAGCGCGGATGGGAACAGGTTAAAATGTTTTTTTTTCTATGATCATCAGCTCCATCTAGTGGTCATAAGTATTTAAAGATAATACCACATTATGGACACTAGATAGAGTTGACAATAATTGGGAATAAACATATTAGGCAATTTACAGGGACTATTTGTGACTGCTGTGCAAATGCTGGGACATTCGAACAGCAAGTTTTTCTAGTAGACCTCTTTGGGTCTTTTATGAGGGCCAGTGACTCTTCTGCATCAGACTGGTTTTAAACTGGAAGTAAATGCAAACTATAAGTATTCTTAAAAATGCTGCTTCCCCCTCCTACTTCCTATGCTGCCTAACCATTACAAAAGAGATATGTGGAAATACCTTTTCTTAATTTCCTCTGATGTGGACACATGGTTCACAAGCGCCAGCTCTCCTGTACCAGGAGATGCTTGACAGTTGCTCTTATTTATCGAAGCCATGACATCACCTGGCTGCTTTCATTGCTCATCCATTGTTGGTGCCCTCTCCCCTGCAGCAGCAGCTCTGGATCACCATACCGCCCCAGAAAGGATTAATAAAAGGTACTTCCACTGATCTTTTTGTAAAGGCTGGGCAGGATAGGTAGGAGGGGAAGGCATCATTTTTTAGAACAGAACCTTTACTTCCACTTTAATCTTCAAGTGATCTGAACTCTGCACTGTACCGAAGATCAGGACTCTACTTAGGTATTTTTACACTTTTAGACCTTTCTTTTCTTTAACTTTTTTGCATATTTTTTTTTCCCACTAATCAATATTTAAAAATTATTAAGTCTGAAAGTGTCTACATCACAAGTTTTTTTTTTTTTAAATAATTGACTTTCCTATGCAAAAAAAAGATTTAGATTTGGTTTTAAAGGCACTTTAACCCCTTTGTGCCTAAAGGTAAAACAAATGTTAAAGCGGAGTTCTGCCGAAAAAAAAAAAAATTTAAGTCAGCAGCTACAAATTCTGCAGCTGCTGACTTTTAATAATCGGACACTTACTGTCCCAGGGTCCAGCGATGCGGGGGAACGAAGCCCCGCTCGTCTCCCCCTCCTCTCTGCGGCGCCGGCATTGTCACTGTGGGCGCCCGGCTGTGGCTTCACAGCCGGGCACGCACTGCGCATGCACGAGCTGCGCTGCGTGCTGTGACTGGCCGGGCAATCATCTGGGACCTGTGACGTGTCCCAGATGATTGCTGAGAGGGAGGGGGGAGAGGTGAACTTCCTTCCGGCGCCGCGGTGCCCCGGGAGGAAGTGGGAACTTCCATTTTTGGGTGGAACTCGGCTTTAATGCCTAAGCACAATTTTGCAACTTTGTAACTTAGTAAAACTGTATATATCATCAGAGCTGCTTTGTGCATCTAAAGCCCCATACACACGCGCGGACAATCCGTGGACCAGGTCCGTCGGACCATGTCCGTCATACTTTGTCTGATGTTGGTTTTGCGTACACACGATCGGACAAAGTTGTCGGAAAATCCGATCATTCTGAACGTGGTGACGTTTGTTGCCTACGACGGGACTACGTAGAGGCTAGTAGCCAATAGCTATGGTCTTGTAATGTGATCTGAGCATGCGTAGCACTTTGTCCGGTCGGACAAGCGTACACACGCTCGGATTTGGTGTGATCGGACCGGGTTGACGGGAAATCTTTCCAGCAGGAGATAAGACTTTGTCCGACGGACAAACCGACGAACACTGTCCGATGGTGCATACACACGGTCTGATTTTTCAACAACCTTGTCCGATCGGACCAAATTGATGAAAAAGTCCGACCGTGTGTATGGGGCTTAAGTGGTTTATACAGTGTTTTTATTTTCAGGATAAATTAGGCTTTCATTTGGTGGTTAATGGTAATAGATATCTCCTGATTTTTTTTTATTATGAAAGGAAAACTGGGCCAAAATATATATTTTTTAAAATATAGCTGTATATTTCTTGCTACTACCATAACCTTCCACCAAAGAACAAAACAAAATAAATTCTCCTGCTCCTGACAATCGCAGCAATACTACAGATGTGTATGTTAGTTGTTGTCTGTACTCGTAGTAGAGCTCAAAAACAATAGTGCGCATTTTGTTTTTTCTTATCTTACCAAAAACACACTGACACTAACATTTTTGACCTTTGACCCTGATCTTGACCTTTGATCCTGACCTTGACCCAAACACTAACGCTGGCACTGACCTAGCTCAAACCTTGATCTAGGTTTTTTTTTTCTGTGTATTTAAAAAAAAAATATATATATTATTATTTTTTTCAACGCTTTTTTTTTCTCTACAAGGAGAGAGAGAGTTACAATGTATCTCCCTCCTCCATTCACAGAGAGAGAAAACACGGGGGGGGTGCTTCACAGTGACTGATCACTATGATAGCCAATCAGAGGCTATCACAGTGATCGGGAGTTACGGGTCCTGATCGTTACTACGGAATCGCCAGCACAAAGTGAGATGCGTAAATATGCGGCCCCACGGAAAAAAGCCCAGTCCAGTGGGGCTGCATATTTGGATACGCTTGGCGCCAAAGGGTTAACATTCTTTACTTATTGCTTATTAACGAGGGGTGGGCTCCCTCCACGCAAACCTGCCCTCAATCTATCCATTACTCGATGTGTGCTCCTACTATGGAGGCTTGGGAATTTTCCTTTGTTTTTGTATGGGAACTTTGATGGGGACTCTAATGTGAGGGGGCTCTGATAGGAATTCTGATGTAAGGGGGGACTCAAGCTTATTTGTATTTCCTTAGTTTTTTTTTTTACTGAAGTTTTTTCTCTGCTGTTCTAAATCCTATCATGCTGATTAAAAAAAAAAAAAAAAAAAAAAACAAGTGAAATGTATACATTTATTTAAATTTGACTAATTTATTTATATAGCCAGATGCTGGCTAAATTGCCTGTGTCATCAGGGGCAAAGAAGACACTGTACAGCTTCAGCCACAGGGAGACTGTTCTCTCCAGCTCTCAGCTTAGATATTACATTGTCATATCCTGAATGTAGAGCGAAATCAAACAGAAGAGCAAAGGATCTTGGGACATGTTGTCCAGAAAGCTAAGTTGACACAGGTAATGGAGCAAACTACAAGTTCCAGCCGGCTGGAGGGAGAGAACAGAATGCTGGGAGAGTTAATAAATAGCCTGAGTTGGTGAGGAGGCGGCCTCTTGGGACTGCTGCATTCAGCTGAGAACAGGGACCCGGATGCTCGGAGGACTGCACGGAGCGCCGCGACCTAGTCAATGTGAAGAGCACTTTGTGGATGGGCGAGCGGATCCCCATTGCCAGCTTCCTGCTGACTGAATGATCATTGATGGGGTCACCTACCTCGCCCTAGACACAGACCCTGCTGAACCCCAGCGACGCAAGGTGTGCGGTCTGGCACCTCTTCCCTGGTGACAGATTCTCCTGAGACTCCCTATTCCCTTGAGCCTGGTATTGTCCGAATTGGTGAGCGGCAAAAAGCCCACCTTCTATACACCCTAAGAGACACTGCATGCAGACACCTTATTCCATTTCTTTGCACCAAATAATATTTAACAAGGAGACACTTTGCACAGGCTATTTACAATATTGCATGCCTTTACACAGGGAATGGACCGTCGCAAACTACAAGCTCCAACTGGCTGGAAGGGGTAACGAATAAGTAAGAGGGAAACGAATGCTGGGAGGGGTAATAAATAGCCTGGGTTGGCGAGGAGCCCTTGTTAAGCTAGCGGAAGACACCGGATCTCTACATCATCAGGGAAAATCCGACAACATACATTTGTTCGCGGAAAATCTGAAAACCTACTATCCAACATTTGTCCATGGAAAATCCATCAACAATTGTCCGATGAAGCATACACACAGTTGGATTTTCCGCCAACAGCCTGTCATCGGCTTTCCCGTCGGAAAGTCCAATCGTGTGTACGAGGCTTAAGAGTTTGATATTGTTGCTGTTGATCTTATTATGATTCTCTTTAAATTGCATACCTGTTCAAGTGTGTTGAGAGTCTGAGACTATAACAATATTTACCTAAGCCATTATTGTACTACTTACGTATCTTAAGAACGTGAGTAAAATAACATTTGGTTCCTCTATTGCAGTTTGGTGTCTGTACGAATGCATTTGCAGTTTAGAAAAGTCCGAACCCAGGATGTCAGTGGTGTCGGGAGATTTTTAAGGTGAGGGCAATCTTTGGGGTCAATCATGTTCAAGCGGCTCTCATGGGTGTGGCGCTACATTTAGAAAACTTATTTATTTTTTTTGCCTGTGGATGTTTGAAAAATATACAATGTGGCCCTCATACTGAAAAGTTCAGAGACCCCTGCTATCCAATAAAACAACATAAGAAATATAAGTAATGTTTCTGTAAAGGTCTATGGGGATGACTTTCTAAAGGTGTAGGACTGTTCTTTTGTCAAACCAAGGTTGTGCTTACTTCAATCCTCCAATCACATGCAAACCAAAAGTCCTGTTTTTCAGTCCTCTGCAGATGATTGGATAGTTACTATGCTAAGTGAACATTCCTGAAAATTTTGCGGTCTTAATTAAACCTCTCTCCCAGAACATCCAAAACAATCAGGGTTATTTACTAAAGGCAACTCCACTTTGCACTACAAGTGCAAACTACAAGTGCAAAGTGCACTTGAAATTGCACTGAAAGTACACTTGGAAGTGCAGTCGCTGTAGATCCGAGGGGGACATGCAAGGAAAATAAAAAACAGCATTTTAGCTTGCACATGATTGGATAATAAAATCAGCAGAGCTTCCCCTCATTTCAGATCTACCCCTCAGATTTACAGCGACTGCACTTCCAAGTGTACTTTCAGTGCAACTTCAAGTGCACTTTGCACTTGTAGTTTGCACTTGTGGTGCAAAGTGGATTTGCTTTTCGTAAATAACCCCCAATGTTCTTAAGCTAAACAGAAGCATTTTAAGGTATTAATAATCTCCATAAGAAAATTAAATGCAAATCACTGATTTTATGTTATGTTCCCAAGTATCTTTTCCATCCAGCAGTGACAGGTAAGCACTAACACAACAACACTTCCAATTTCCTTTGTGATTATTTAAAAATTGCCTTTTCCACATTTTTCTTTTTCATTTTTAATTTAAAAAGTCTGTTTTGTTTTGGTAATGGAACTAGGGAAGTCACAAGTTCACTTTGTTGAAACCTATGTTTACTTCAATAATGAATAACAGGGACAAGGGAGAATCATCCAGTACAACAATTTCATTTTATTAATCATCGAATGCACGCACACAAAATCTTGAAAGTTGCATGAAAGAAATAGATGGAAAGATAGATGAAGCTATCAGGAAAAAATATAAGGTGCAGTGTTTTGTTTTTCAAACCTATCCTCAAGTGTGACTAATAAGGTATGCTCACCGGCTCTTCTCACATACAGATAATTAGTATGTTCCTTTACAATGGTCCTAACTTACATAGCTATAGCGAAACTTGGATATCTGGAAAATGTGGTCTTTAGAAGTACTAATTAGAAAGTTAGGGAAATATCAGTTTAATATAAATGTTTGTTCTTTTTACATATTAAGCAACTACCGGTAAATAAAAAATGTGTCTTTTGTTTGATTGGCTGTATTTTAAAGATAACCTCTATCCTTTAAGCCCCTGTTCACATTGGCACAATTTGACATATCAAATCACATGCCAAATTGCAGCCTATTGCCGGCAACGGCACTGTCTCAATCGGTGTGATGCCGGCTTTGCGGCACCGCACTGATTTCAGCAGAACTCGCACAATTTCAAACCTGCGTTCAGTGTGAACGAGGGCTTAAGCCCAACTCCAGGAAACCTAAAAATTCTCACCTGCAGTGGAGAAGCATTCACACTGCAAGGACTAACTACTCCTTTAGTTTGACCCCTTGGCGCCGGCCGCACGCAAATATGTGGCCTTCTGGCGGATGGGCCTGGGGCCGCAAATTTGTGTCAATACAGCTATGGTTAGAGCGCGGTGCCCTGCGCATCCTGCATAGTTAGCTGCGGCTAATGGAAGGCTCCTTATCGCTACTTGCGATAGGGAGCTTTCCGATTATGTCACCACCGTGACAGCCAATCATGGCGGTCACATGATCATAAACCACACCCCATCTCCTGGCATCCTAAACCCATTAACCTCCTACAGCCCGCTGTATATGAAAAATGACAGCGGCGAGATCATATGACGTTGCCCCAGTGTCACCGTTCTTGCACGGCCCCAATCTCGGTAAAGAGCCCATTACGCCACTCTTTACCCATGTGATCGGCTGTGTCCAATCGCACATCAGTGCCACCTATCTGTGCCACCTATCATTGCCCATAAGGGCCGCCCATCAGTGCTATTAGTGCTCATCAGTGCCACCTATCAGTGCCCATTAGTGCAACATATTAGTGCCTCCTTATCAGTGCCACCTAATTAGTGCCCTTCAGTGCCGCCAAATCAGTGCCCATAAGTGCCGCCTCATCAGCACACCTCAGCGAAGGAGAAAACTTTCTTATTTACAAAATTATCGGACAGAAACTAAGAAAAACTTTTTTTTTTTCAAAATTTTCTGTATTTTTGAATTTTTTAAGCAAAAAATAAAAAACCCAGCAGTGATGATTAATTACAACCAAAAGAAAGCTATATTTGTGTGAAAAAATATATACAAATTTCATTTGGGTACAGCATTGCATTACTGCAAAAACATCATTGTGTGACAGCGCTAAAATTGGCCTAGCAGGAAGGGGGTATAAGTGCCCAGTATTGAAGCGGTTAAATTTATGTTTTTATTTTTTATTTTTTATTTTTTATTTTTTTTTTTAAATATTTTTTTTAAATTTTTATTTTAAATATTTATTATTTTTTTATATTTTTCTTTAATTTTTTTTTTATAAATTTTTTTTATTTATTTTATAATTTTTATATTTTTTTAATTTATTTTTTTTTTAATTTTTTTTATTAATTTTATTATTTTTATTTTTTTATTAATTTTATTTTTTTTTTATTATTTTTTTTATTTTTTTTTTTAATTTTAAATAAATTTTTTTTTTTATTTTTATTTTTTTTAATTTTTTATTTTATTTTTAATTTTTTAACCCCTTCTTTTTTTATATTTTTTTTTAATTAAAACTTTTTTTTTTTTTTTTTTTTTTTTAATTTTTAAATATTAAAACAAATTTATTTTTTTTTTTTGTTTTAAGTATGTTTTTATATATTGTGTTTAGTGGTTTAATTGGTTGTTAATGGTGGTGGGGTATTTTTGGGTAGGTATTTTATTGTTTGTTTTTTTTAAAGGGCAGGAAGGCGCTGGCTCAAAGGGATTAAGTGAGAGGAGAAGCATTTTTACTTTCCTGATCCTCCCTTCCCCAAGCAAAGCGGTGCTTCTCCATGCTCCAGCGGTGGACTATCCCTTGGTGTCACCACACCCACAGGCTATGGACCCTGCATTGGTCTTAACAACTTCAGGACTGGTGGAGCATGGGGAAGAAAACACTACAGGGATTGATGTTGCAGCGCAGAGTAACGGGTTAGTAGATCTCCTTTTTTTAAGTTCCCTAGACATAAATGAGCAATTAACCCTTGCGGTGCGATGCAGCCCCACTACAGAGGGTAATTTTTACATTTTCTGGAGCTGAACTTCAGGTTGATAATAAATGACACACATTACTGCAGCTCCGTATTCATTAAAGCAGACATGCTTATTATGTAGTGCAAGTACTTAAATTTCACTTGGTATAGGTCCCTGGACAGTAGAGTTCAGACTGGGTAAGGGAGAAACATCACAAGGTGCCAATCAGTTTTGCTGTAATACAATGAGCATGCAGATATCAGGAGAGAGCAGAGTGATAGTGAGATAAGCCGTCAGTGTGGTGCTTCCCCTTTCACTGTTCAGTAACAGCCAGAGGGGGGGGGGGGGTAGTTCCTGAACTGAATTGGGTCTCTTCCCTTGCCAGATAGGGCTGTACTGTGTGGCAGAGTACCCATCCATTGCTTTCATTACTATTATTCATGTTTCAATAAAGGCATTCTACTTTATTTTCTTTATTTTATTTTATTTTAAAGTTTCCTGTTCCATGTGTGGCAGAGTTGTTTTAACCCCAGAACATGATGGACAGAAATACAAAGCCACCAAATACACCAGAACAGGAACTGAGATGATCGTCTCTATTTGGAACAGCAGTTTCAGTGAACATTTCTAATAGGCTTTACTAAGGAGAAATTTCTTCTTTGTCTCTCTGGAGCAGGAAGTGAATTCAAATCTCCCCAATGAGACATGGACTTTACTTTTTATGTGGAACTCCAGAAGAAACAGTTTTTTAGTTTGCGATAGAGTAGAGTAGGGTCAGAATTTCAGGTTTTTATTGTGGTCAGGGCCGGGACAAGAGGGGGGGCAAAAGGGGAGCCTGCCCTGGGCGCCATTAACTTGTGAAGTGGGAAGGGCACCAGGAGGAGAGTTTCTGCCATTACAAGCGGACAGGAGTAGTGACAGGGGCATCACTACTCCTGTCAACTTGGCACTGGAGGAGAGAAGCCAAATCAGGAGAGGAGGAGAGAGCTGGGGGGTGTGCTTTGCTCTCTCTCCTATCCAGCTTCACGCGCCTGTCACTGCAGCTCTTGCATCAGATCGGGGACTCCTTGCAGAGCGGCAGTGGAGTGCCAAGCACTTGAGCACAAAGAAACAGCTCTACTGTCAGGCAGAGTCATCTCTGCCCGACAGAGGACAGTTAGTCCACCCTCTGCTGCTCTGACATGATGTCATATCCAGGCCGGGAAGTGAGCGGGTGCAGAGCAGTATTATGGTTACACAAGTGTGAGTGTAGCAGCTGAAGATAGCATCAGCTTAATAGAAAGAAATGATTAACCCCTTAAGGGGAATGATGGAGTTAATTAACTTTGCCAGCAACACTGCCACTGGTCATTGCAGTATTAGTTGCCAGTGACAGTGTTTATTTACCCCTTGCATTACTAGCTAGTGGAAATGTTGTTTAACCACCTCACTCCCACTAGGGGTTAATCATTTATTTGTACAAAGACACATTAGTGGCAACTGTCATTGTCATTATCTTTAACCCCTTGCATTACTGGCTAGTGGCAATGTTAATTAACCCCCTCACTTCCCCAAGGATTTAACAATTTGTACAAATCCACATTCGTGACCAGGCTAAGTGTTTATTAATCCCGGGTTCGGGTGGTTATTACTGCATAAACTGGCACCAATACTAGGGGCTATTACTGCATAAATTGGCACCAATACTAAGGGTTATTACTGCATAAACTGGCACCATTACTAGGGGTTATTACTGCGTAAACTGGCACCAATACTAGGGGTTATTACTGCGTAAACTGGCACCAATGCTAGGGGTTATTATTGCATAAACTGGCACCAATGTTGGGGTTATTATTGCATACACTGGCAACAATGCTGGGGATTATTTCTGTGTAAACTGGCACCAATGCTGGGGGTTATTTATGTGTAAAAGGGCACCAATGGTGGGGTTATTTCTGTGTAAACTGGCACCAATGCTGGGGGTTATTTATGTGTAAACTGGCACCAATGCTGGGGTTATTTCTGGGTAAACTGGCACCAATGCTGGGGGTTATTTATGTGTAAACTGGCACCAATGCTGGGAGATGTTACTGTGGAAAATTGGCACCAATGATGTGGAGGTTATTGTTGTAGAAACTGACACCAATAATGAGGGTTGATATTGTGGAAACTGGCACCAGTGCAGGGTTTTTTATGCCACTCTTGATGCCAAAGCAGAGAGTTATTATTGCATTCACTGACACTGGAGATATTCAGAGTACTTACTGTTCTGATGAGGCCACAAGGAGTAAGAGGGAATTTCCACAATGGGAGAACCAAGCTCTTATCAGAAGATCCTGATCGTTGGCACTCTCAAAACACTCTCAAAACAATGAATCATTGTGTATAATACAGCACTTACAGTAGGCGCAGTGCAACTGTTTTTTTTAACCTATTCCACAGAACTTTGTGTCTGTGTGGAAGCCACCATTTTAGTCAAGGCACAAGGTATTAATGGGAAAATGTTCCTGTTCCTAGATCCCATCCCTTGATGACACTTTTAATGCGATACAATGGTCAGAAACAGTAGGGCATGGATTATGTATATGTAGCACTAACCCCCGAAGGAGCTGCTGGTTTTATTGGGCTTACCGTTAACTTCTTCACCTCGTCTCCGTCTAGGGTTTCCCGTGGTAGATGGCCCAAAGAAATGTAGAAACTGACACTTGATCTTCCTTTTTGGGTTATTTATTTGAAAGCTAACACAATCTCTTAAATGTAGGGTAGAGGGTTAGGGAGAAAGTTTAGGTACTTTTGGAGCTGCAAAGATATAAAGTCTCTTATAGAAGAAATCCAGAGAACAACTTCTCACAGCTGGATTATCACAACCCCCCGGATAGACCTCCTCTCACTAGACTTAGCAGCCGACAGGGTGTTAGGTTGAGCAAAAGTCTCTGCCACAGACTTGAATGTTGAACACTCGAGAAAAGTCTCTGCCACAGACTTGAATGTAGAACACTTGAAAAAAATCTCTGCAACAGACTTGAATGTAACTGAGGGGCTTAGACAAATTTAAAGAGCTATCATAAGGTACCAGTATCTCTCACTCTGGTCCGGCGATAGCGTATGAGTGTAGATCCACTTAGTATCCTTCAACTGAGCCTCCAGGCTCCTTCATAGAGACCAGCCTTGTGCATGGCCTTCTCCCAAAGAGTCCTCCCCTGGATGCTTCTCCAGTTGCTGGGCCTCTCCTTAGACGAGACGGCACCGGACCACCTTTGAATCCTCAGGCCTGTCACTGCAGTTGCTTCGCCTTGGGCTATCCAGCCCCGAGACTCAGAATTGCATGGATCCGCACCCCAGGCCAGGAGGGCCATGGGGGCTGGTCAGGAGGACCAGGACCAAACAGACAGAAAATATCTTCTGGACTGGACCGGAACCCCCGAAACACATGAACTTAAGTACCACATCCCAGAATGCACAGCAGGATGACACTCCCACTGGGCTGGTTATGAGAAAGAATGATACCCAATACGCCCAGCCAGACTGCGTTCTCATACCTGCCGGCGGTGACAGTGACACCTACGGCCAGGAAGAGCTCAGTGCAATTCCAGCTAGACTGGTACTGAAACCATCATTTGGTATAATTAGCCCTAAAACCCAACTGTGGTTTCAGGAATATTAACTTTGAAAAATACATAGCGCATGCTCGTCAGGAGCCAGCGCTACATATATAATGAGGTAGAACGTCTGATAGATTCAGGAAAGGCTAGAAAAACAGAGAGTGCCTAGGCACTGTCATATATGCAGAAGTCCTGTGCTGCCTCTAATCAAGAATTATAAGATAATGGCTCATTGTTGATACTAATGGGCTGCACATGAGAAAATCAATTGATTCCTCCATCCATGCTAACATCATAGATGGAGGAATCTCTACTGCTGGCTACTGCACTCACTAGCAGCATACTCAAAGAGGCATTGGGAACTTTAAGACTTGTAATTGTAGTCAGATGAAGGTAAACTTCAAACAAGTCAAATAGCTCCGGCAAGGTGGCTCCCACAACAAGGTCTCCCTTGATGGGCACACAACAGTAGCTCAAACCACAGAAATACAGAAAGGTGCATCTGACCAAAATTGGATAAAAGAGTCTAAGATAATTTAAATTGTTGATAAAACGTTTTATAAAAACATCCAACGTGTTTCAGGGGCAACACCACTCTCCTTTCATCAGGGTTCAACACAGGATAAAACTTGTCAGCAACGTGACAGTAGTTGCTGAGCAGAAATGGACTCCGGGGATTGCTGTCAAGTTGTTCTTTCATGAGGAGAGTTTAATACTCTCTAATATAGATCTGTGAAGCCACTGCCACTGAGTCCATCCAAGCTTTACTCCTGTGACCTGTTTTCAGCCGACAGTGTGCTAAAGCCCGCTGTCGGCTGACGACACTCAGCCGGTCTAGGCTTGGGAAAGATCCTGACTATAAGGTCGTTATCCACCCAGAAACCTGGACTGGCCCCTGGTCCAGCCTCTCTGTGATTAGCTGAGAGCCTGAGCCAGCCCCTCCTGCCCTCTTCACAGCCCTGCTGACTGACAGTCATGGCTCTTTTCTCAGAATGGAAGGGGAGAACTGAGTGATCAGCGGTGTTTGATTGCTCATTTCACACTGCAGAACTGGCAGGGGACAGATTGGATCGACGCTGCATCCATCTAGTTGAGTATACTTTTTTTTTTTTTTTTTAATCCCGAGCTTCTCTTTTAAGTCCTGATGAAGGGGAAGTGGAACTGCCCCTGAAATGCAGTGGATGTTTTGATATGACTTTTTTATGAACAGGTAAAATGATCTTGGACACTTTTATCTGATTTTGGTTTGGTATTCCTTTCTGTATTTCTATGGTTTGGGCTATTGTACAGGCAGCCATGACACTTTTCGCATTTGTCTCAATACTCAAATAGTGGCTGCATCGGAGAATGTGATTATATGCTATTCCCTGCAGCATGAGCAGAAATGGGGGAATGTATTTGACTCTGTAATTGTATGTGACAGTACATTATTAGCAAAACAAAATATAGTAAAAATGTATTACTTATAGCAGTTTTTTTCTAAAATAAATTAATAAATCAAGGGTCCCTATATAGAATCTATAGGGTTACTATAGCATGCTCATTCTTTGTATTTAAACATAGTATAGTTGCCTAGTAACATCCATTCTAAATAATCGAATAGCTAAGACAACAGTATGACAACAGGTGCATTGTGTCTTTAATGAAGCAAAGTGAGAGACACAAACTAAAGCTTGTCGGACTATAGTAGATTTTCAAACCAACATTTGTATGAAAATTCTAAATTCTTAGTACATTTGATGATTTGAATGAATGTTGTTCGAAATAACTTCAAAATTTCCTTTGCTTTTAACATTAGATTTTGGAATGAATGGACTTTCTTGAACAAAAACCACATCCACTGTTAGAATTTCATTCATTCTATCCTGCTCCTTTGAATTTTCTTGTCACTGTGGTTAAAAACGTACATCAATTTGACCCCAATAATAATTAGAAAAATGAATGAATGCTCTTAAAACAAAAAAAAGTTAAAATAAAATTCTACTAGCCAGCTTAACTAGTAGACAGGCAAGGACAGTAATAGTAGAGATAGTAGAGCATAAGCAAGGGAAAACAGGGACTTAGAGGCTGGAACAGCTGTCCAGGGCAAGAAGGTAAAGTAGATGTAGGGACAATAAAATATGAGTAAAAGAAGACTAATGCCGTGTACACACGAGCGGAATTTCCGACAGAAAAAGTCAGACGGGAGCTTTTCATCGTATATTCCGATCGTGTGTGTGCCCCATCTGACTTTTTACGTTGAAAATTCTGACGGACCTAGAAATAGAACATGTTCTAAATTTTCCTGACAGAACCAATTCCTATCGGGAAAACCGCTCATCTGTATGCTGTTCCGATGTACCAAATTAAGTACGAGACAGAAGCTATTGGCTACTGGCTATTGCACTTCCTTTTTCTAGTCCCGTCGTACGTGTTGTACGTCACCACGTTCTAGACGGTTGGACTTTGGTGTGTACGCAAGACAGCTTGAGCAGAATTCCAGAGAAACCTTCAGAGCTTATTCCGATGGCAAAACCGCTCGTGTGTGTGTGCGGCATAAGACTTGGGCTTTCAATATTTCCAACTGAGCACATTGAGTAGTTTTTATATACATTTTATTTCCTTGTGAGTGAGTAAATTTGTATTTCTGTACATCCAGTTCTGAGAATTACACAGTTCTGTTATAGAGCACAATCCTGTCTGGCTGGCCAGGAGACCTGATTTTGTTCTGCTGCAGTTAAGTAATATTTAACATATAAAGGATTTCTTAGGGAAAGGTTTAAACCGCTGTCAGTTTTTTTTTTGCCATCTGTATCTAATTAGGGGGGTTTCACTTCACTTCTAGCACTATACAGCTGTTAAGGAAACAAGTGTCCCCTCTATTCCCATTCTGATGGCAACTTACATTTTTTGATTTATCCCTACGTTCATTCCAAGTGACATTGGTGATCATCTTCATAGTTTTCTAGTTGGTAAGGTTGAATAAAGACACTAGTCCATCCAGTTCCATCTGTGTAGGTGTATGTGTGTCAATATCGATAATCATCAGTGATCAGGATAATCAGAGAGAGTGAATCTTCCTAATGAGACTAACGGGGACACAGATAGCAATTGGCACCCCCATGCAATGCTGGGACAAGATCATTCAGCGCCCAGGGCAAAGATGACAAACTGGAAAATCCGACCACCAAATCCATCGGATTTGGTCCATCGGATTTGGTCCAACGGATTTAGTCCGACACTGGTGTTGCATACACACGGTCGGACAAAGTTGTCGGAAAATCCGATCATTCTGAACGTGGTGACGTTTGTTGCCTACGACGGGACTACGTAGAGGCTAGTAGCCAATAGCTTTGGTCTTGTAATGTGATCTGAGCATGCGTGGCACTTTGTCCGTCGGAATTCGCTACACACGATCGGAATTGGTGTGATCGGACTTTGTTGTCGGAAAATTTTTAGAGCAGGAGATACAACTTTGTCCGTCGGACAATCCGAAGTAAAATGTCCGATGGTGCCTACACACGGTCGGAATTTCTGACAACATTGTCCGATAGGACAGAATCCATCGGAAAATCCGACCGTGTGTATGGGGCTTTAGGGTTACGGTCAGGGCGCCCCTATCCCTGCAATAAACAATTGTGCCCAGGGCAGCCTCCCCTCCTACCCACCCCTTGCCCTAGCCCTGCCCCATGCCAGCCTGTGACTGGACTTTGAAAGAAAAGCAGATGAAAAAATAAGGATTTCGGTTTTGCTGGCTTACATCTTCAATATTCCCACTGAAGTATGAATATCTATCCCTCCTACAAGGCTAGAAGAAAAGGTTTCACTCTCTAATAGTTGAACTTCACAATAACTTGCTTATTCTCCATTTTGGAAAACTCAACAGTATGATCGATTTTGACTTTGTAGTGACCTTAGCAGTTGGGTGAAGCAATCATTCCTGGTGAATACATCTAGACTCTAAAGTTAATTTTAGGTGATTCGTTTTATTTTGTTCCGCCAGGTCCCTGCCGAGCCAATCACATTTCAATCCATCTATGGCCAGCTGTACTATCTTAGAAACTCAGATTTTGTTCAACTTGCCTAGAACCTCACAAAAATGAAATGTCTGTTTTGGTAGTCACTTAAAGTGGAGCTCCACTTGTTTGCCTCCTCCTCCCCTCCGATGCCACATTTGGCAGTACGGTGTTCGTATCTGCTGACTTTTCGTTTTTTTTTTGAAGGAGCCTGGAGCTCCTCTTTAACTTAGAAAAAAATGGCATTGATCTGGGAAAGGATATATGTATGTGAGGCACTGGATCTTATCATCTTAAATTATTGTCCTATGTCTTCACAGTCGAAACACACCACATTGATTGTCATAGAGCCCAGGATGAATTTTAATTATATCCTATTAGGGTAACATAACATAAAAGTGTATTTTTTTATTTTATTTCATATTATGGTAACATTTTATCTCTTGCTCCGCAATGTATAATAATTCAAAATCATTGTAGACTCTACAGCCATTGCTGTTGTTCACTTATTGCGTCTTTAACCTAATGATTTAGGGAAGACTGAGATAAGTTAAGCCTTACAATATGTTATTTTTAAAAAGCTGTTTACAATTTTACTTTTATGTAACACATTGAAATACAGTATATTGTCCTAATTTCTCCTGAGCCAAGTACAGGGGGTCCCCTACTTACAAACATCCGACTTACAAACGACTCCTACTTACAAATGGAGGGAGACAACAGGAATTGAGAGAAAATCCACCCATAGGAAGGGCAATTCACTCCTGTAAGAGTTAATATGGGAAAAAAGGTGTCTCCACTGAAGCTTTATCACCAGTCCATGTTTCCCTAACAACCCAAAATTTTCAAAATCCAATTGTCATTGGGACAGAAGGTGAGGTGAAATCTTCTGAATAGGGGCACAGACAGCGAAACAAATGTTACAGGGGTGATAACCCTTCTCTATGTTATCTAAAAAACTTAAAAATAAATTTTTTGGCTGGAGCTATACTTAAAAAAATGTACCTGTTCCCACTTACAAACAGATTCAACTTAAGAACAAACCTACAGTCCCTGTCTTGTTTGTAACCCGGGGACCCCCTGTACTAGCTAAAATCCAACATAACATTCAATATTGCACAGTTGCCCAGGCTCCTCTCCTGTACTGACATTACTTGCTTAGATTTCACTGCACACTGTGAGCTTATTGTTGTATGCATTAGTAGATGCAACAATTCAGATAGAGCCTGCCTCATTTCCTGCCTGGAGGACATCCAGCATCATCTAGCGCTTTACCCCCAGCATTACTAGCCTCCCCCTTTCATTCATTGGATTTCAGTTCATTTAATCATGGAGGCTGAGCATCATAAATATACAAAGTCTCATTTACCAAACTCCCCCTTCCCTTCCTATTGGAGCACCCCAACAACATAAGAAATAAAAATCACGGGTCCTCTTCACCTCTTCTTCATCTGGCAGTAGATGGATCCTAAATGCTTCAGGCAGCAGACCCCCATAACGATACTTTCTGCAGCATTCTCCTGGGTGGGCAGCAGGTCCATGACACCCCTGGTTCCCTGGGTGTCAGATGAGCAGTACATCAGTGGTGAATACTTATGACTGTTGGGGGGGGGGGGTGGGTGAATTAGAGATAAGTTGAGTATAGAAGCTGTAGCTGCTCTTTATATTTATTAAAGGCTGGGGTCTTTCCTTTTTTATCCAAGTTAGATTTGGTCTATACATTCAGTTCTGCTTTACACATTTAGTTTTTTCAGAAGCAGTATCAGAGAGTACTTAAAAAAAAATACTTTGGCTTTTATAAGAAACATATTGTTGCTGTATTACCTTGCATATTAATATTCTGGGTAACATCCTTGAGTGCATGTTGATGATTTTACTTGAAGTGGCATAGAGATCACATAGGTGAGAGAGAACCACGCACAACATCATTTACTGGTGCATTATTAAGTCTTTATAAAAGTGAGCGCACATGCAGAAAAATATAACACAACACACAAAAGCAAGCCTAATTGCCTTGGATAAACATACAGAGGTGGAGTATGTGAAGTGCGTAAACACAACAAAGGAAGAACCTAAATAGACGGAGCCATGTTTACCATAAGGCACATCTAAGTTAGTATCTAAGAGTCCAGCATTGTAACAAGGGGAAGCCACACACATCTACACCTTTTTAGCTGCATTTTTTCATATATTTTTTTCATTTTCTAGCAACCTATAGACCACCTATTGCCACCACCGAGAAGGAAAATGAGGAAGGCATGACCTCATTAGTCCAGTCTGCAGACAGACAGAAAAAGATATGCATAGGGTGTTTTAGATCTAAGGGGTGCATCAGGCAGGAGCCAGGATGGGGTAGTGGGGATGGTAAAATAGGGTTCCACGTTAGCTCTTCTACCCTACTCTTCTACCCTTTCTCTTGTTTGATGATCTGCAGTGCACAGTTAAATAGTAGCACTGCATATCAAGCAGACAGTGGGGTTGATTTACTAAATCTGGAGAGTGCAAAATCTGGTGCAACTGTGCATGGTAGGCAATCGGCTTCTAACTTCAGCTAGCTCAATTAACCGCTTTAAGACTGGCGCACACAGATGTACGTCGGCAGAATGGCACGGACAGGCAAATGGGCATACCTGTACGTCCCTTTAAATTTGCTGCCATGCCATTGCGTGCGCGCCGAATACGCATCGGCCTAAAATGAGGAAAAAAACGTTTTTTTATATATTTTTTGGGGATATTTATTATAACAAAAAGTAAAAAATATTGCTTTTTTTCAAAATTGTCGTTCTTTTTTTTGTTTATAGCGTAAAAAACGACACAGGTGATAAAATACCACCAAAAGAAAGCTCCATTTGTGGGAAAAAAGGACGACAATTTTGTTTCTGAGCCACGTCGCACGACCGCGCAATTGTCAGTTAAAGCGACGCAGTGCCGAATCGCAAAAAGTGCTCTGGTCTTTTGCCAGCGAAATGGTCCGGGGCTTAAGTGGTTAAACTTTGACAAAAGAATTGGAAGCCAAATTTTGATCTCTCCAGTTTTAGTAAATCAACCCCAGTATGCCTCCCAAGGTTGTTTAATGGGGTGCTGCCCATATAAAAGGGGAATCTTCATTTGGGTGCTAGTGGTGTAGTAACTGGATTTGTAGCAGTCATATTTGGTTCCTGCTCCCCTTCCTTTGCTGGCCAGAGATACAATTTACATTACAGCTGATTGGATCCAGTAAAGAGCTTTGCAGGGAAGTTACACAGCTAAGGCATGGATCTGACATGCTTTTCCAGGTGATCTAAGACCTCATGATCAAGCAAAGTGCGTTTTGCTATGGCAAATATCACATGACAAGTGTGCTATGCTCTGGATGTGTAACTTTCCTGCTGTGCTCCACGCTAGGTCTACCTTAGAAATCATTATCTAAACTCTGCTGGCATACAGAAATGTACGGTCCATTTATTCCTTAGCAGCAAAGAAAGCATTAACTCACAAAAGGGGGAAGGCAGTCAAAAAGAGGCGTCCAGCTCCAAACCTTGCACGGGGGCCGTAGATCTGTAGCTGTTCTACTGTGCTAAGAGTAAGCATCATGTTTAAATAGAGTCTTGTGTATAGGCAGGGGAAAGTACATAATGGCAAAAGAGGCAGGGAGATTCAGTGGCCTGTCTACCTCAGGAGGTTTTTTCAATAAACAACCTATCATCTTCATTTGATATGGAAGAATTTTTCATAGGTCATGATGCCAAGGTCTGCTGCTAGTATATTCTGCTATCACAAACCAAACTCATACTCAAATATAAAAAATACAAAAAGTGAGTCGCTGCCCCCATCTATAACTGGCCTTACAGCAAGGACCATTGGAGGGTAACAAAATTACGAAAAACAACTAAGGAAAAATCCAAGCTCTACTCTACTCTAATGCATACTGTTATGCCCCGTACACACGGTCGGAAATTCCGACCACAAAATCCGTCAGATTTTTTCTGACGGATTTTGTCCGACGCTGGTGTTGCATACACACGGTCGGACAAAGTTGTCGGAAAATCCCATCATTCTGAACGTGGTGACGTTCGTTGCGTACGACGGAACTACGTAGAGGCTTTTAGCCAATATCTTTGGTCTTCTAATGTGATCTGAGCATGCATGGCACTTTGTCCGTAGGAATTCGCTACACACGATCGGAAAAAGTCCGATCGGACTTTGTTGTCAGAAAATTTGAGAGCAGGAGATAAAACTTTGTCCGTCGGTAAATCCGACGGAAAAAGTCCGATGGGGCCCACACACGGTCGGAATTTCCGACAACATTGTCCGATAGGACATTTTCCGTCGGAAAATCCGACCGTGTGTACAGGGCATTAGAAAGGTTAATTTGGTTGGTCGCAAGCTGGTCGGTAAGTAGAGCTTGGATTTTTCCTGTCAAATGCAAAAATTATTAATATGGGGCATATTAGTAATGCAGTGACTGTGACATTCACTGAATATTCTCTGCAGGTGGATCAATCACTTTTTATTTTATGTACGCTTTGTAAATGTCACATTCACTGCTTTGTAAACCTAGTATATTTTATAAAAAGTTTTTTTTTCTTCTTTCAATAGTTTTTTATTGAAGCTTAAACCATGCAAAATTGTACATACTCGGTCAAAAGTTAAGTATGAAACAATGACATATCAGAAAATTTGGAGTAGTAAAATTGTTACGCTCAATTAAATTAACAGAGAGTAGCCATGTAAAAGTATTGCAAGATGCAAGTTAATGAATTAACATTCAACACAAAGAGAAGAAAATTAACTAAAACAGAGACGTAGTACCACAATGCAAAGGTTGACCAATGAAGTTGGAGGTCATGCCCACCACCACTTAATTATCAATTTGGTATAGCGAAATCCATGAAGCCCATCAGAAATTAAACATGTTTAGAGCATTGGAAGAGAATGCAAAGTAAAAATTATTTTTAAAAATAATAGATTTTACCCAGATTATGTGGATTACCACATAGTGGTATATTGCTTGTATACAAAATTGTTGTAAACCCTCGTGTTTTTTCACCTTAATGCATCCTATGTATTAAGGTGAAAAAACTTCTGACACTGACCAGCATCCAGCCCCCCCCCCCCCATTTTACTCGCCTAAGCCCGTTCGTTCCCTCGGCAGAGACGCGCTCTAGCTCTCTGCCCGGGGTTCTTGGTTGGATAGATGGATAGCAGCGCAGCCATTGGCTCCCGCTGCTGTCAATCAAATTACCTGTCACTTCCTGTTTGGCTATGGGACAGGAAGTGAAGGGAAACCTCTGCAATGGTAGACAGATGGTGAAAAAATAAACTGACAGCGACAGGGGTTATAACCCTCTCTTGCTCTATCCAAAATGACAAAAAAAGTGTTGCCTATAGTTCTACTTTAAGACTCCCTCTTGCCCCAATACCCTTTGTTGGTTTTAAAGACTTCAATGTACTAAATGCTTAAAAGGGACATTAAATTAATAAAACACACACAATAGTGTCAGCTAAAGAGTTTCAAAACATTTTAAAAGTGTTGTTATAGAAACGACAACATTTTGTAAATCCACTCTCCATTCTCATTATTATGCTGTGCTTTTATTACATATTTTAAAGCACTTTAATAGTAACTTATCTTTAAGTTTTCAATAAAAATAATATCAATTCAATTAATATTGTATATTCAATTTAATATAGATTTTTTTCCCTGACTTGAGGTAATAATCTATCATTTAAGAGATCTAAATTTTTATATAAGAAAAAAATATGAAATTACATTTTATTAAGTTTTGTTAAAGTGTGTTTAATAAAAGTAGCAGTCTGCATTTATTATTAGAAATACGACGTCCACTGCTACTACTATCACTACAACTACTGCAACTAATTTTAATATTATTTTCTTAATAATACTACAAATATAGTAAATTTTTTAAAAAAGTGAGAAAAGTAAAAGAAAAAATTGTAAAAAAATAAAAACACTCTTTTTTTTTTTAAAAAGGTAAGTTTCATTTGTAAAATGAAAGTTGCAAGATGTTTTCCTTTCAAATGCCCAATCAAATTAAAGAAATCTGTTATACTATAAATAACATTTACATTTTATGATGTTTTCATTTTTAAAACTACACTTTTTGAACAAAACACAGATTTACAACATTTTTAAACGTCTCCTAACTCATTCCCAGCTTTTGGCTGTTACGTACCCTTGTTAATAATAGTAGGAATATTTTATTATTACTACTAGTAATAAAAGTATTTAGTCTGTCTGTATGTGTCACTATTATGTTTGCACTATTATGTTTTATTACGTATCCCGGGTCTGAATGGGCCCATTTATCAAAGAGGACTTTATCTATTTCTAATAAGTTTTGCTTATTTTTCTTATTTTCCATTTTTATCTTTTCACCTGTTGATCAATACAAATTTTGAAGGCAACAAAATTAATCTAGCAATTCAGACATGGCAAATTCCATTATGTTTCAAGATATATTTCTGTTTTTTTACTTTTCAATCATTCTACCTACACAAAACTTCTCAATAATATATTAACACCTTGCTATCACAGTAGCAACATATTCTGCTTTCCTTTACTTCTTTCTGCATGGTGATTGTCCTTTAATTGTTCTTTCTTTTCATAGAGATAAAGATTATTTTTTTCCCCTGCAAATCAGATTGAAGCTGACGGGGGAAAGTTGTGTTAATTGGTAAATGTGCTGCAAAGTTATTTTATTAAACATATAAAACTAGTCTAAAGACTGTCCTATTAAACAAGGCAAGTTAGCCAGAAACTGCAGTGAAAAGTGCTTTGTATACAGAAAATAGGAGGAAGAGAAAGGAAGAGGGACTAGAATGAAAGCAGTGGTCATAAGAAAATAAGTTACAGACAAGGCTCTTATCAGGATAATCTGGGCATTTTTATTCCCTCTCAGACAGCCTTTCTTATTCAGAGTGAAAGTAAATATGTGCCCTTATCGGCAGGAGCATGGCTCTTTTCAGCATGTCCAGGGGGGAGATAGTAACTGTGCAGCCTGAATTGCCTGTCCTATCTCACGCAGGGCAGGTGGATGCAAATGAAATCTTGCTGGAAAACATCCTGAATAATGCAAAACTGACGATCTCTATCGCCCAAGTCTTCCAGGATCTGAATAGATCCTTGCATTCCCCATAAAACTGAATCAATCATTTTACTTATTTAATTTGTGGTTGTAACTCACTTTGATGCATCCCTTGGTTACACGAGGGGGGGGGGGGTGTAAGAAGAGGGGGGCAGGGTCAGTATAGGAGGGGGATGTTGGTCACTGCATGCCACCCAGGATGTTATTCACAAGTAACAATTGCCATTATCTGTTCCCACTTTGGGCTAATCAGACAGAATATGTAAAGATGAATCTTGTTTCCTGTTGTCATTGGGAGGTAAGAGTTATCTCTGGGGAGGAGTGAGGATAAGTGAAGGTAAAGGGAGGGGGGCTTCTGTTCCCATTAGGGTCTTAAGCACTTGACTCACACTGGTACTTAGCATCCCATAGACAGGGACGGTCTGAAAGCAGTTAGTTTATGTTTGGGTGTAAATGGGGTGGCATGTTTATATAAACAGCATCTCCCAGTAAGTGATACTAATATTTAGGCTGTACAAGGAGAAGAAGGAACTAAGTGTGGAACCAGCTCCAGAGAGCCATCCAACTCTGTGGCTGTGGTAGTTCTTATCTCTGAAGGACTACATCCCTCTCTGGCCATGTCTTCCACCAGCAGCCTTAGCTTCACAGTTCGGAGGATTCTGGATCTGCCAGAGTATGAAGACTCAGAGCCATCCATGAACTACATCAGGGGCCCATCTTACCCGGACTGGGTCAAGAGTGACAGAAACCACTATTTATGTAAGTATCAGCCTCCACCATGCAAATATTCTATTTTGCTAAATATACAGAACAATTGCATTAATATATGGGACTGATCTTGATGCATTAGGTTATTTATTTATTTTTTAAATTCACTTTCATCTAAGCTCCATAAAACCAACAATAGATTATTTAAAACAGTCTGTCATTTTAAAACAAAATTGTTTTTTTTTTCTAATTTACCTTTATTTGACGTGATTGAGTGTTTCAGCCAAAGGGTTGATCACTGGACTGGCAAACCCTTAAGCATACAAAGGCAACTCTCTTATCGGTTTCAAGGTAAAAATTTGTTTCGAGTAAGCTATTTTCTTTTAATTTTTTTGATAAACAGATGGATTGTTCTGCTTTCTTTAGGGATGCTTGATACAAACAACAATGCAGACTTTTGTCCTTTCTAATGCTCATTATATCTTATTTAGAACACTTCTTGCAATCCTACCAATGTTTTCACTAATTCTATTGTCAGTGAAAATATGACAGCATAATATGGCAGTATAAAACTTTTTGGAAGTTATATTTTTTTAGTTATTAGGCTAAAAGGAGTATTATAGTGCTCATGATCTTAGGGTATCCATTATGCCCATGTAGGTCAAATTTTTCTTTTGGGAAGGTAAAACTTTCTGCTATAGTATACATGAGAAAATGTAAGACATCTACATGTTTTCTGTTTCAAGAAATATTGGCGCTTTAAGTTTATTGCATTAAAAATGGCACTCCTATTTTAAACAGAAACAGTTCAAGCCAGGTTTAGCCCTTTTTTAAGCTAGGAGCAAACTATCAGTAGTATGCTCATAGTTTGATATGTGCTTTGCATATTATTTATTACAGGTATTCCATAGCACTAGCAATTTATGCAACTCCTTTCATATATATTGTACATTCACATCAGTCAATGCCCTCAAGGAACTTACAATCTAAGGTCCCTAACTCACATTAATACATACACACACTAGGGACAATTTAGAAAGGAGCCAATTAACCAATTTAGACAATTTAATTAACCTACCAGCATGTCTTTGGAGTGTGGGAGGAAGCTGGAGTACCTGGAGGAAACCCACAGGGAATTCATGCAAACTCAAATTAGCTAGTCCCATGGCTGGGTTTCAAACCAACAACCTCAGTGTTACCAGTGCTAACTATTTAGCCACTCATATCTGAAGTTTCTCTAAGTTGGCAAAGAGGTTTTATCCAGACACCAGGCAACTGTGGGTGTTCTTATAATATACAGTAAACATTTCTTACAATGATGCTTAACATAAACGTAAATCATGGATCGTACTTATTTTATTTTAAAAGTAAAAATAGAGAGAAAATAGTCTATAAACTCATTAATATGGGTTTTAATGCTGTTTGTTGTGAATGTTTCCTTTTTTTTGCATTTATACTGCTTTTATTGTAAAGCATGAGAGAAGCATGAATAAGATGGAAGAGAATGCACACATAAGTACCAAATGATAACGTGGGATAAAGTTGGCCACTGTGACTAAGGCAACTTAAGTCTTACCTGATTTATTAGCATAGTATGCTTACTGTACGATACACAGGGTATTTATGTTTTTTGTTAATATTTTGCAGCTTCGGATGAAAGCAGTTCAGAGGGCACTCTCACAGACACCATGCAGAGAGCAGAAAAGGAAACAGACAACCACGAGGAGAAGAAAAAGAAACGCAGAGTCCTCTTCTCAAAGGTGCAGACCTTGGAACTTGAACGGAGGTTCCGCCAGCAGCGCTATCTCTCTGCCCCCGAGAGGGACCAGCTAGCACACATCCTCCAGCTCACCCCAACCCAGGTGAAGATCTGGTTCCAGAACCACCGCTATAAGATGAAAAGAGCCAAACCCGACGCATCAATCTCTCCACCTCTTATGAAACACGTTATGGTGCCAGTCCTGGTTAGGGATGGTAAGCCTTGCCAGACCTGCTCCCCCACCAACTCTGCCAATAAAATGCCCATCTTTCCTGCACTGCAACCTACAGGTGCATTCAGCTTTGTTAACAACTACCATAATAACCAGCATATAGCTCATCCAGCCAGTCTCTCCTGGAGATGGTGATGGGAATCTACAGTATCTAAAACAACGCATCTCCATATTATAGTTTTTATACATTTGTGAGAACTCTACAAGACACAGTAGTCATGTATTTCATGAGCAGCAACATGGACTCATAACTGTGATACAAAAGATGAGGACAAATATGGCGAACAAACTGCTAAATCCTAAATAATAGTTTTATGTTATTTTTGTATTTGGCTCATAGAAGTTTGTAAATAATGAGAAATGTATGTATTTGTATATATACCTCTGATAAAATGTTATGTTCTTTGTTTATTGCAATTTTATAGCAATTTAAAATGTTATTTGCTGCAAACTGTAAAATATGTTCATATTGAATAGAATCCATGGAGATATCTCCACATATTGTAAATAAACTGACTTTTGCAGTTTTCAAAGTCTTGTATTTGTAGGATATTGGCAACAGACCAGTTTTATTAAGATTTTCAAGCTTACTGCAAAACTGAAACTAAAGGCTTATATCACTCGGAGAACTGCTCCTCATCCCTCAGCATTTTAATTTTATTAGAATTGTCACCATTAGGTCTAATGTTGAATTCTCCATAATGCAGAATAATAAAAAATACCTGGGACACCCAGGTGTAGGGAGAATCCAGAACATCTCCTCTTGTGGCATTGTATAGGAGGGTAGAGACATAAACTACAGGGGAAGGACATTAATTATACTCAACAAGGGTCATCCAAAATTGAATTTCTTAGTTTGGGATGAGAGTAGCTTTTAAAGAAACTGTTAATTTTACAGTTGTATGGCTTGTGCAATTTGGGATTTTCCTTTGTACACTGTAGTGTACAGGATTACGATGACTTCATTGTTCCTGCTAAACAGGTTGGGACTGGGGTTGATTGGCTTATACTGGAGGGTACAAAATCTGGTGCAGCTCTGCATAGAAACCAATATGCTTCCAGTTTTGTTTTTTGTTTTTTTGCACCAAATTTTGCACCAAATTGCACCAAATTTTGCACTCTCCAGTTTCGGTAAATCAACCCCCCCCCCCCCCCGGTGTGCTAACCATCGACTTGGAACTACAAGTCCCAGCATAGCATTCGATGATAGTTACAAAACAAATTACTGTCTAAGCGGGAACTGTTTAAAAACTGTTTTCATGGTTTTAGGATATGTGGCTTTTAACAGTCTATAGACATAAGCAGTACTATGCAACTCACAATCACAGCTAAATAGTCAGTGGCTTTTAACAGCCTATAGACATAAGCAGTAATATGCAACTCACAATCACAGCTAAATAGTCAGTGCTTGCAGAAATCACTGAAACTAATATCCGTCTCCTACATGGGTAGCCTACATATATTCAAAATGTACAGTATCTTGTATTATGCATTGATACTTATTATATTTTATTCTTGTGTTGATGTTACTTTTACTTCAAATTTCTATCATAAATGTGTCTGGCAATATTAAAACTTGAAATCTTTTACATATCTAAACTTAAAAAATATGTAATTGCACCTATAATGTATTATCCATGAACACATTTATAAATCATATAACAGTTCAAAATATTTTCTACAGAGGTAAAGTAGGTGGACATTCATGAATAAAAATGATTTACATCAATATGATCTTGTTGGTATAATGCAAGCAAAAACTGTCAAGCACTATTCTTTTTCATAAAAATAAAATGTATAGTCCTTATTTCCTGGCCATCCTAGTAAAGGTCATATAGAGTTTTTGATTCTTCTCTACTCAATACTACTAAGCAATTTGTTATTTAATGTCCTAAACCTTTAGCCAAAACTATTTCTGAAACTATAGTAAAGTATGTTCCCTAACTTTCACTTGGTGGCTACAGGCATACCCCACTTTTAAGTAAACAATGGGGTTTACTTACTAAAGCTGGAAAGTGCAAAATCAGGCTCACTTCTGCATAGAAACCAATGAGCTTCCAGGTTTTATTACCAAAGCTTAATTGAACAAGCTGAGGTTAGAAGCTCATTGGTTTCTTTGCAGAAGTGAGCCTGATTTTGCACTTTCCAGCTTTAGTAAATGTATATTGTTACCTGTGCCAAAGAGATTGTAGGAATAGCAGAAGGACAAGAAATTGTGCAATTATCTAGGCTCTGTGTACACTTTTTAAGCTCCTAGAAGCTGTTATTAGCATTTTTTTTCTTCTCCAAGAAGCTAAATAGTGTTAACCTATGTGTCCATGCATGCTACATTATGCTTACATTTTTTGAGCTTCAGCGTCTAGTAGCAGAAAAAAAAATTGCTTTTGTAGGGTTTTTCTGAGCGTTTTTCCAGCAGAAAAATACGCTGAATGCTCTGAAACGCTCCTAAATGCTTCTAACTGCTTATAAATGCATTTTTTTTTTCTTCATGTTCTGCAAAAACGCTAATAAAATGCTAATTCTCCTAAATACTCCTAAAAGCTTCTAAAAGCTACTAAAATGCTACTGGAAGCTGAGACACAAATGCTATTATCATCATTTGTCATCCAGCACTTTTTTCTAGCTTTTCTTGAGCTTATGAAAAATGCTAGTGTGCATGGAGTCTTAAAGAGTATCTACTGTTATGGGCCGTACACACGATAGGATTTTCCGTCAACAAATGGATGTGAGCTTGTTGCCGGAAAGTCCCATCGTGTGTATGCTCCATAAAACATTTGTTGTCGGAGTTTCCGCCAACAAACGTTTGAGAGCAGGTTCGCAAATTTTCCAACAACAAGACTTGTTGTCGTAAATTCCGAACGTGTGTAGGCAATTCCGACGCACAAAAGTCCACGCATGCTCGGAATCAAGCAGAGGAGCCGCACTGGCTATTGAACTTCATTTTTCTCGGCTTGTCGTATGTGTTGTACGTCACCGCGTTCTTGACGTTCAGAATTTCCGACAACATTTGTGTGACCATGTGTATGTAAGTTTGAGCCAACATCCTTCGGAAAAAAATCCACGGTTTTGTTGTTGGAAAATCCTATCGTGTGTACATAGCTTTATTAAATAATTTTTTTTTAAGGTATGAAAGAGGTAGGTTATTTTTCTGTCTCTGTTCTTTTGGAGAGATCTAAGGGAAAGGAATCCTATCCTACACCATTGTCAATAGAACAGGAGTCAGCACTGGAAGCCATTAGCAGTAGCAACAAAAACTCGACAGAGTGTCTAACTCTTCCCTACTCTATCCAGAACTAAATATAAAAGATTTGAAGAAAAATACCGGCTAAGGGCTCTTTCACACTGACAACGATACTTTCCACCCCCTGAAAAGTGATCTGCAGTAGATCACTTTTTAGAGGGCGGTTGAGCAGTGGCTGGCAGGTGTTCAGGAGGTGCTACTGTCACCTCCCGATGGATGTTTTTTCATTTATTTTTTTTAAACAGCAATTTTACATTGAAGGACTGTGACCCAACTAAGAGCCAAACATTTGGCTTGCTGTCGCAGTGCAGCCCTATTGATCTTATAGGGCAAGTTTGACAGGCGGGGCCACATGTCAAACTCTGCTGCTCGAGTTAGGCCCCATGCACACTGATTTCTTGTAAATGCTGTTTATCCTGACAGAAAAAAATCAGTGATATAAACTCACATAAGCTGCATTTTTTCAAACTAGAGTGTAGGCGAGTTTAGCAGCGTTTGGAGTTTGGGTTTATTTATTTCATTGGCCAGAATTGCAATTTATTGTGGCCATTGAAGTAAATAAGCACGCCCTTTCTAAAATAAATTAACAAACGCTTAAGTGCTAAATGCACCTAGTGCTTAGACGTGTTTAACAGCGTGTACACACATTTAACAGTGTTCAGCGTTTTTGTGCACTTAAACTCACAAAAACATGAAGCAAAGTATCGTGGTTGTGGTATGTGTACAGCCCCCCTGTTAGGCTGCCAAAATTCTAGTGATTTGCTGGGTGGGCAGTAAAACCTATTTCTATTGGACAGTTAACAAATATAGCAAGATACATTTTACTCTGCGTTTATTACTTAGATCAGCACTGGTTATGAGAATCTTTATAGAATTTATTCATATATCTCCTATATCGTAGTACTTTAGGTTAATATTTTGAAATACTCCATTATTGTTCTGCTCCCTGCTTTATTCTGTTGACTTGCAGTGTTTTCTTTATCTTTTGTTATCATTGTGGAAATACAGCTGCACACTCATTAGCTGTAGGTGCGATGTTTCACTATGACACGGAAGTGGAAGGAATAAAAGCTGCAATTGCTTTATTTTTATATGGAAATGTCAAGTTGCTATAAAAAAAAAGGCTTATATAGCCCAAAACATATAAACAAAGACATGTATTGCCGGCTGTATCCAAAGATGAAAAAAAATTGAGCTTTTATATGTTGGTATCTTTCATGCTTTTATATCAATTAGAGAATCTTTGTTTCAATCTCTGCTTTTTTCCTTCCCATGCGCCAAAGCTATAGTTATTTGTGCCCCCTCCACCCTCCCTGCTCCATTCACTTACACATGTGTGTTCATGCAAACTGAATGTTTATGTGACATCTAGATGGCAAATGAGACTCTGAAAAGTTGAATTATTCCTGGAAATGTGACTGTCTTCTTAGATCTATGATCAGATTAAAGCAATAAATAAACCTGAAGCTTTCAAATCCAGCCATTTTTCTCTTCCAATTTGACTGTATATTCTACATTTTAGCTTGGGATCTGTGCAAGCATTGCTAAATGTTTAGGTGCATGAATAACCCAAACTTTTTAAATTAGTTTAGCAGGGGGTACACGAATTCAAACACACATGCTGTGTGTTCAGATCCGTGGACATGCTCCAGCCTGCATTTCGAACTTTGACAGACTCTGACATGTGGACATGCTCCTGCCTGCATTTCGAACTTTGACAGACTCTGACATGTGCAGCCACTTCTATGGGCTGCTGCTTACAACTTTAAGTCCAGCCATACACAAAGCTAATTTCTTTCCTGCAACCATGGGTTGCAGGAAAGAAATTTGCTTGATACACCCATAAACACAGACAGCGTTGATGCTGGAATCCCTCCTGCCGGGCCATTGTCTTCTCCTGGAAGGGAGAAGACAGTGATTATTGCTAGTGGCTAAAGCAGCCTTTAGTGATAATCGCAGAAAAAAAAACAGTACGCTGGTTGTACCCAAGTTGATTGATCGGTACATTCAGCCTGCCCATACAGAGTTGAAATCTTGGCCAGTTCAGCAGAAATTCAAACCATGTATGGCCTGCCTAAGGTGGATACACTCCTCTGTCAGAAGCTCTGCACAGAGGACAGGCTTAAAGTGGTGGGACACCCTAAAAATGAAAACTACAAAAAATGTTAGTAACAATTTAAAATTAAAAAAAAAAAAAAAATGTTTTTTTTTTACTTACCAGAAATGTCTGTTGCTAGGCAGATCGTCCTAATCTGCCTCCTCCAACGCCGCGGTGATCTTCTCTTCTTCCGTCTTCTGGTGAATGGGGCGTGGTGTGTTGTGGGAACTGTGTCCCACAACACACCGCATTCCCCATTCACAAATAAGACTCGCGCATGCGCAGTAGGCCGCGCGCCGACTCGCGCATGCGCAGTTGGCCGCGCGCCGACTCGCGCATGTGCAGTAGGCCGCGCGAAGCCGCTGCCCTTACTGAGGATGGCGGCGCTGGATCCGGGACGCCGAGGGACATCTCGGCCTCCACGAACGGCAGCGCGGGCACCCTGGGAGGGTAAGTGTGCTTATTAAAAGTCAGCAGCGACTTTTTTTTTAGCTGCTGACTTTTAAAAAAAAATTTTTGAAGCTGAAACACCCCTTTAAAGTGTTACTAAACCCACAACAGTAAAATCAGTCTGTATATGCAGTAAAGCATGCTTGTTATACACACTGTGGAACCTAAGGGGTTAATCCTCTGCATTGTGTAAAAAGGCTGTTTAAACCCGTCTTCTCTGATCCTACCATTCTTCCTTTTTTCCACAGTCCCCAATCCATCTCCTGATACAGAGTATAGGATCAAGTACAGAGCCTTGGGGGCACTCTGCACATGCTCAGTTTGATGTGTACTGCTAGAGAGTTTTTTTACTTTGGAAGATGCATGTGATCGGCACAGGGCTAATCAGCACTGTCCAGACACACTCCTCCTACAAGCTTTTTTTTTTTCAGAATAGCTTTAAAAAACTAAACATGTCATTTGTAGACAGGATTTTATAAACACAAGTACGGGTTAAGAAGGCAGTGCACTGTTTGACACTGCAGCTCAAAGAAAAATCTGCAATGACAGTGTCACAGGGAGTGGATGATCGTGCGGTTTCTCAGCTGCTGAACATAGTCCTTAGCCTTATCGAAGCCTGTAATTGGTTGTTATTTAGGAGGCGGAGGACCCTCCACCAACTTGACAAAGTAATGGCAGTGCACCTTGTCCATAATGCCGAATCTGCCTCCTGCGTGGTAATGAATCTTCTTTAGATATGTTCCTTTGTTAGAAAACGACTGAGGTTGGACCTGTACTCCACATGGTGATTTCTTACAGCCAAGTCCTGGGTTTCAAACAAGACCTCTTTCACGATCTTTGCTCCTTTTTTGTCATTGTATTCCAGCTGAGCAATAGCTTGGTCTATAGACATTTCTCTGATCAGTTTGGCCAAATACCACATCTTATCTGGGCTGTATTTGATCTGCCTCCGACAGTGGAATACCTCTGCTGGCCTTCGAGGCTCATCAGAAAGTTGAGGTGGATACACAAATCTGTTTTTCATCTCCCAACCACGTCTCTCCAGAGCAGCAGTAGTGTTGATACAGCTCTGATGAAGTAGGACATCCCTCAGTGGATCCGGAATAATGACCCCCATAATGACGCAGTTATGGACGCTGCCATCTTGGACTCGCTTTACGCTCCCCCTCCTACAAGCTTTAACCAGAGACTGATAGAACTTATAAGACTGCTATATACTGCTGATGAGAAAAGGTATTTAGCAGTTTATGTTTACTAAAATAATTGCATTTCCATGTTCTGTGTACTGTGGGAGTCCAGATATAGTGAATGCAGGTTCCTGGGTTTAGTAACACTTTAAATGCCAGTCTGAATGCACCATTAGTAGGAAAGGCTTAAAATCCTTATCAAGGTGTTTTTTGGTGTTTGTATCCCACTGTAGGATTTTTTTCACTTGCTGGACACGCAAAGTGAGGGGAATCCCCATGTTAGACAGTTGCTACCAGAACAGGTATCCCTGCTGGATAATTTGCATCTCACCTCTTGCTCTTGTGACAACTCTAAAAGTTTGGATTCCTCCTCACCTTCTTTTTAGGTGACAATGGTCACCAGTAAAAATAAAAGGGTGCATCTGCCTAACAGAGAAAGAGACAGAAAACAAAAATTCAACAGAGGTTATAACCCTTCACCCCATTATCCAAAGCTTTAAAAAAAAAAAAAAAAGATTTGCCTTTACATACACTAACTGGCCTCAAAGTTGGAAATCCTCTGTCTCAAAGACATGCAATGATGGTTGGTGATGATCTCATATTTATGGGTGCCAGCAGGCATCACTACCTGGCCAATAAAAGTTATTCCAATCACTATAGTTCCCACTGATAAGCTTGCACTGGCCATATCCTTCCTCCCCCACCCTGGTCTTTCTAAGGCCGGCCATACACATTTGAATCTCGAACGGTTCAGCAGGAATGAATGGGCAGGCTGAATGTACCAAGTTGATTGATCGATCAACTTGGGTACAACCAGCCTGCCGGATTCCCTTGTGATTATCGCTAGCGACTGCTATAGCCACTAGTGATGATCACTGTCTTCTCCTGGTGAAATTGCTGATTCCCTTGTCAGCACTGTCTGTGTTGATGGGGGAATCCTGCGAATTCCTTTCCTGCAACCAAAGAAATTCGAACCGTGTATGGCCTGCCTAACACCCATTTTAATTGATGCAAACATGAGTGAACAAGCCACGCAAAAAGTCTAATGTTGTCATTAATATATGTCAGTGGTAGGGAGATTAGAGCGTAAGCTTTCTGAAGGACGCAAATTAATCTGTATTAAAAGTTTTTTCCTATATACATGAACAGAATTGAAGACGTATTGTAACTTTACTGCTTCCCCTAACGTAAAGTGCTGCGCAAACTGTTGGCGCTATATACATCCTTTATGAAAATAATTATAATAAATTCTGAATTTGGTCACTTTTTTAACTAGTTTAAACCTTGCTAAAAAATAAATAAAAATAAATAAAAAAATAAACTCTTTTTAAAACTGCAAATGTTTGAAAAAGCTTAAAATTCATATTTTATTTTTAATCTTTTTTTTTATCCTGCTTAAAAGCCATAAAATGGCAACCATGGGTTAGAGGACCTCCAACTGCTCACAAACCCACCGAACTAAAAAGCTAGGATTATAAACACCAATTCTTTTTGTAACGCTTTCCAGCCCTCAGCTCGTTGAACAATTTTATAGCTGTAGACCTACAAATGCAGCCTCTGTGCTGTAAAACAAATAGTGCATTGTTGCAGGTTGTATCTGTTTGTTTATATCCCAGTATGAGGGAATTTATAGAACGTATATAAATGTCTCCCAGGGCCATAAAAAGACATGTCAGTCGTGTAATACAGGGCATGTACGTGGGAGGTGAAGCAGTGTATCTTAGGGAGATGCTCAGTGGAGTGTGAATAGGACAAATTGTTAATGTAAAGGCTGAAATGTAGGAGGCGTGCATATCAATGAGAGGGTCAGGGGAAGGGGGGGATTTGATGGAATAGGGTTAGAGAAATGGTCTTCTCCCTTGTTTTCAGGCAGTAGTATAATCCTATAACCCTGTAGCTGTCACCTGGGACTAGCATTTCAGCTGGTTGCCACCTTGCATCACATATGGAAGAGACCATCTTTGGAAGGTCCTCCCAGGGATGTCTCTCCTTAAGTCTCCCATTGTCCACCAACTTGAAAAGGTTTTTGTTGAGCATTAAATGGGATGGGACAAAACAAATCCTCCCTGTTTCTATTGGAGGCTGTTAAATCTGTCCCCTGTGACAATTTTATGGGTTTTAGGTAGGACAATAGTATCTATTTGAAACATGGTGGCCTTCAGCGTAACAATAGGACAGAATTAGATAGTTTAAGAAAGCCAATTAACCCCTCTGCCTCGTAGAAGCTGACCACAATTAGATAACGCTCCTGGCCACATTAGGGAGTATACACAAACCTCTCACTTAGGTTGACAGTTGTAGATACATCTTCCCACACTCAGGCACATGTCCTCTTGTGCACCTTCTTCAGAGACACTCAACATAAATGTCTGTAAACACAGTTAAGTAAAGCCCTACACTCAAAATGATCTCCCTTGTAAAGCAGAGCTGAATGTTAGGAAATTGCTGTTTTATATGCATGTTATTCTATAAAAGTGGACTTGTTGATCGTACTATTCCACTTAACATTTTGATACCGCATTTTGAAAATAAAACAATGGAGCATCTATTTGGTTACTGTAAGTAACACCTCTACTTTTGCTTTCATTATCCTATTTTAAAAATTAGGTTACTATTGGATGACATTGGAAATTCACCAAACATCAACAGTAAATCATTTTCCCTTCCTTTTCCCAATGTAAGGTATTATAGCCTAGTTCTTCATAAGACTCAGATTATAGTATGTTGTATATGTAAGCCATAATGATTGAAAAATGTTTTGTTATACAGTATTTGATAAGTGCAAGAAAACTATTGATCCTACCAGAAATCTAGCTCTTATTGCTGTCCTGTACACTCGGCTTTGTTATATGATGCAGTGTCAATAAACCCAGTTCACCTCCAAGATCTACATAACACCCCCACTATGTTACTGAGATGGGAGGCAGCTCTGTAGTCCTAGCACATTTCTGGGGTTGATTTACTAAAACTAGAAAGTGCAAACTCTGGTGCAGATGTGCATGGTAGCCAATCAACTTCTAACTTCAGCTTGTTCTGACTTGGTTTATATGCAGAGCTGCCCCAGATTTTGCACTCTCCGGTTTTAGTAAATCAGACCCTTACTGTCCTAGGCTGACAATACATACTGTATAGTATGGTGAGCATTGTCATGATCACAAGGTAAAAAAATTAGGGCTGGTACTGATTAAAATTTTCGTGTTCAATTAATCGATTTTTTTAAATCGATTAATCGACTAATTTCGATTAATTATAATGCACATACAGATCCAACTACTTTTAGCTGATCTCCTTGCATTGCAACTCTGCATTAGTCAGTGGTAAATGTGGTACACACTATATACAATCACCCAACACTAGTTAGTTTCCACAATCCATGACTTAACTTCACAGTTCACAAATACGTTTTAAATTCAAATGTAGCACTGACGTAAGTAATATTTTTTTCCACAGTAGCGTGACATACCCTCCACCTCCGGTCTAACTAATCATTCTCACCTTATGGCATGGACCCCTGTGCAAAGAGGTGGTCATGCAAGTGGGTATCAAAAGGGTTAACACGGACCATAAACTTCTCTCACGCCTCATGCCAGGTCATGGGTAGAAAGAAAAGTGCTAAGTGCTCACCGCTTAAGTATAAGATTACATTTTTGTGTTCAAACACAAACTACTCACATAAAGATGATAAAAACACAGCATGTAAAGCCGACAATCGTGTTAGTTCCGTAGGGCAGCATCGGGTGACGTAATGCGTAGCTCCTCCCCCGTACGCGTTACGCTCAATCAGAACTTTGACGTCACCGGATTCCTCCCCTTCCCTTCGTTAGCAGACGGAGGCACTTGGGGAAGGGGGGAGCAGTCCGGTGACGTCGATCTCCAATGGAACTCCCTGAAGACCTGGAAGCCGGTGGAGAGGTGAGTACCAATCAAAATAATTTTGATCGATCAAAATCGAGGAATTAATCTTTAATTTCCACAGCCCTAAAAAAAATAAAGGCAAAAAAATCCTGAAAAAAAGAAAACGAATGTAGCTACCACATCCAAGATCTGGAAAGCTGCAATATATTACATTTTTGTTCTTAGGTTTGGACACACTTTCTGTGCTCATGTATTGTATTTACATTGGATAGGATGTCAAGAGTGTCTCCCAGATCTGTTGCTACACAATTGCATGGTTTTCTGGATCTGGCCTCCACTGAACAGATCCATACACCCCCCATGAAAAAAACTGTAAAAAAAAAAAAGTTTCTAAAGAATGAAAAAAATGAATAAATAATAATAATCATATAGGGGCCCTCTCAGAAAAAAAATAACACAATAGCAATTCACCCAGTGAAAATACATGTACATTCATTATGGGCAAAAGGGGGGCAAAAAAAAACAATTGTTATTAGGCTATTTCCTTTGCTGTTCAAATATTTTTAATTGATTCTAAATGGAAAATACTAGATTTGGCCACCTTATGGTGGTATTTTAGCTTTAAATCAATGGAAAACATTGGAAAACAACAGCACAGAAAATAGTCAAATAATGGGGGTTTTGCCCCATTTGCACAGAATGAGTGAGCATGCACTTGCACTGGGTGAATTACTATATGAATCCTTTTTTTTTTTTACTTTTACACCTCATAGTGTATATATACAAGGCATATATCCTAAAAAAAAATAAAAATCTCCCTTCCCTAAAAGAAATAACCAGGTCCTAACAGTGATGTTGAAAATTCTGCATAACATTTGCATTCACTGCGGCATGTATCAAACGGTCATGTAACAGAATGCAAATTCTTTTGGAATTATTTGTGATTGAAAACCTGTAAAACATTTGCCTTCATGCTATTGTACCGGTAGCCCCTGTAGGGGTTGCTGAGTGTAGTCTGTCTGTCACCCTGCACAGCCAGACACACAATTTCAAGCATCCAGAGACATGAAACAGTGTTTGCACTTGTTTTTTTGTATCTATTGAGGGGAATTTATTTTGGATAGGGAAATTATGATATGCCCAGGTAAGTGACAGTCAATGTTGGGAACAACTATACACATCCACAGTATATACTCTCCTCAACACCTCCAGGCTCCAGCACATTACTTACACTCAGCCAGGTCTTCCCAAATGCCCTTTTTAGGCAGGGACTGTGGGCCCCTATAGTGTAGCAGAAAATATGGTAGTTCTTGGTGCTAGCTGTCCACGTCACTACTGAGCCCAGTACCACTTCTTCAGGCACCGGCCAGCCCTCCTGGCTGCAGCTGCCTCTCTCTCCACTGCCCATAACACCACAGTCCATCCTACTGGCTCTGCACCCATCCCAGACTGCAATCTCCCAGTCCTCTCAGGCATGCCTCCCCAGTCCTGTTGACCATGTGTTGCACTGACCAGCCCTCCTGGCTGTGACTTGTGGTTCCTCCCTAGAGACTTGCCCGGCAGTACTTCTGATGTCCTCTCTTGCTCCTCCCATGCCTCCTGGCCAGGACACCTCCATGTGTTCTCAGAGGGCCCTGTCCGCACCTGAGCCCAGGCCCAAGGTCACACCCCCCAGACTGGGGAGCTCTCTCAAAGTCCACGACAGCCTAGCACTCCATCTCCAGCTTCCACCCGATACAACTCCTCCCCAGCTGGACTGACACTGGGTATTTAGGGAGGCCTGCCCCCTGCCAATCCAGATTGGGGATTGGTCAGGGCTCCTCAGAACACCCCAGGCAGCTCCAACTCCCCTCTTCACCTCTTTTTCCAGAAAACACAAGAACATTCTGTAAAGAAGTGGGAGGTCCTGGCAATGCTACCTGTGAGTCACCCAGCACTACCCTAAGCCACTCCCAGCCCAGATCAAAACACACCTAGGCTTGGCTGCCAAGCTTGAAAATTCTCTCACAAAACTTGTACTATTCTTCTAGCACACTAGAAGGTGCTACACTCAACATCCAGCTAGTCCCTTAGCTGGGAAATTTACAAAAATAAGCTAGGGCATCTCATAAAATATACAATTTGGATGGGGAAAAGGACACAAACTGGGACAGGGCTATTCACAAATAAGTACTGTATGTACAAAAATAGAAGATATTCTGTGTGTATTTACACCATGTACATCACACTATACACCTTACAGATCCTGCAGCTAACACATCAAACTTTATACATTCAGGTCAAAGAACTTTCCCCTTGAGAAAAATACTCCGATCACAGGATTCATGACTCCAGCCAGAGATGGATGAGCCAACCAAAAAGGGAAACCTGTGAAGTCAAAACACAGCAACATTCTACGCTAGTAACTATCTATACACTTCACAACTCTTTCTGTCTGGAGGGCGTTAGCATCCTGCCAACAGAAATTTATACATCAAAGCACATCATTTTAGTTCCTGACCATTATTTCCTGTATCATGTTCTGTCAGCAGGGGATTACTGTCCTGCTATCAGAAAAGCAAAATGAAAGGTGAACATTTCCTGGTGGGAGGGGCCCCTCCCCGGGCTGACAGGCTCCTTAAAAGAGTTACAATAGGTATCAGACCTCACCCAGCGTCCATTGGTAGGAAAAGTCTTGTCAATATTCCTATCGCACATGTTCCTGGAAAGTATGGCTCATAAAATGGTGGGTGCTGTAGCGATTACCAGTTGGGTCCTGGAAACATCAAGCGAGTGTACATATTCGCCAGCACACCATGGATTAACACTTCCGTCCATCACGTCACATCACAGAAATAAGTGCAATTTAGCACTTATTTCTGTGATGTGATCTTTCTCAATAAAAGAAACCTTTGAACGGAAATGTTTATCCATGGTGTGCTGGTGAATATGTACACTTCATCGATAGGAAAAGTCCATCCATCAGGCACAACACAGGGTGATAGGCTGGTCTGATCCTGCAAAAGTCTATGTGGCTACTTCCATGGTGGCTGTACAGAGTCGGGCAGTCTCCTCCTGCCGCCCCCTTCCTCCCTGATGGAGACAGAGTGACTTCCTCGTAGGCCATCCTGCCTTCACAACCATCATTCTATCCCTATATATATTGCTCTCCCCAGACTCCATTCCCTCCGAATGTCCTCAAATGTCTCCTCACATTCTGTCACCCGCAGAGACTTGGGGATATGCAGATACTGCCAAACCAGGTCATTCTCCCACTCTTCCCGGGAGTTCTCACTGATGTCCATGGTCTCGAGAGGGACATAAGGGTAGTTCAGACCCCACTTCAGAGCAACTGTGTGCTGCACTTCCCTCTGGAGTCTAGAAAAACTGGGCAGTTCTTTGGGCTTCCCTTTTTCTGGCAGGACACAAGCATCGTGGGACCTCTTGACCCACTGCCTGTATGCAGGTGCTCTGGTCTGGGTGGTGGAGGGTCTGTTCAAAAAAGCTGTCTGCTGCTCATACGGGTTCCTGCTGCTTCTTCAGTTCCCATAGCTGGATTTGAAACATCTCCCTCAGACTGGACCTCTGAGACCTGGGAACCTCCTGTCTCCCATTCCTCCTCCGAGCTGCTACTGTGAGAGGAATACTCTGCTAGCTTCTCAAGGGACCCAAACTCGGCATGCAATCTGGGGAAACCCCAATCTATGGCCCTGTCCGCACACTCCCCTTCTGGCTCACCTGAGGGATCATCCCTCTCCAACACTGGCTCCTTCCAGATGGGGTTAGCAAGGGACACAAGGGCGGTCGGCATTTCAAGCACTATGTCTGCTGGGCAGTACTTACAGCTACCAGGTCTCCGACCAGGCCGCAGGCCACAAAAGACTCCTCTTCCCTTATGTCACGGATGTTCACAGGGGAGTCACCAGGCTCAGACTCCACCCTGTCTTTCGGTAGTAGTTCTAGGCCCTCTCTGGCCTCCGGGACTTCCGCAGCTGCACACGTCACAGTCCTGACTGCAGGTCCAAGTTGTAGTACTGTAGCTCTTGCTGGCTGGATGCAAGCCATGTGAGCGGTTTACCACAATGACCACACCAGATACATGCACTGACCATCACAGTCGGTATCCGGCATTCTGGACACAGCAGGCACAGTCACTCCATCTCCTCAATCATCCTGAGGGCGAATCCCCCATGATGCTCCAACCGGACACCGGTATCCACCAGTGTCCGCTCCTGCAGATCAGGCAACCAGGTCAGTGCAGGAAACACATGAGCACACTCCGCCATTTTGCTCCTCCGTCTAGTGGTGTATGCTAGCAGGGAACGATGGGTCTCCTCTAGGGCGTGGCACCGCCCCCAGACAGGCTGGCGTCTGCGAAACTGATAGGCAGGCACCTCCCCCGGTGTGCTGCTGTAACCCCTTGTTAGACGAACTGAAGTTTGCAGGCACACTGGAACTAGCAAGACTTGTCCGGGCATGTCGCTCGGCACCAACTGTATCCCGAGCAACTGAGAGCAAATGACCGCTGACTTTTCCGGTGGTTGCAGGTAGCAACAATAAAGTTTGTAGCCCATGCCTCACTAAGGGGAAAACTTTTAGCACAGTCCCGCCCGCAAGCACCCGCAGGCTGACCCAGATCACCCCTGGAAACAGTCATGAACTATTTGCTCACTATTTGATTTAAAGTGATCGTTTTGCACATTAATTTGAAACGCACTTTATTTATTTCGCACAGGACACTTTTTTCACTATTGGATGCACTTTATTGATTATATATTGATCTTTTTATATTGGTATAGCACGGTTCATTACTTGGTCGCTATACATCATTATTGAAGTTATTAATTCTGAGACGCTTTTTTGGAAGCCATCCTTTGGAGCCCTCCCGCAGGATTGGTATCCTTCCCATCAGCAAGCGCCACATATTTTATATATTATATATATTTTATATTATATATATTTTATATTCATTTTTTTTTTTCTTAGTGCTTTAATATGTAAATTTGAGTGTTTTATTCGTATCGTATTTACTTAATCAGTTTTATTGCCAGTGCCCCATTTTTATATATTCTTATATATTCTTTTTACTGTGCATTGGTGTGTGAACACCCTGATGGTGGCTGCGGCAGTTGGTAATTTTAATTTCTAGTTGTATACATAGATTTTTTATCCCGTATTGGTTTGCGCAGTTGGCCCCCCCTTTTTTAATAATTTGACAGGCAGCTGTTACTGGTTGCTATGGACAATGGCACTCGATTCTGTAGTACTAAATGCAGGCAGAGCACATAAGTCCTTCCCCAGAGTTCAATTCCTCAATTGGTGGAACAAAGTTCATTTTCCCAGCTCGGCCAACTTTGGTTGCTAGGGGCAGCGGCTGGCAGGTTACCTGTGAACAGACGGTCCTGGAGAGAGTCCCCAAATGTAGCAGTACCCCCGTAGGGGCTGCTGAGTGTAGTGGTCCGTCTGTCACCCTGCCCAGCCAGGCACACAATTTCAAACATCCAGAGACATGAGACAGTCCTTGCATGTGTTTTTTTGTATTTTATTTAGGGGAATTTAACTTGGATAGGGATATTATGAGATGCCCGGGTAATTGACAGTCAATGTTGGGAACAACTATACACATCCACAGTATATGCAGTCTCCTCTCTCTCTCTCCAGCACTTCACTTGCTTGCAGACTATCTCTCTTCAACACCTCCAGGCTCCAGCACATTACTTGCGCTTCCCAGACAAGCTAGCACAGATAGATAGGCCTGACATTGGCTCAGCCAGGCCTTTGCAAATCCCCTATAGTGTAGCAGAAAATATGGTAGTTCTTGGTGCTAGCTGTCCATGTGGCTACTGAGCCCAGTAACATATCTTCAGGCACTGGCCAGCCCTCCTGGCTGCAGCTGCCTCTCTCTCTCCACTGCCCATAACACCACAGTCTATCCTACTGGCTCTGCACCCATCCCAGACTGCAATCTCCCAGTCCTCTCAGGCATGCCTCCCCAGTCCTCCTGACCATGTGTTGCACTGACCAGCCCTCCTGGCTGTGACTTGTGGTTCCTCCCTGGAGACTTGCCTGGCAGTACTTCTCCCACTGTCTTCTCTTGCTCCTCCTGTGCCTCTTGGCCAGGACACCTCCACGTGTTCTCAGAGGGCCCCGTCTGCCCCGAGGTCCCCCTCATATTAGGGAGCTCCCTTAAAGGCCACGACAACCTAGCACTTCATCTCCAGCTTCCACCTGATACAACTCCTCCCCAGCTGGGCTGACCCTGGGTATTTAAGGAGGCCTGCCCTCTGCCAATCCAGATTAAGGATTGGACAGGGCTCCTCAGAAAACCCCAGGCAGCTCCACCTCCCCTCTACACCTCTACAGAAGTGGGAGGTCCAGGTGATGCTACCTGTGAGTCACTCAGCACTACGCTGAGCCACTCCCAGCCCAGTGTAAAACCCGCCCAGTCTTTTACCTACTCTCACAAAACTTGTACTATTCTTCTAGCACACTTGAGGGTGCTACACTAATTTTTGCAATCAATGACCCAACTTAATCTTATTTTTTTGGTTTGCTCTCAATGTATGCAAACCAATTTTTTTTCACTGCATGTGCCACGGTAAATGGTTAAAAGGGGAACAAAACATACATATTCACTTTTGGAATTTACTATTCTGCTATGATATATAAAAGTTGCACTAATGTGATATCATTTTAGTCAGCAGAATTTTATATTGTGGTAAATATATGGGATTGCAAAACATGTAAACAATGCAATGGGAAAAATTACCGAAAATTTGCCTTTTTCAATTTTTTTACTATTTACTCCCAATTCAAGACAAAATATTAAAACATATTGACCAAATTTGCTACCAATTAAAGCCCTAACTGTCCAGAAAAGAAAAATAATGTAAATTATATTAGTTTAGATTGAAACGCTAAATACAGAACTAAAAAATTATTTAAAACAAAGAAATGCCCTGGGACTTCAGGGGATTTAGGGAGAAAAAAGCCTGAGGACTCACAGAAATGCAGACAGAATTACAGACAGTAAATAAAAATATTCTATGAACTGAAAATGCTAACCAAAAAACATTGCCACCAAAAAAAAACAAAAAGAAAACAGTTTACTTTGATGTATGTTCAATAAGTTTTTATTGAATTTAGAATCTAACAAAGTACAAACAATTAAGTCACATTTCATTCAAATAAAGAAGCCTATTGGCTGGGCCCTGGGCTATCTTCACACTGCTAGGACGTATGCCCGGCAACAACCTTGATCGATTTAGACGTCCGAAAAACGTAAGTGCATTGTTTGTAGGTCCGAAGAGGAGGACAAAAAAGGAACGCAGTCTCTAGTGGTGAATTAACATTTTTGGGAGTGGGGTCCTATAGCATTGGAGAGGAGGCAGGGTTAACCCACACGTAGTCTGCCATGTAGTCTGTCAGGAAATATATTTTTATATACTTTATTAAACTCTTTTTCTTGTACAAGGTCAATTACATTTTTAAGTTTTAATGCAGGTAACAAGTAATGGTAAATAGTACAAAAGTAATAAACATAAAAGAAAAGTAAAAATGATAAGTTTTCAACATTAGTATTTTACGATTATGCAATATTTACAGAAAAAAAAATGTGTCGGTAAATACCACATGAAAAGCTTGTAAAAAAAAGCAGACAATTAAAAATTATTAAAAAAAAACAATGTAGGGTCCCCCCAGTCCATACCAAGCCCTTTGGGTGATTGGAAAAAAAAGCAGACAATTAAAAAAAAAAAAAAAAACACTGTGGGGTCTCCCCCACAATCCATAGCAGACCCTTGTCCGAGCATACAGCCCGGCAGGTCAGGAAAGGGGGGGATGAGAACCATCCTCCTGAACCATACCAGGCCACATGCCCTCAACATGGGGGGTGGGTGCTTTTGGGCAGGGGGGAGCTCCAACCCCCTATGTGAATGAGTATGGGGTACATTGTACCCCTACCTATTCACCAAAAAAAAAGAAATATAGTGTTCCAAAAAACAAGAGAGACGGTCTTTTACATGTCCTTTATTAAAAATCGTGTCTTCTTCCACCAGTGTTTCTTCTTCCTCCAGTGTTTCTTCTCCCTCCGGTGTTTCTTCACCCTTTTCTCTCTCTGGTGGTTTCTTCTTCTCCCTCCAGTGTTTCTTCTCTCTTTTCTCGCTCCAGTGATGTCTTCTTCGTCCGCCACCGCCTACTAAAAATAAAAAACATGGTTTTCCTCCGACGCTGGCTGTCTCCATTGTGTTGCTTCCCGTTGTCTGACATTTCTTATATAGCCATGGGGGCGTGGCTATCTGGTGATATCATCCAGAGATCTGCCCCTTGTGCCCTCTGCCCCAAAGCACCCACCACCCATGTTGAGGGCATGTGGCCTGGTGTGGTTCAGGACGGAGTGCTCGCTCATCCCCCCTTTCCTGACCTGCTAGGCTGCATGCTCGGATAAGGATCTGGTGTGGATTTTGGGGAGGGGGGCATGCTGTTTTTTTTTTTACAATTTTTAATTGTCTGCTTTCTTTTACAATCAACTGTGAGTGGGAAAGTCATCGGTTGCTAAGGATGCGACGGCCGACTTCCCGGCCCCCTCATTAGCAACCACCTCAATGTGGAAAATTACTGCATTAACTAATGTGGTAATTACCACTAAATTGAACAAATACCGAATGCGGTATTTAACTACAAATTCTTAGTGAATTGAACACTTGCACAGTTGTATTTACCTCTTAGTGAATCGACCCTTGTATGTTTTACATAGAAACAATTGCTTAACAAAATGTTTGCAGTGCAATGGTTCTGTATGCCTTGGAACTGCCTGTTATTATTCAATTAAATTTTTATATGAGCGCTGCGATATATTTGATTGCACAGGTATATAAAAGTTACTCACATATAGGTACTTTCCCTTTGGTATAGATTAACAGGTGAGATTATGGGTCACATTTCCAAATTTAGTTAATTTCAAAGTTGTTTTGTATTGTAGACCCTTACGCTTTTTTAATCTTTATGCTTTTTTAACCTATGGTAACAAAGTATGGTATGTGGGAAAAACAACTTCTGTGTTAATGTTGGTGATAGACTGCTTCCTATATGTCAGTTTATATTTTACAAATAGATACACTTTATAGAAAGGTATACAACACATGATGAAGAACCTTCCTTACTATACCAAAAAATTTGATCTATTGGTTACTAAAACTGTAAAGACTAGTTGCCATTTTCAGCTGATGATCCTAAAACTTTACACATGCTGCAATGTTGTGGTGTATTAATATAATTTGTTTTATTCTGATATGATAATACAATACAGATCAGATTCTAATTTATTGACTATTTTTGAATCCACCTTATTTAGTGAAGTTGATATTTTGTCAAATTTTTTACATTGTATGGCTTTGTATAGCACTAGAAATAAAATTTCTGATCATTGTAGGATTGATTCTATTACATTTGTGTCCTAGACAAATTTTTGAATTGTTGAATTGTTGAAAGTGTTTCATTAACTTTATTTACTTAACTTGGGAGATGTTCAAAATCAGGAACCTCAAAATAAAAAAAGTTTTTTTTAACCATATATAGAATCAAAGTTAAAACTATTTTAATACGTTTATGTTTTATTTTTTTATATACTATTTACTAGACATGTGCGATTAGTTTCGTACGAATCAAAAATTCGTATGTTTTCCCGGAAATTCTTACATTCGTACGGATCGGAAATACGAATTTTTATGCATACGAATTCTGTACGGAATATGAAATTTCGTTTACGAATTTCGGATCCAAATTAACAGAAATGTGACTGGTGTTTTGTTCACCAATCACTCAGAGGAAGTCAGCACAGGGATGGTGGGAACCCCTCATAATGATAAATTCATCATAACGAACTTTCGTTATTTTAATGAAAATATAACAAAACTAAAGTTTAAAAACACAGGAAGTCAGCACAGCACAGGGATGGTGGGAACCCCTCATAATGATAAATTTATCATAGCGAACTTTCGTTATTTTAACGAAAAGTTTACGAATCTAACGAAAATTCGTATTTCGTACGAATCCGAATTGAATTCCGTATCCGAATTACGAAATCCGATTTTTTTTTATATACGAAGCGGAACGAAACTAATTTTTTGACGGTGCCCATGTCTACTATTTACACTGTATTGCTGATGCCATGGCAAAATGAAATATACAAATGTTAACCATTTTTTGCATGCAACAATCCCAACAGCTGAGCTTTGTAAGATCCTTCAAACTATTTTCTTTAAAGCTTGTGTTTCTAGAGAAACAACAGAAATCCTATGTTTCCTATTTTGAATTAAACCAGCCTGTTATAAATTTTGTGTTAATTTTGCAATTTTTTAAAACAAAACTACAATACCAAATTCATTTTGGTGACAGACAGTTTTGGCATCACTAGCAATCATTAGGTGATGTAGTGTGGTGACTTTGAGCCTCAACCATCAAGGTATCTGAGGCAAGAACTGGGTTTGTATGATTTGTGCTCTCCTATAGCAACTAATCAGATTCTCCAAATAAGCTTCCCATATTGTCTGATGACGACTACAGAGATGGCTACAGAGCATAGTAATTGTTCGCTCAGATTTGTCAGCCTGCTCCCTGAGAATATGAACTAGGGGACATTTACTAAAATGGGAGCACTCAGAATCTGGAGCAGCTGTGCATGGTAGCCTATCAGCTTCTAACTTCAGCTTGTTCAATTAAGCTTTGACAAGAAGACCTGGAAACTGATTAGTTTCTATGCATAGCTGCACCAGATTTTGCATGCTCCAGTTTTAGTAAATCCCCCCCCATGGTGGCTTAACTTTGCATGCCTCAAATGATGAGTTAAATGAGTAAAAGGTTCTTTGTGACCATGACAAGGAGATGCAAGTCTCGTTGTTGTCATTATCTCTTGCACAACAAGAATAGCAATCAGAATAACCTATACATATGCTTGAGAGCAGTTGACAGAGGAATTTCCACTGAAGACATGATATCGCCACCCAATCAGAATTCCTCTGCTTTTGACACCTTTGTTTCTGCGACAACTTGAGGATCTGGTTGTTCCGTGTGCCTCCCATGAGTACTGGACATCCCTGTTCTTCCCATTATCCCTTTTTTTTGTTTTTTGTTTTTTATTTCCCACTTTCTCTCTTTTTCTTTCACTGTTCTCTTTGATATGCTTTTGTCTTTTCTCTACGTTATTTTATATCAGGTATTAGAAAGAGGTGTTTCTAAAAATGTGCACCTGTATCCTTACATACTTTGGATGTATCTATTAGGTCTTATGCCTACTGAATCCCTGGATTTTCCTAATGTTTACTCTACTGTACTCGGGTAGAGATTATTGCATATATTGTTTGTTATGCCTTCTAAGCAATGACCAATCTTGCCTCACACTGTACTCTAATGCCGCGTACACATGACCGTTTTTCTCGTCAGAATAAACTCTGAAGGTTTTTCCGACGGAGTTCCGACGGAATTCCGCTGAAACTGTCTTGCGTACACACGATCACACCAAAGTCCGATCGTCAAGAACACGGTGACGTACAACGCGTACAATGTGACTAGAAAAGGAAGTTCAATAGCCAGTAGCCAATAGCTTCCGTCTCGTACTTGCTTCAGAGCATGCGTCCTTTTTGGTCCGTCGGAACAGCATACAGACGAACGGTTTTCCCGATAGAAATTGGTTCCGTCAGAAATATTTAGAACATATTCTATTTCAAGGTCAAAAAAGTCAGATGAGGCATACACACGATCGGAATATACGATGAAAAGCTTCCATCTGACTTTTTCTGTTGGAAATTCCGCTCGTGTGTACACGGCATTAGTATTTCACTCTAGGTATATGGGTGTTTTGCTAAATTACTGTTACAGGATACATGTATGTTGTTTTTTTTCTTTTTGGATTACCTGTAATTCAAACTCTTATTAAAAAATTATTCAACATAAAGAGGGGCTGGGGACTTTCAAACTACACTGTATGTGTAGTCAGATGAAGGAAAACTTAAAACAAGAAGATTAAAAACAAATAAAAGAGCCCAAGATAATTTTAACTGTTGGTAAATAAATCCACTAAAAACATCCAACATGTTTCAGGATCAATACCACCTCCCCTTCCTCAGGGCTCAACACAGGGTACAACTTGGATGAACTCCCAGATCTTTTTTAGAACCAGTAATAAACTCTCTTTACAGAGTAACAATAATTGCTGGGCAACAATGGAGATGCAGCAACTGTTTTTCTATGATCTAATTACAAACAATTTAAATTATCTTGGACTCTTTCACTTGTTTTTGGTCTGGTGCTCCTTCTTTTATATTTATATAATCAGATGACTACTATTCCACAATACAATGAGAGTGCCAAACAGCCTCCTTTGCTGCATTCACCAACACTGGTGTAACCTGCAACTTATTAAGCAGTAAATCACAGTGCAGCTTTATTTGGTATCTTCTCACCTGAGTCTATTTAACCACTTCCCACAAGGCCTGTTTTAATAATACGGCCGGGCAGGTGCTTTCTAGTTCTGGGAGGATGCCTTGGGGTGCGCATTGGCACAATTCTGTGACAACCGTGCTTGGTACCAGGCCACCGTGATCAGCCCAGGTATGCTGAGACCAATTACAGAGATCTCTTGATAGCTGTCATGAATGGCTTTCATTCATGATAGCTTGCTTACTATTGTGTTCTCTGTGATTTGTCACATTGATCACATAGTACAGGACCATTCACAGCGGCCTTGTACTATGTGACAGTTGTAGCCAATCACAGCAATCAAAATAGTAAGCAACCTGTCATGAATGAAAGCCATTCATGACAGGTACAATGATTGCTGTTACAGTGATCATCACTGTAACAAGCAATCACAGTGTAAAAAAAACATCCAGACCACCTTTCCAGAGTAGAACAGTGTCACTATGGTTAATAATCACAAGCAACCCTATTCCCTTAAATGTGTACATGGGGTATAATTCCTGCTGCATCTATGAAGCTAAGAACCTCAGACATGGCAGATGTACACCCCTAGCCGCTGCCTCTGCAGCTAAAGGGGGTAGCGGTTGAAGGGTGGTAAAACTGCAGTTAAAATGGATGTTTTACAATCCCTGACCTCACATATGAAGCCCTGATAGTGCAGCCATTTACAGTTCCCATGATCACCACCTCCCCTGTCACAGTGTTGCCAGACCAGTTTAGTTAGAATCAGTGTTCCTTATTTGCCTGTTTATTGACCGTGTTTCTGCCAGTTGCCTGGACCACTCCGTTACCCGTTTGCTGACCATATCTCTGCCTGCACCTGAACTGCCAAATTGACATGTCTGACTGACTATTGTCATGCGAGACACCAGTCCCAGCAATCCGCTGTCCACAACTGCACTTCTAGAACCAAAGTAACTAGTTTCTTCTTCATTTATTAAGCCTCCTTTACTTCCTGGCCAGTGAATATGGCCTTCCTGGGGGCAGCCATGTACCAGTAGGCTAGGCTTGCTTGACTTATGGGAACTGGGATTTCTATAGATGAGGATACACTTAGCTACATTTCCTAACCACACGTATAGAGGCAATCATTACAGTACATTCGTTTTGACACAATTGCTTTATTTGTGTGATACACAAGATACAATGTCTAGTACATAATCAGTCCTGACAGTGAAAAAGTCTCACACATGTGGCATCGCCATACTTGGAAGGAGTAGCAGAATGTGTTTTTAATTGTAATTCTAAGTATGCCCATGCTGTATGTGAGAAATATCATATTATAAATTTAATACTTCAATACTTTAATAGTTTAATTTAATACTTTAATACTTTAATTTAATACTTTAACCACTTGCCGACCGGCGCACGATGATATACGTCGACAGAATGGCACGTACAGGCAGGAGGGCGTATATATACGTCCCTCCTTTAGCCTGTCCGTGCCATCGGGTGCGCGCCGGGAGCGGCGCGCTCCCGCGCCAGTCGGGACCCCCGTGAGTCCGGCCGCGGTCCCCGCGGACTTGATCGCCGCGTGGACTCCCGCGATCGTCTCACGGAGCGGCTGAACGGGGAGATGCCGAGATAAACAGCATCTCCCCGTTCTGCCTAGCAACTAGTGACGCCGATCTCTGCTCCCTGTGATTGGAGCAGAGATCAGCATTCACTAGCTGACAGCCACGCCCCCCCCACAGTAAAAAAAAACACCCCTAGGCCTACTTAACCCCTACACTGCCACCTTGTGGTTAACCCCTAAACTGCCAGTGTCATTTATACAGAAATCAATGCATTTAAATGCATTAATTGCTGTAAAAATGACAATGGTCCCAAAAATGTGTCAAAAATGTCCGATGTGTCCGCCATAATGTCGCAGTCACAAAAAAAATCGCAGATCTCCGCCATTAATAATAAAAAAAAAATTATTAATAAAAATGCTATAAAACTATCCCCTATCTTGTAAACGCTATAACTTCTGCGCAAACCGATCAATAATCGCTTATTGCGATTTTTTTTACCAAAAATATGTAGAAGAATACGTATCGGCCTAAACTGAGGAAAAAAAAATGTTTTTTTATATATTTTTGGGGGATATTTATTATAGCAAAAAATAAAAAATAATGCATTTTTTTCAAAATTGTCGCTCTATTTTTGTTTATAGCGCAAAAAATAAAAACCGCAGGGGCGATCAAATACCACCAAAATAAAGCTCTATTTGTGGGAAAAAAAGGACGTCAATTTTGTTTGGGAGCTACGTTGCACGACCGCGCAATTGTCAGTTAAAGCGACGCAGTGCCGAATCGCAAAAAGGGGCCTGGTCCTTTGGCTGCAAATTGGTCCGGTCTGAAAGTGGTTAATAGTTTACAATAAATTGAAAACTTTGTGTAAAAAAAAAAAAAAATTCATTTAATTTTCACGCTGCATTATCCAAAAACTTCTTTCAAAAAAGTGAGGTTTTCTAAAGACTCCACGTGCCTCTTAGAAAATATCTTGGGGTGTTTGCTTTTTAAAAATGTTGTTTCATTTAACCTCCCTAGAGGTAATCCAGAGTCTGGCTCGGGTTCAGCTTTTTCTGCTAGGAGCGGTAACCCCGAGCCAGACTCGGGCTTGCGTGCAGGATACAGGGGGGAAGTTACTTACCTTTTCCCCTGGATCCTGAGATGTCTCCCCGCTGTGTGAGCGAGCCGTCCGCTCGCTCGATTCACACAGTGCCGAGTGCCGCCGATCTCCGTTCCCTGCTACATTCAGACGCACGGGAGCGGAGATCGGCGCCAAATTTAAAAAAGTTTAAAAACACACAACACATACAGTACTGTAATCTTACAGATTACAGTACTGTATACAAAAAATACACATCCCCTTTGTCCCTAGTGGTCTGCCCAGTGCCCTGCATGTCATTTTATATAATAATAAAAAAAAAATTCTGCCTGGAAACTGGAGATTGTCCATAGCAACCAAAAAGTGTCCCTTTATGTCAAAAGTGGTTTTAGACCAGCTAGAAAGCACCGATAAAAAAATTGAATCACAATTTATCATCAAACAATAAATTTAATGACAGCGACTATTCTACAACTGAGCAAATTTCAGTGTTTTTGATTTGATTACATTATTGAATAATTTTTATATATATTTTTTATTATATTATAATTTATGATTTTGTGTTTCAAACTTTATCATACCCGGGATGTCTACTAGACTCTGGTTCAGACAGATTTAAGTGAGTTATTCATAAGAATTGCATGCCTACAATATAAAAACGCCAGATTTCCATGCAAAATAATTGTACCGATTTCAGCACTAAATTCCGGACAGAATCATACCGCCAGGAAGGTTAATGGGTATTTCCACTGTCTTGGTGCTGCAGGGCCTCCAAAAATGTGATAGGTAGTTAGGAAATTAGATGCATGAATTAGAGCCCTTAGAAAACCTGAAGGTGGTCTTTGGATTTTAGGGCCCTCTATGTGGCTATGCTGTGTCTCACAGATGTGGCACCCCCATATTCGGGAGGAGTAGCAGAATGTTTTTTTGGGTGTAATTCTAACTATGCCTATTATTTGTGTTAGAAATATCTTATTAATTGACAATATTGTGTAAAAAAAATACATTTTTTCCAAACCTTGAGGCAAAAAATAAAATTTTCAAAAGACATAATATGGCTCTTAGAAAATGCCCTTGAGTGTTTGCTTTCCAAAATGGGGTCATTCCACTGTCCTGGTTCTCCAGGGCCTCAAAAAATGAAATTAGATGCATAATTTAAGTGTAATTTATGCTCCTAGAAAGTCCAAAGGTGCTCCTTGGATTTTAGGCCCCTCAATGTGGCTAGGCTGTGAAAAAGTCTCACCCCTGTGGTATCCCTATGCCACGGGAGGCATAGTAGAATGTGTTTGGAGTTGTAATTCTAAGTATGTCTATACTGTGTGTGAGACATAACTTGTTAAAATTACAACTTTGTGGGGTAAAAAATGACTTAATTTCTTCATTTTCCAAAAAGTTGTGAAAACAAATTACAACTTCAAAAAACTTGCCATGCCTCTTACTAAACACCTTGGACTGTCAACTTTCCAAAAAGGGGTAATTTGAGGGTATTTGTACTGTCCTGGCATTTTAGGGCCTCAAGAAATGAGATAAGCCGTTAGTACATCAGGACTGATCAATTTTCAAATATACTGTATATACCATAGTTTGTAAACTTTCACACAGACTACATAATATACACTGACTTAGGTTAATTTTACCAAAGAATTGTAGCAGAATACATTTGGAAATTTATGAAGAAAAATTATTTATTTGCTAAATTTAATATCAGAAACAAAGAAAAACATGGCTTTTTTTTATTTATTAATTCTCTTGTTTATATGGCAAAAAATAAAAAACCCAGTGGATATTAAATACTGCCAAAAGAAAGCTCCATCTGTCTAAACAAAAATATAAAAATGTTACTTGGTTACAGTGTTGCATGACTGAGTAATTGTCATTCAAAGTGTGACAGCGCTGAAAACTTAAAAATGGCCTGGGCAGGAAGGGAAGTGAAAGTGTTCAGTATTGAGGTGGTGAAGCACAGTCAGAATTCTTAATCCTTGATGAAGGGGGAGTGTGTTTGGCTCACGAAATGTACTGGCTCTATCCTGCTATGAATCAATTTTATCAATAAATTACCTCAGACGATTCTCAGACATTTGTTTGTCGGTCTCATTGGATTGTATGTGTGTGTGTATTCTCAGCTCCCTTTTTCCTGAGGGTGGTCCCCAGAGCCAGTGTGCCCAGAGTTAATTTAAGTGACCCTTAAAGTGGATGTAAAATTTTTTTTTTTTAGTGTCATAATGTAGAGAATAATATTTCCTTTCATTTGAGCCCAGTCTTGCCACACAGATTTACTCCAGCCCTGAGAAATCCTCTTTTATTGTTCAGTTAGAAAGATCTTGACAAAGTGCTGAAAACTTTGTCAAAAACGCCCCCTTTGCTGTGAGTGACAGGTGATTTACATATCTCAAAAAGAAATTGTTGGGTTTACATCCACTTTAAGCCTAGTACACATGGGCCGAATGTCGGGTGGCATTGGCGGATTCAATAGAAACCTGCCAACATTTGGCCTATGTGTACTGGAGTCAATCCAACAGAAGCCGGCCGACTTCTGTCGAAGGGGCCTGGCCAAAAAGGGTCTGCCGACCGCCTCCTGTTCAGCGCTCTCAGTCAATGGCTGAGAGCACTAACCAAAATTTCCTGGCGGGGAGCTGTCCCCCTGTCAGGACACAATAGTTCAGCAGGGGAGATCGCTGTACTATCATCGCATAGTTATTACAGCTTACTCCGAACTGAGCTGTCAGTTTTTTTCCGTTCAACCCACTGGGTTGAATGAAAAAAAATAGTAATGTGTACCAGGCTTTAGAGAGTCAAAATCCAGTGCCCTTTTTATTCTTGTGTTTGATCTCACAACTTTAATCAGCTTTAATTCTATTGAGAGCTCTGTGGTCATTATTTAATGCAGTTTTCCACTTTACCCATAGACTTAACCCACTCCCTCTTGAATGTCCTTATGATAAAAATATAACATATTCACATTGTACATTCTAAAGCTCATCATGCTATATTCTCATTATATTCCCTTCTAGTTTTTACACTCTTCTTTCCCATGAGAGTGTGGGCAACTCAAGTTCAGCAGTATCTCATCATTCTGGGGAATTACCAGGAGAAAAAACTCACGGATAATCATTTTTTTCTCACCCAGCTGCTCTGGTAAGGAACTAGTTGGTTCAGAAAGTATTGTACAATAGAACAGCTGTGTGAATTGGAGACAGTCATAAACAAATGAGCTTCTAGTTTGTGATATGCCTCATATTTCCCTGCCAAGTGGCAAATACAATACATAGTGATAGCTTTTTGCAGTTTGTATTTGAAAATACCAAAGGCCCCCTTATAAAGCAACTTTTCATTGGGTAAATCAAAATAAGGTAAGGTAGGTTCTGCAGAGCATACATGGTTGGTGATCAATGTGTCAGGTGTTTCCTGTACCGAAAATTATTGGGTATTTCTCGGGGCTCTGGCAGGAGGCCAGGCAGTGTGGGAGCACTGAAAAGGTGTGTGTGCATTCAAGCTCTTGTTTAAATATATAAATGCAATCTTTCGAGCTGCTTTGTATTATAAACCAAAAATTATTATTTTTCGATTCAATTTTTATGAATACATGTATGGTTTTAAGCAGGAAAGCACTATGTGTAGTGGTTTCTCTTTTACATACATATGGCTAAATGAAGTCACCATCGGACATCATTTCATGAAGTGAAGTTGGCCAGTCATACCGTAGCCCTACGAATGGGAAAATATCTTTCTGTATTGTGTATTGTATTGTATTGTTAGTGTATTGTGAACATACTGAGGTGTAAAGTCATAAGCCTCAGGTTAGAGTCCATCTGGTCGAGGGAGCACAAATCGCATGCAGTTTTTTGCACCAAGGGGTGAATAAACACAGCAAGTTGAACACTTTTGTGTATTGCATTTTATAGTACAGATTTTAATCAGATTGATGAGACTTTGTATGGACTTATTAGCATACTGCCATAGCCTAGAGCCTAAGGCTCTGAGGAAGAAGGTACTCCTTTGAAACGCATCAGCCAGCAGTGGTTCTGAGGTCCTCCTCTCTGCTTTCTGGAGACTGTCAGTTATATGATTGATTGCCACATACAAGTGGTCTTCACAAGCATTTTATTTATCACATGTTTGTGAGTAGTATTTTACTGAATTTTTTTATTAATAAATTATCTTGGGATAATGCACAAGGCTGGTGCACCTTTTTCTTTTTATCTTTTCTGTGACTACTAGGATATCCCCTATCCCTTGAGTCATCAATCATCTGGCCATCACACTAATGCGCAAGAGTGTTTGTTTGCTATTACTTAGTTTTGTCATTAGTGACCCAGTTTTGTATTGCTTTAAATAAGACATTAGCGGATGCATGCATAGTGAATATCTCCTAAATGGTGCATGTATAGGAGATATTAATTTTACCTAGAGGTAAGCCTATAATAAGGCTTACCTGTAGGTAAAATTAATATCTCCTATACATGCACCGTTTAGGAGATATTCACTATGGATGCATCCGCTAATGTCTTATTTAAAGCAATGACCAACAATGACCAACCGCTGTCTTCACTGATGTTGGCCATGTGCAGTACGTAACACAGCCTGACACTGCTGATCATTCATTTAGAAAACTGAAAGGTTCTGCAGTGCTATGTGATCCATCAACAAGGCTGTTTATGTGTAAAAGTAGCCCCGATAGACACAGAGACCCGCAGGCTGTGTGATTTAATTTTTTTTGTGAATGACAGCGCTGGTCTCCAGAGAGCCTCTTTGCAGTCAGAGACCAAAACTGTCAATCACAAATCCATCTCCTTTCTAGTAGCATTGTTGCATAGAGGAGGGAAACCTGCTTAACCACACTGCTTAGAAATTAAAGGATGGATTTGAACGGACCAAATGCCATATTATTATTATACAGGATTTATATAGTGCCAACAGTTTGCATAGTGCTTTACAACATTAGGGCAGACAGTACAGTTACAAAGTGATGGTGCGTCCATAAGGGCGCATGGACGGTGCCCCCTCTCTCCTCTATCACCAACAAATAGATTCATGCATTGCATGTGCCACCCCTATTCAGGAGCCCGGCCCCCTATTAGGCGCTGGGCACCTGAATTACAGCGGCGGGTGGGTTCTGAAGCACCTGATTAGGTAGGCTCTAATAGGCGTCTAATAGGCGTCATAAAAAAGGTAAACAGCGAGTGCCATTCTTAGCGCTCACAGTTCACCCAGCTGTGTTAGAAAAGAGAATGAATGAATATTTGCTTTCCTAGCACTGAACCGCCTCTCCGCCAATCAGGTGCTCGGGTCTGTTACCCTTCACCTGATTGCCTGAAACGACAGGCGCTGTGATTGGATGCCTATCAGACGTCCAATCATAGGAGAGGATGGGAGAAGAAGACATCGAGGACATCGCTCGCCGCCCTCCGCCGCCACCCACTGCCCCAGCGAGACAGGGTAAGTGCCAGGCAGACGGTGGGTGGGGGGGCACAGTGGCAGCATTCGATGGGCACAGTGGGAGCATTTTATGGCACAGTGGCAGCATTTGATGGGCACAGTGGCACGGTTTAATGGGCACAGTGGCAGTATTTGATGGGCACAGTGGCTGCGTTTGAAGGGCACCGTGGCGGCATTTGATGGGCACAGTGGCGGTGCTTGATGGCACAGTTGCTGCGTTTGATGGGCACAGTGGCTGCGTTTGATGGGCACAGTGGCGGCAATTGATGGGTACATTGGCTGTGTTTGATGGCACAGTGGCTTAGTTTGATGGGCACAGTGAGGCTGCAATTGATGGGGGTTTTTTTCTGAATTTTTCAGTTTGTTTGCACCCCCCAAAAATTTTTAGCACCAGCCATCACTGCAGTTACAATTCAATTCAATACAGGAGGAATCAGATGGATCTGCTATATGCTATATTTCCTTTTAGCTGAATCCCCAAGTGCAAAGCTGCTCAGAGCCCTCAAAAGTTTCTCCACGTCATATTGTGGAGATTAGGCATGGCTTTCCCATGGCATACCCATTTCTCAATGCCTTAGCAGCTTGAAATCAGCTTGGACTAACCGGTAATAGTATAATAATAGAATAAACCCTCTTATGCCCCGTACACACAGTCGGATTTTCCGACGGAAAATGTCCTATCGGACCATGTTGTCGGAAAATCCGACCGTGTGTGGGCTCCATCAGACTTTTTCTGCTCTCAAATTTTCCGACAACAAAGTCCGATCGGACTTTTTCCGTTCGTGTGTAGCGAATTCCGATGGACAAAGTGCCACGCATGCTCAGATCACATTAGAAGACCAAAGCTATTGGCTACTAGCCTCTACGTAGTCCCGTCGTACGCAACGAACGTCACCACGTTCAGAATGATCGGATTTTCCGACAACTTTGTCCGACTGTGTGTATGCAACACCAGTGTCGGACAAAATCCGTCGGAAAAAATCCAACGGATTTTGTGGTCGGAATTTCCAACCGTGTGTACGGGGCATTACTTTGGGATTGAAACAGTGTAGAAAAAGGCATCATTTAACTTCTATGTCTCCTTTGCCTCATTGGTTAAGAACTATCTAGAGATGTGCACAACAAAAAAAAAATTGTTTAGTTTAATTTCAGATTCATTCTTTAAGTAAATAATTTCATTTCGTTATATATTCATGATGTTAAAATGTCATTTTCAGAATTTAAAGGTTCTTTAATTCAACAGACGGAACCTCGGCCTGAAACAATCTCTCTGGGTAAACTTGTTCTTTTAATTTTTCCATAATTTCTGTTAACCTTTGCATTTGTTTTTCTGTATTACAGCTGCGGGGGGGGTTTGAAGCACCTGATTAGGTAGGCTCTAATAGGCGTCATAAAAAAGGTAAACAGCGAGCGCCATGCTTGGCGATCGAAGTTCACCCAGCTGTGTTAGAAAAGCAAATGAATGAATATTCGCTTTCCTAACACTGAACCGCCTGTCCGCCAATCAGGTGCTCGGGTCTGTTACCTGTCACCTGATTGGCTGAAACGACAGGGGCTGTGATTGGAAGCCTATCAGGCATCCAATCATAGGAGAGGATGGGAGAAGAAGACATAGCTTGCCGCTCGCTGCTGTCACCCGCTGCCCCAACGAGACAGGGTAAGTGCCCGGCGGGTGGGGGGGGGCACAGTGGCAGCATTCGATGGGCACAGTGGGAGCATTTGATGGCACAGTGGAAGCATTTGATGGCACAGTGGCAGCGTTTGATGGGCACAGTGGCAGCATTTGATGGGCACGGTGGCAGCATTTTATATTCACAGTGGCTGCGTTTAATGGGCACAGTGGTGGCAATTGATGGGCACATTGGTTGCGTTTGATGACACAGTGGCTGCGTTTGATAGGCACAGTAAGGCTGCAATTGATGGGGGTTTTTTCTGAATTTTTCAGTTTGTTTGCGCCCCCCAAAAATTTTGAGCACCAGCCGCCACTGCAGTTCAATACAGGAGGAATCAGATGGATTTGCTATATGCTATATTTCCCTTTTAGCTGAATCCCCAAGTGCAAAACTGCTCAGAGCCCTCAAAAGTTTCTCCACGTCATATTGTGGAGATTAGGCATGGCTTTCCCATGGCATACCCATTTCTCAATGCCTTAGCAGCTTGAAATCAGCTTGGACTAACCGGTCCCCTATTACATCTGGAAATGTTTGTGATAACAGATGCCAATATCATATGATAATAGAATAAACCCTCTTACTTTGGGATTGAAACAGTGTAGAAAAAGGCATCATTTAACTTCTATGTCTCCTTTTCCTCATTGGTTAAGAACTATCTAGAGATGTGCACAACTAAAAAAAAAATTGTTTAGTTTAATTTCAGATTCATTCTTTAACCACTTTCAGACCGGACCATTTTGCTGGCTTAAGACCAGACCACCTTTTGCGATTCGGCACTGCGGCGCTTTAACTGACAATTGCGCGGTCGTGCGACGTGGCTCCCAAACAAAATTGACGTCCTTTTTTTCCCACAAATAGAGCTTTCTTTTGGTGGTATTTGATCACCGCTGCAGTGTTTATTTTTTGCGCTTTAAACAAAAAAATAGCGAAAATTTTGGAAAAAAACACATTATTAAGTTTAAGTTTTGCTATAATAAATATCCCCCAAAAATATATAAAAAAACATTTTTTTGCTCAGTTTAGGGTGATACGTATTCTTCTACATATTTTTGGTAAAAAAAATTGCAATAAGCGATTATTGACTGGTTTGCACAAAAGTTATAGCGTTTACAAAATAGGGGATAGTTTTATGGTATTTTTATTTTTTTTTATTTTTTTTTACTAGTAATGGCGGCGATCAGCGATTTTTATTGTGACTGCGACATTATGGCGGACACATCGGACAATTTTGACACATTTTTGGGACCATTGTCATTTTTACAGCGATCGTGAGATTAAATTGTACTGATTACTGTAAAAAGGACACTGGCAGTGAACGGGTTAACCGCTAGGGGGCTAGGGAGGGGTTAAGTGTATGCTAGGGATGTATTCTAACTGTAGGGGGGTGGGGCTGTGTGTTACACTACACTGATCAGCTCTCCCGATTACAGGGAGAGCTGATCAGTGACAGTGTCACTAGGCAGAAGAGGGAGATGCTTGTTTACATCAGCATCTACCTGTTCTGATTCCCCGGGAGACGATTGCGGGTTTCCCCGCGGCGATCGAGTCCGCGGAACCCGCGACCTGACTCACAGAGCTTGCGATGGGCACGCGCACGAATGGCACGGCGGCAAATTCAAAGGGACGTACCTGTATGCCCATATGCCTGTCCGTGCCATTCTGCCGACGTAAATGTACATGTGGCGGCCGGCAAGTGGTTAAGTAAATCATTTCATTTTGTTATATTCGTGATGTTAAAATGATTCATTTTCATCATTTAAAGGTTCTTTAATTCAACAGACGGAACCTCGGCCTGAAACAATCTCTCTGGGTAAACTTGTTCTTTTAATTTTCCCATCATTTCTGTTAAACTTTGCATTTGTTTTTCTGAATGACTTACAATCCTAGTTACCCTACAAATTGACTCCTTGAAATCAATCTAAAAGCGTGTGGTGCATGTAAACTATTGAGCTGTAATAATAGTGTTTTCCTTGTAAACATTCCTATGTACCGCTGCCATCAAAACGTAAACTTTAAGACCCCTTTAATACCGAAGGTGTTTTTCAGGGGCTTTCGCGCTAAAAATAGAGCCAGTAAAGAGCCCAATATCAATTGTAGGAGGACCCTAAAAGAAGGGACACAAGTACCCCCGGTACAGTGGGACTTTTTAGGTGAACAAAAACACCTATCTCATAAAAATATTATTTATTTTGAAAAAATATAAAAACATGTATAAAAACATGATAATGATCCATACAGTACATTTTGTGCAAAACAGAGAAGGATTTACACATAAATATTTTTTTTACAAATATCCGAAGATATCATTTCCTCCATTCGCCTGACATGTTTCAGGAAATATCCTTTCTTCAGAGGCGTTTTTTTGGAGAGAATATAAATATATTCAGCATTAATTTGTATAAAAAATTATATATAGACAATGTATGCAGATAATGATTATTGATTTCCTTATAAAGGTAGATAAACTTTTGGCGCTGTATGTCCACCAAAGATGGACCCCATCTGAGCTCAGAACAGCCCTCACAAAGGTCCTCCAGAGACGACCACCGCAAACCAGCCACAGATAAACCTTTAGATGGAAGTCAAGGTAGCAAAAGGCTGGGGCGTTGTTGAAAACTGTGCCTGTTAGGAGCAACAGGCAAACTGTGCCTGTTAGGAGCAACAACGCCCCAGCCTTTTGTTACCTTGACTTCCATCTAAAGGTTTATCTGTGGCTGGTTTGTGGTGGTCATCTCTGGGGGACCTTTGTGAGCGCTGTTCTGAGCTCAGAAGGGGTCCATCTTTGGTGGACATACAGCGGCAAAAGTTTATCTACCTTTCTAAGGAAATCATTATCTGCATACATTGTCTATATATAATTTTTTACACAATTCAATGCTGAATATATTTATATTCTCTCAAAAAAAACGCCTCTGAACCGGGGGGTACTTGTGTCCCTTCTTTTAGGGTCCTCCTACAATTCCTTCAGACCTAGTCTGCCGGAAAGTCTGGTTGTGTACGCGGCATAAGATTGCCCTGTATTTGGCTCCATCCATCTTTCCATCAACTCTGACCGGCTTCTCGGTGAGGATGGTGTGCTCTGGGTGATTTGCAGTGTGAGTTTTCTGCCACACATAGCATTTTAAATTAGGCCAAAAAGTTTGTTGTCCAAAAGTTTGGTCTCATCTGACCAGAGCACCTTCTGCCACGTGTTTGCTGTTTCCCCCACATGGCTGCTCGCAAACTGCAAACGGGACTTCTTATGGCTTTCTTTCAACAATGGCCTTCCTCTTGCCACTCTTCCATAAAGGCCAGATTTGTGGAGTGCACGACTAATGCCGCATACACACAACCGGACTTTCCAGCAGACTAAGTCCAACGGTCTTCACGACGGACTTTCGGAGGAGTTCCAAAGGACCTTCCAAATGAACGGACTTGCCCACACATGAACGGATTAAGTCCGTTCGAAAGTACATTCATTTTGAACTTGATGACGTACGACAGGACTAAAACAGGAAGTTCAATAGCCAGTAGCCAATAGCTGCCCTTGCGTCGTATTTGGTCTGTCGGACCAGCATACAGACGAATGGTTTTCCCGATAGGAATTGAGTCTGTCGGACAGATTTGAAACATGTTCTATTTCTATTTCTAGGTCAGTCTGATTTTTTAAATGAAAAACGATCGGATTAGCCCACACGTGATCGGATTGTCCGACTGACTGATTCCTTCGGACCTAGGCTGCCGGAAAGTCCGGTCGTGTGTACGCGGCATCAGGGGCGGACTGACACGTCGGTGACTCGGGCGCCACCCGAGGCCCTTAGGGGCCCAGACTTGGCCACGCATTACATGCCGCAAATCCGATAAAAAGAGAGAACAGTGGGAACTGTATGTGAAAATAAAAAGAAAGTATGTACTCACACTTTGTTTAAAAATATCAGGCATGTAGCGGTATCTTTATTTTGTCTGAAGTCCTCGGCCGTCCTCCGGTGTCATGGCTATGGTGGGGAAACGCACGGTCCCTTGCTGCAGCTGGTTACACCGCGCTTCCAACCACGCCTACCAACGTCATCAATCCTGCTGACGTGCCTATCCTGGGACGCACTCACCTCGGAACCACGAGACGCAAGGGACCGTGCGTTTCCCCACCATAGCCATGACACCGGAGGACGGCCGAGGACTTCAGACAAAATAAAGATACCGCTACGTGCCTGATATTTTTAAACAAAGTGTGAGTACATACTTTCTTTTTATTTTCACATACAGTTCCCACTGTTCTCTCTTTTTATCGGATTTGCGGCATGTAATGCGTGGCCAAGTCTGGGCCCCTAAGGGCCTCGGGTGGCGCCCGAGTCACCGACGTGTCAGTCCGCCCCAGACAAAATAAAGATACCGCTACGTGCCTGATATTTTTAAACAAAGTGTGAGTACATACTTTCTTTTTATTTTCACATACAGTTCCCACTGTAATCAGACCCACTACTCTTAGAGCGGCGCTGCTCTCTCTCTTTTCGCCTCTACACCAGAGTCTCTTCTGCTCTATGGAGCCGGCTGCCGCATCTTACAAGCACACACTGTTACTCCTGGACTGAGAAAAAAACTGTCCAAAAAACACATCACAGTGTTTCTCCCCTTCAGCCCCCACTCTCTCTCGCCCACCCTCAGTGTCACTCCATCTGTGACCCCCCATACTCGCTCATCACTAGCTGTCGTTGGCGCTCCATCCTCCCCCTCTCCAAATCCGATAAATATACTGCTAATGGCGCAGTGCGCACTGCTCCCCGCCGGCCCGCTCTGCTCCCGTCGGCCCCTCCTTCTCTCCCGTCTGTCCCAGGTGCTTGTACTGTATGCGTCGTGTCGTCACCTGGGACAGACGAGAAGAGTGGAGGAGCCAACGGGGAGCAGTGCACGCTGCGTCATTAGCAGTATTATTACCAACATTGCGGCATGTAATACAGCAGGCAGCTTCATCGGCGACTGTAAAGTAAGAGTAAAGTATAGTTAGGTTAAGAGTCTAAGACACCAGGGCCGCCACAACTGATGGGGGGGTACGTACAGATGAATGGGCCCCAGGTCCCCCCACCCCACTGTGTCCCCCTGTGTGTGCGCTCTCCCTCCAGTGTCCCCCTTTGTGAGTGTCCCCCTGTGTGTGTCCCCCTTTGTGAGTGTCCTCCTGTGTGTGCCCCCCTTTGTGAGTGTCCTCCTGTGTGTGCGCTCTCCCTCCAGTGTCCCCCCCTGTGCGTGTGCTCTCCCTCCAGTGCCCCCCCCTGTGTGGGTGCTCTCCCTCCAGTGTCCCCCCCTGTGTGTACTCTCTCCCTCCAGTGTCCCCCCCTGTGTGTGCGCTCTCCCTCCAGTGTCCCCCCTGTGTGTGCGCTCTCCCTCCAGTGTCCCCCCCTGTGTGTTTGCTCTCCCTCCAGTGTCCCCCCCTGTGTGTGCGCTCTCCCTCCAGTGTCCCCCCTATCTGTGCGCTCTACCTCCAGTGTCCCCCCCTGTGTGTGCGCTCTCCCTCCAGTGTCCCCCCCGTGTGTGCGCTCTCCCTCTAGTGTCCCCCCTGTGTGTGCGCTCTCCCTCCAGTGCCCCCCCCCTGTGTGTGCACTCTCCCTCCAGTGTCCCCCCTGTGTGTGCGCTCTCCCTCCAGTGCCCCCCCCGTGTGTGCGCTCTCCCTCTAGTGTCCCCCCTGTGTGTGCGCTCTCCCTCCAGTGCCCCCCCCTGTGTGTGCACTCTCCCTCCAGTGTCCCCCTTTTTGAGTGTCCCCCTGTGTGTGCGCTCTCCCTCCAGTGCCCCCCCCCCCCTGTGTGTGCACTCTCCCTCCAGTGTCCCCCTTTGTGAGTGTCCTCCTGTGTGTGCACTCTCCCCCCATTGTCCCCCCGTGTGTGTGCGCTCTCCCTCCAGTGCCCCCCTGTGTGTGTGAGCTCTCCCTCCAGTGTCCCCCTGTGTGTGCGCTCTCCCTCCAGTGCCCCCCCCCCCTGTGTGTGCGCTCTCCCTCCAGTGCCCCCCTCTGTGTGTGAACTCTCCCTCCAGTGTCCCCCTTTCTGAGTGTCCCCCTGTGTGTGCGCTCTCCCTCCAGTGCCCCCCCGTGTGTGCGCTCTCCCTCCAGTGCCCCCCCTGTGTGTGCGCTCTCCCTCCAGTGCCCTCCTTTGTGAGTGTCCCCCTGTGTGTGCGCTCTCCCTCCAGTGTCCCCCCTGTGTGAGCGCTCTCCCTCCAGTGTCCCCCTGTGTGTGCGCTCTCCCCCAGTGTCCCCCCCTGTGTGTGCGCTCTCCCTCCAGTGCCCCCCCGTGTGTGCGCTCTTCCTCCAGTGTCCCCCTTTGTGAGTGTCCCCCTGTGTGTGCGCTCTCCCTCCAGTGTCCTCCCTGTGTTTGTGCTCTCCCTCCATTGTCCCCTTGTGTGTGCGCTCTCCCTCCAGTGCCCCCCCCCCTGTGTGTGCGCTCTCCCTCCAGTGCCCCCCCCTGTGTGTGCGCTCTCCCTCTAGTGTCCCCCTTTGTGAGTGACCACCTGTGTGTGCGCTCTCCCTCCAGTGTCCCCCCCTGTGTGTGCACTCTCCCTCCAGTGTCCCCCTTTGTGAGTGTCCCCCTGTGTGTGCGCTCTCCCTCCAGTGCCCCCCCCTGTGTGTGCACTCTCCCTCCAGTGTCCCCCTTTGTGAGTGTCCCCCTGTGTGTGCACTCTCCCTCCATTGTCCCCCCGTGTGTGCGCTCTCCCTCCAGTGCCCCCCTGTGTGTGTGAGCTCTCCCTCCAGTGTCCCCCTGTGTGTGCGCTCTCCCTCCAGTGCCCCCCCCCCTGTGTGTGCGCTCTCCCTCCAGTGCCCCCCTCTGTGTGTGAACTCTCCCTCCAGTGTCCCCCTGTCTGAGTGTCCCCCTGTGTGTGCGCTCTCCCTCCAGTGCCCCCCCGTGTGTGCACTCTCCCTCCAGTGCCCCCCCCTGTGTGTGCGCTCTCCCTCCAGTGCCCTCCTTTGTGAGTGTCCCCCTGTGTGTGCGCTCTCCCTCCAGTGTCCCCCCTGTGTGAGCGCTCTCCCTCCAGTGTCCCCCTGTGTGTGCGCTCTCCCTCCAGTGTCCCCCCCCCCTGTGTGTGCGCTCTCCCTCCAGTGCCCCCCCGTGTGTGCGCTCTTCCTCCAGTGTCCCCCTTTGTGAGTGTCCCCCTGTGTGTGCGCTCTCCCTCCAGTGTCCTCCCTGTGTTTGTGCTCTCCCTCCATTGTCCCCTTGTGTGTGCGCTCTCCCTCCAGTGCCCCCCCCCCTGTGTGTGCGCTCTCCCTCCAGTGCCCCCCCCTGTGTGTGCGCTCTCCCTCTAGTGTCCCCCTTTGTGAGTGACCACCTGTGTGTGCGCTCTCCCTCCAGTGTCCCCCCCCCCCTGTGTGTGCGCTCTCCCTCCAGTGTCCCCCCTGTGTGTGCGCTCTCCCAGTGCCCCCCCCCCCTGTGTGTGCACTCTCCCTCCAGTGTCCCCCCTGTGTGTGCGCTCTCCCTCCAGTGTCCCCCCCTGTGTGTGCGCTCTCCCTCCAGTGTCCCCCTGTGTGTGCGCTCTCCCTCCAGTGCCCCCCCCCCTGTGTGTGCGCTCTCCCTCCAGTGTCCCCCTGTGTGTGCGCTCTCCCTCCAGTGCCCCCCCTGTGTGTGCGCTATCCCTCCAGTGTCCCCCCCTGTGTGTGCGCTCTCCCTCCAGTGTCCCCCTGTGTGTGCGCTCTCCCTCCAGTGTCCCCCTGTGTGTGTGCGCTCTCCCTCCAGTGCCCCCCCTGTGTTTGTGCGCCCTCCCTCCAGTGTCCCCCTGTGTGTGCGCTCTCCCTCCAGTGCCCCCCCTCTGTGTGCGCTCTCTCTCCAGTGTCCCTTTGTGTGTGCGCTCTCCCTCCAGTGTCCCCCCTGTGTGTGCGCTCTCCCTCCAGTGTCCCCCCCCCTGTGTGTGCGCTCTCCCTCCAGTGTCCCCCTGTGTGCGCGCTCTCCCTCCAGTGTCCCCCTGTGTGTGTGCTGTCCCTCCAGTGTCCCCCTGTGTGTGTGCACTCTCCCTCCAGTGCCCCCCCCCCTGTGTGTGCGCTCTACCTCCAGTGTCTCCCTGTGTGTGTGTGTGCATTCTCACTCCAGTGTGTGTGTGTGTGTGCATTTTCACTCCAGTGTCCCCCTGTGTGTGTGTGCGCTCTCCCTCCAGTGTCCCTGTGTGTGTGTGTGTGTGTGTGTGCTCTCCCTCCAGTGTCCCCCTTTGTGTGTGTGCTCTCCCTCCAGTGTCCCTGTGTGTGTGTGTGTGTGTGTGCGCTCTCCTTCCAGTGTCCCCATCTGTGTGTGCTCTCCCACCAGTGTCCCCCTGTGTGTGTGTGTGTGTGTGTGTATGTGTATGTTCTCCCCCCAGTGTCCCCTGTGTGTGTGTTCTCCCCCCCCCCCCAGTGTCCCCTGTGTGTGTGTTCTCCCCCCCCCCAGTGTCCCCCTGTGTACTCTCTCCCTCCCGAGTGTCCCCCTTTGTATGTGCTCCCCCCCAGAGTCCACCTGTGTGCTCTCCCTCCCCCGTGTCTCCCTGTGCAGGTGTGGCTTGAGTTTGGGGACCAAGGGGGCCCCATGATCTTCTATTGCCGGGGGCCCCATGAGTTGTCAGTCCGCCCCTGCGCGGCATAATAGTTTTCCTGTGGACAGATTCTCCCACCTGAGCTGTGGATCTCTGCAGCTCCTCCAGAGTTACCATGGGCCTCTTGGCTGCTTCTCTGATTAATGCTCTCCTTGCCCGGCCTGTCAGTTTAGATGGATGGCCAAGTCTTGGTAGGTCTGCAGTTGTGCTATACTCTTTCCATTTTTGGAGGATGGATTGAACATTGCTCTGTGAGATGTTCAAAGCTTGGGATATTTTTTTATAACCTAACCCTGCTTTAAACTTCTCCACAACCTTATCCCTGACCTGTTTGGTGTGGCCTTCATAATGCTGTTTGTTCACTAAGTTTCCCTAACAAACCTATGAGGGCTTCACATAACAGCTGTATTAATACTGAGATTAAATTACACACAGGCAGACTTAACAAATATTTACTAATTAGGTGACTTCTGGAGGAAATTGGTTACACTAGATTTTAGTTAGGGGTATCAGTAAAGGGTGCTGAATACAAATGCACGCCACACTTTTCACTTATTTATTTGTAAAAAAAAAATGAAAAACATTTATCATTTTCTTCCACTTCACAATTATGTGCCACTTTGTGTTGGTCCATCACATAAAATATCAATAAAATACATTTATGTTTTTTGGTTGTAACATAACAAAATGTGGAATTTTTTTAAGGGGTTTGAATACTGTATAAACCAACCGAAAATTATAAAAACATACAAAAAAAACTATTGAACAATTGCCAGGAAGATAAACATAATAATTATAGAAATGCTTTGGAATTTGAAAAAAGATAACGATGTACAAACACATTTATTGCAAGCAAGATCCCTGTGTATAGCTCACATTGCTCAAATAATGGTCCTGTTGTAGCAGCTTTCAAAACATATGAGAAGTAATCCTTTCTGCAGACAGCAATAACACAGGGTACCAGCAGAGGGCAGCAACTTGTTAAAAATAGATGATGATTGATAGAAATAAAATACAAAGTCAGATATGCAGACTGGGTTATATTTATACAAACTATTACAGGTTAGCAGTAGAGCTGCATTTTCCGACAATAACAAGGCAAAAAGTCAAAGGTCGTTACTTTTGTTAAATATATACTGTACATATAATTGCTTTAATCCTCTTATTAGATAAGGCAGGGCAATGACAAAGACAATGTGGTTATGACAAGTTGAGAAGTGCAACTCATCACATTCAGACTACTGAAAGGAACAGAATAGAGTTTGAATTATTAGTATATTAATTTTAAATGTGAAACATTAACATCATTTCTTTTAACAATAAATACAGGGATTTAGCTGTTTGCTATATCATTCTTATATTATGAACATCTTGATGTGACAGTGAAAATAGACATATATGATGTATATGTAATGTGTGTCCTTGCTAGCATTTAAAGTGACCCTGTTTTTAAAATGCCTCTAAACTGTAAGAGAATTCAGTAAAGAAGGCAGTAAATATTTAACTTTCCCATTGGACTTTAGGGGACAAGTTGTAGTAATTAAATTTGAGTTTAATGTGTCAAATTCTTAAATTTTTTTTCCCCAAAAATTTTCAAATTGTGATAATTAAACATAAAAACTGAGATAACTAGAGCAGTAATAAATACTGTTTTGAGAATTACTAAACAACTACTGCCAGTTTTTATGATATATCATAAAATCATACAAAAGACCTGGGTTTCACAGAGAGTGAAAATCAACCAAATGTCATGGTTGGTTACAAATATTTTTGTAAGTGAAGCTAAACTGTACATCAAGGTTGGAAATAGGGTTGTCACCCATCCAGGATTTACCCGGACAGTCTGGGTTTTGAATCGTGTGTCTGGGTTTCAGACTTCCTGAATCCCAGACACAATATTCAGAATGGACTGGCTCCCCACGTAGCCAAGTACAACAACAACATAGTGCATAGGTGTGCACATGGGCCCCATCCCCATACATGGACAGGAGAGGAGAGAGGGCTTGATCTGCACCTTCTCTTCCTGCCCCTACCCCTCTGTCTGCCACCTACACTCCAATTCCCGGCGTTCTGTGCCTCAGGAAAGAGATGTGTGGGCTAGAAGTTTAAAGCTCAGCAACTGGCAGATACATCGTGGATGAAAGGTGTCGATGCCTGAGCCTCCATCCTCGTGGAGTGAGCTCACCATTTAATGTCTGTATCCCTCTCCCTCCCTTCTCTCTCCTGCCTCAAAGCAAGTGAGTACACTGAGGTAAGGGGGACTCGGAAGTAAGGGGTGCCCTGTGGACTATGATATAAGGGGGGCTTTGGGAACCCTAATTTAAGGGGGGATGCTTGGAACTCTGATGTAAGTGGGAGGTTTGGTGAGCAGAAACCCCCTTACATCAGAGTTCCCCTTTACACCAGAGTCCACTGCGTTACCCCTTAAAAATAAAATGTTGTCATGCACGGCTAAAGTGTTCGGGTTTGGCTTGAAGAAAAGGTGGCAACCCTAGTTGGAAATGCTGAGTTCAGGTCACAAAGCAGTCACCATTTTCATTATTCTGAACTTAGCTTATAGGGTCACATAAATTAAAAGTATTTGGACTAAATGTTAAGCTAACCACAGAATTAAATTGCAAACCTCTTTGTGTCAACAAGTACCCATCATAGTCTTTCAAGGGATCTCTGTGTCCATTTGGAGCTCCTTTAGATTGTAGGTCCAGGCTGTAAATTGAACTTTTACTTCTACCCATTCTGAAATACACTATATTACCAAAAGTATTGGGACGCTGCAAAGGGTGGGCCAACTCAATATTGAACCCTATGGACTAAGAATAGGATGCCATTAAAGTTCATGTGCATGTAAAGGCAGGTGTCCCAATACTTTTGGTAATATAGTGTATGTCCCACCACCTCTTGACACCAAACTCAACCCAACAGACTAATTTAATCTGAAGTCTGGTATGGCAATTTGTACATTTTTTCACTGATCCATATTGGATCAGTGTAAGTATATGTATGTATACCTGTGGGATCCTTGTGGAAGCTGGAAATCAGTGTAGTAGATACCGCTGCCACTAGCTTTTGGGTTCTGTGCTGAGCAGCTGCTCTGCGGCTTACTGAACACAGGAGGTCACCCGCTCAGCATGTGCACCATTGAGAGAGTACTTTGCATTTTCTCAATTAATGCAATATGTTCTGTGGTTGGATGATGTGGAGATTATAACATCACTACCCTGCCTCTCCATGCAAATTGTTTATTAAATGGCACATCCTCCTGTGTTCACAGTGAAGCAGGGTAGCCACTTAGTGGGAACCAGAGGCTAGTGGAGATCACTAACTTCAATAGCACGGCCCACTATGTCAATAGCAGGGCCTATTACAGTGATTTCCAGTTTCCACAAGGATGGGCCCAGGTATGGTATACACATACTTACATTGGTCCAAGTTGGACCATCTAAAAAGTGCCATACCTAAACTTCAGCTTTAAGGCAGAATGGGGCCCTAGGTTAAGTAGAAGTTTTGGCTCTCCGATTCCTATGGACTCATTTTGATAAGGATTGCATTGAGCACAGAAAAGCGACTCCATCTACATTGTCAGGTATGGTTCCTCCCTAGACCAACTGTCTACAAGTAGATTCTCCCTTACAAAGTGACAAGCAAGTGCACAGCTTTGACCTATTTCAGTGTTCCCTGGTTTATTGTAGAAGCATGAAGGTTATGTAGCTGGGCCCACTTCCAGCACAACTGGGACCTACGCTCCTATTTTGTTTGTTTTGTCGATGCCAGCATTGCCCCGCCGCCTGTCAATTACCTGTCTAATGCCAGTGCTTCTCCTGCCCACTAAAGTTCTGCAATTTGACAGTTTAACCACAAGGCTTAGGGCCACAAGGTGACAGAGCTGAATCCCACCCCAATGGGGCTACACAGGGGCCAATCCCAAGACTAACATAGATACTTGCAGGTCTGTAGTTTATACATTATAAACATTTTAAGCCTTCTAAGGTTCACATTCAATGTATACATTAAAGGGCAGATGTACTTTAAAAAAAATAGAATTCCACAATAACCTGACAATATGCTGAAATAACCACAAGTATACAGCTATACCACTTATAGAAGTAAAAAGAAGCACATTGGAAACCCAAGTCTGTATGTATGGTGTGCTTTTTTTTAACTTGTACGGGAAATTCATTGTGAAATGGGTTTGCACTTTGACAAATGACCTCTAGGGGGTGACTTTCCCAAAGCTTTGCAACATCAATGAACTTGCTGAACTTCAAATAGTCAATGGGCTAAAGGTGAACAAAAAAAAAAAAAAAATTACCAGTAAGCTTGCATAATACTATGTAACTTGCATTTCTTTCTAATTCACAGAAGCAAAGGAAACCAAATTATTTCCCCCAAACCATGCATCAAAAACTGACATGGGTATGTAACTTTTCACTTTGCCTTTTTATGATTACATTTTGTGTTATAAACAGTGACATTACCACATACCATTTCTTTACATTTTACTTAAATTTATTTTTTATATTTCTATTTTTGACATATAGTAGCTAGATAGATAGATAGATAGATAGATAGATAGATAGATAGATAGATAGATAGATAGATAGATAGATAGACATATAGATAAGCTGGCTATACACAGAGCAAATTTTGGCTGGTTGCTGATAAACTGGATGAAATTTGAGCTATGGGTGACTTTGTTGACACTGTCCCACTTGAGATTTTTAATCTAAAACTCAAAGGAGACGGGCAGAAATTTTTTGGCCGAACAATGGCTGCATTCTATTAGATGGAGCCACTCTTCAGATATCCTGACAGCCGTGGGTGCCAGATGTTAGCATACAATATCCGTCAAGGTGTAGCCTTCAACTTTACTGTTTAATATGGATGAGGGAATCTAAAAAGAGATCTTATAGTATATGACCAGAGATAGAAAGTGGTAAAGAGATTTATAGACAGGTATTTAGATATTTAGTATTTTCTCTTAAAAGAATGCAAAATCCTGAGACAATCCAGTCAAAAAGAGTACATGCTACTTATGAATGGGAAACCCGAGTCCCTCCCCATTTTTCGATGCTACACTGTTACTACCATCTGACCATACTTATTTTTACAATCATGATTTATTATGGACTTTTTATATCACTTTGAGAGGTCTAGGTTACCAACCAACACCACCCACACCACGGTGGTGCAGCGTTATGTATGTATATATTTGTACCATGTGTCACTAAAGAGCAATACTATTTATTCACTGTATTTTGATATGACTCAACATGTCTATATGTACCAATAAATATTGATTTTCTTTTTATTACCGTATAGTTGTGTGCTTCATTTAAAGTCCCCTCTATTTTGCATTGTGCCAGGGATGGAGGCATATGACACTACCCAGTCACTGCCTCATTTTAAGTCCCATCCCCCCCTTTCTTAATGAGTCCCCCCTATATGTCAGAGTCCTGTCCATATGTCAGAGCCCCCCTTAATGTCAGTGTTCCCCTATCACATCTGATTCCCCCATCATGAGTCTTCTCATCACATCAGAATCCCCCCATCACAGAGCCCCCTAAATCACAGAGCCCCCCTTCAAGCACTCCCTGATCACATAGCCATCCAATCACACAGTCCCCTTTTCACATCAGAGCCCTACCATTTGGCAGAGGACAGGAGGTTGAACAGGTCTGGAGATGACAGTTTTCGGTCCTCTCCCAATTGCTGGCAGCAGCCCTGCATGCTACCTGCCCTGGATCAGCATCATGTGTTGCCATGATAGAGGCGGGCCAGCTGCCAACACCATAGCAATGAATTGTACCATGCACTGCCCTAGAGAGTCATTGAATATTAGAGCTTGTTTACACTTGCTTCAAAACATGGCTTCGGACACGCTTTTTTAAAGCTTTCTGAATGCCAGTCAAAGCCCCAGTCACTAAATAAAATGGTTAGCTTACAGTCCTGTTTACACCTTGTGTTTGCTTTGCTTTGCTTCAAAAATTATAGCCCATGTCACTTTAATGTTGCTTCAAAGCCTCCATAGGAGTCTATGATTGAAGCATCTACAGCTTTTGGTAAGCTTTAATTCAGCTTTATCTTCGCTTTGTTTTGGAGGTATTGTAGGTATGAGATAATAAAGGGGTTGTAAAGGCTGAAGGTTTTTTATCTTAATGCATTCTATGCCATAAGATAAAAAGCCTTCTGTTTGCAGCAGCCCCTCTTGGCCCCCCTAATACTTACCTGAGCCCAATCTCTGTCCAGCGATGTCCACAAGTGTCTTGGCTGTCCAGGACTCTCCCTCCTGATTGGCTGGGACACAGCAGCGGCGCCATTGGCTTCCACTGCTGTTAATCAAAGTTAGTTAGCCAATCAGGAGAGAGAGGAGGCAGGGCCAAACTGCAGCTACGTGTCTAGATGGACACAGGGGGCTGAAGCTCGGCTTGGGTGCCCCCATAGCAAGTTGCTTGCTATGGGGGGCACTCAACAGGAGTGAGGGGCTAGGAGCACAGAAGAGGGACCCGAGAAAAGGAGGATCTGGGCTGCTCTATGCAATACCACTGCACAGAGCAGGTAAGTATGACATGTTTGTTATTTTTATATAAAAAAAAATGAGACCGTGCCAAACACAGGGCATCGGCAAAGCTTCATTAAAGCTTCAAAAAAGCACCAACAAAGCATCATCGAAGCACCACCAATGCATCAAAAACACATCAAAAAAGCATGTTGAAGTTGAAGCACGTGTAAATGAGCCCTTATGGTGTTGGTGGCCACCATGGTAACTCATGCTGATATGGGACAAACTGGGACCCATGTTCATGGCAAACTAGGGGAGCCCAGATTTCACACCAGGGTTTTGCAGCACCTCCGGTTGGGAAACTCACCTGGCGTAATAACTGCCTGCTCTTTATTCTTGTTTTTTGCTGTAATATCATGTTTCAAATGCAGTAATCAATACCAACCAAACATAGATGAACTGTCGTTGCTGCCATTTAATAAAACTGATAAATGTTGATATTTGATTGGGTACCGTATATACTCGAGTATAAGCCGAGATTTTCAGCCCTTTTTTTAGGGCTGAAAGTCCCCTTCTCGGCTTATACTCGAGTCAGTGCGGTCTGCCTACATGAACAGCTTGTCATGTAGACAGACGGCACTGTTCAAAAGCCGCGCCGCCTCCTCCCGCCCGTCCGTGATAGGCGGACACTAATTTTCCCAGCAGCGCAGTGTTCCGCCTATCACGGATGTTCTCTCATTCTCATCTCATGGACGAGGATGAGAGAATATCCGTGATAGGCGGAACACTGCACATGACCGCTGGGAAAACCGAGTGTTCCTCCTATCACGGACGAGGAAGAGGAGGAGGCGCGGCTTTCAAACCTGCAATGGCGCCTCGCGCCTCAGCGTGTACGCTGAGGCGGAGGAGGGACACCGGACACCCCACACCCCACACCGCACACCGGACACCGGACACCGGGCAGCGGCCCCCGAGGGACAGCGGGACACCGGATCGATCGGCACAGGTAGGCTGCACTGGGGACACGGGGGGGTTGTATAGGACACAGGGGACATGTAGATGGGCATTTGGTGACACACTTTTCCACTTACAGTAGCTGCTCCATTTCCCCCCCTCGGCTTATACACGGGTCATTAACTTTTCCCATTTTTTTGGTGGTAAATCAGGGGCCTCGGCTTATACTCGGGACGGCCTATACTCGAGTATACACGGTATGTATTTCTGAACATAATTTTCATTTAACTATATTCCAATTCTATATCCCTTTTTTCAGTGTTTCACAGTGCTTTAACAGTCTTAGCAGAAGTTATATAGCATCTAGTAATATTGCTGTCACTTATTTTGACATAATTTAATTAAGAATGCATTTACAGAAGGCAAAGTCAACATAAGACGCTTTCCTTGTGCTTCTAAAAAATGAACAAAAATGAACAAGAGATTCCAGGCAACACATAAAAACCATCAATGAGCTGCTAAAATGTTCTAGAAAACACATTAGTCTGAGTTCTCTATTACACTGAAGCCAAAATCCAGAGCACACCTTAAAGGGTTACGAGGAGGACACTTCCTTAACCACTTTCCCACTGGAGTAACTTTTACATTTTTTGCATACATGTTGAAATCTGCATTTTTTGCTAGAATCCACTGTAAACCCTTCTCAAGTGTAAATTTTCTAAAAGCAGAGACCCTGGAGAATAAGTTGTTGGTAGTTGCATTTTTTAATATTGTACAATATTTACACAGTTATTTATTAAACGCATATTTTCAGGAAAAAATATGCTAAAATGAATTTTAGTGCAAACATACACAATATTATACCCATTTTTGATAAAATATAAAAGATTGGGTTGCATCAAGTAAATAGATACCAAACATGTAAAATCTTAAAATTGCACATGCCCGAGGATATCACTGATGTATTTGATATAGCTGATATCCAAAATTCTCCATAGGCGATGTTTCAAAAGCCTTTGCAGGTTATAATTTTAAAGTTAATTGTGAAATATTGCCCTAGAATAATTGCTCTCACTCCAATGCTGGCTACGATAATATGTTCCACAATTGGTATTAACATATACAGTTGTGCTCGAAAGTTTGCATACCTTGGCAGAAATTGTGAAATTTTGGCATTAATATTAAAATATGACTGATCATGCCAAAAAACTGTTGTTTATTTAAGGATAGCAATCACATGAAGCCATTTATAATTACATAGTTTTTTGGATCCTTTTTAAATCATATCATACCGATAACAGAAATCACCCAAATGGCCCTGATAAAAAGTTTACATACCCTGGAATGTTTGGCCTTGGTACAGACACAGGTGGTGGCACACACAGGTTACAATGGCAATTAAAGGTTAATTTTTTCCCACATTTGTGTTTTTTTAAATCACAATTAGTGTCTGTGTATAAATAGTCAAAGAGTTTGTTAGCTCTCACATGGATGCACTAAGAAGGCTAAACACTGAGCCATGAGGATGTAGAAAAGAACAGTCAAAAGGCCTGCGTAACAAGGTAATGAAACTTTACAAAGATGGAAAAGGATATAAAAAGATATCCAAAGCCTTAAATATGCCAGTCAGTACTGTTCAATTACTTAATAAGAAGTGGAAAATTTGGGGCTCTCTTGATACCACGCCAAGTTTATGGTGAGCCTACAGCTGGTCATAGAATTTCAAATGAAAATTCATAGGAAAATTATACAAAACTGTTCAGAATATTCAAATGTTGTTTGAAAGATTTTATTTGCTTTTAACATTTGAATTGGGAATGAATGGACTTTATCGAATAAAAACCACATACACTGTTAGAAATTTGTTCATTCGAGAAAAATTTTCCATCCTGCTCCTTCAAATTTTCTTGTCACTGCAGTCGAAAACGAACGTCGATTTGACCCACTACTGTTTATAAAAAAGAACATTCTTTTCCTAAAAATTTTCTTTCAAAATTCTAACCATCTACCTTAAGGCTGGCTATACATTAATCATTTATTTTCATTCAACCCATTGGATGTGATCTGATTCCCCCATCCACACACTGGATATGGATGGGGGAATCACTCCCACTGTGCTATTGTGTTGTGACAGTACTGAGACTTCCCCGCCCTCAGAATACACTGATCAGTGCTGCCTGCTATTGCCGGCGGCTCTGATCATTTGGGAAAAACCCAGGAGTCTGGATGTACATAAGTCGATCAATAGATCGACTTCTGTATACCCAGCCTGCCCATACATGGATCAAAATTTGTCTGGTCCCTGCTGAAAAGGCTGAATTTCGATCCATATATGAACGCCCCTAAGTCAGCCATACATGGATTGAAATTTGCCAAGTTCAGCAGGGACCAGACAAATTTCGATCCATGTATGGGCAGACTGACTGTACCCAAGTTGATCCATCAATCGGATTGGGTACAACCAGCCTGTCGGATTTTTCTGCATACGATTACTGGCAGTGGCTATAGCCGCTAGCTGTAATCACTGTATTTTGCAGACCAGGAAGGCTCCCCACGCCCCCTGCAGGCAGAATACAATAGCGCTGCAGGAGGCATTTCCACCATGGGTAGAAGGAAGGAAAATCGCTTGATTTCCCCATCAACACATTCAGTGTTGATGGGGAAATCAAGCGATTTTCCTTCCTTCTACCCATGGTGGAAGGAAAGAAAATCAAGTAATCTATGGCCTGCCTTAAGCCTAGTACACACAAGCTGAATGTCGGGCGACATCAACCGGTTCAATAGAAACTGGCTGACATTCAGCCCGTGTGTACTTCAGTCTGTCCTACAGAAGCCGGCCATTCAGCCAGCTTCTGTCGAAGGGGCAAGACCAAAAAAGGTTTGCCGATTGGCTCCCAATCCACCAGCATGTTCTGGCAGAGGGAGGGGGGTGCCCCCCTGTCAGAGCACGATAGCAAAGCAGGGAAGTTTGCTGTACTAACGTTGGATAGTTAGTACAGCGGCTCCTCTTGAGCTGTCAGGTTTTTTTCGTTCAGCCCCGTTGGAGAACGGAAAAAAAAACTACTAGTGTGTACTAGGCTTTAGTCTCTTTATTTTGGACCACTATTATATATTTTAAGAAGATCTACCCATTGTAGCTAATGAATGGGGATTACTGTATGACTGCATCCCGGAGACACTATTTCATCTCATACATACATAAACTATATACCACAGACACATTTGTCAGCCATTGTGGGCTTCATCTGACAATGGAATGGATTTACTAATCATTAACTATAGTGAGTCAGACTGAAGAAAAGACTCCTGTACAGCACCTAAGTATGAAGTCATTCAAAGCAGGAAACAGGTACAAATGTGTCACTGAACAAAAGCTTCTCTCATAACACGCCCAAACACATGGCACCAGACATGGACAGCCAGTTGTTTCTGTTGACAAATGCAGACATATTGATAGATGTTGCTATACTATATTTTAGTAATGATGACAGATAGTAGAACATATGATCTGATGGCAAATGGTGGTTAAAACATATTCAGAAGGAAAACCTGTTTTCAAGTCATTTTAATGGTAATTTTCTTCTTTTATTTAGAGGTGAACTCCAGCTAATACTTTTGACTTGGTTTTGGGTAGAGCCTGGAAGGGTGAGAGTTTATGTGAGATTGGGGAATTCAGGGACAGAAGATGTTAAAAACCAGCAATAGACGGATTGAAATTCAGCCGGTTGAGCAGGACAGGCTGAATTTTGATCCATCCATGGGCAGGCTGGTTGCACTGAAGTCAATCTATTGGTCGACTTCAGTACAACCAGCCTGTTGGGTTTTTTCATATGATAACTGCCACTGGCAATAGCTGGCAGCAGTAATAATTAAATGCTTACAGCGGAGAAACCTCCCACTGTTAGAATACAACAGCGCAGAGGGATGGATTACCCTATCAACACTGACTGTGTTGATGGGGGAATCGAGCCATGGTTGAAGGAAGGAAAACTACATAACACAGCGGCAAAAATAATTATTTGATCCCTTGCAGATTTTGTAAGTTTGCCTACTTACAAAGAAATTAAGGGTCTATAATTGGTGCATTTTAAATGATAGAGACAGAATATTAACCAAAAATCCAGAAAAAAACACATGCTACAAATGTTATAATTTGAGTTGCAGTTCAGTGAGAAAAATAAGTATTTGATCACCTACCAACCAACAATAATTCTGGCTCCCACAGACTGGCTACAGTATGTGCTCATGTAGTACACAGATTAGTCCTGTCAATTTAGGAAGGTGCTTCTAATGACAACAATGTGTGTAAAAGACATCTGTCCACAGAATCTCTTTCAGGTCAAACCTCACCATCATGGGCAAGACCAAAGAGCTGTCAAAGGATGTCAGGGACAAGATTGTAGACCTGCACAAGGCTGAAATTGACTACAAGACAATCAGCAAGACGCATGGTGAGAAGGAGAACTGTTGGAGTGATTATTCGCAAATGGAAGAAACACAAAATAACCATCAATCGGCCTCGGTCTGGAGCTCCATGCAAGATTTTGCCTCATGGTGTAAGGATGATCATGAGAAAAGTGAGGGATTAGTCCAGAACTACATGGGAGGAGCTTGTGAGTGATCTCAAGGCAGTTGGGACCACAGTCACCAAATAAACCTTTGGTAACACAATACGCCACCATGGATTGAAATCCTGCAGGGCCAACAAGGTCCCCCTCCTCAAGAATGCACATGTACAGGCCCATCTGAAGTTTGCCAATGAACATCTAAATGATTCAGAGAAGGATTTAGAGAAAGTGCTGTGGTCAGATGAGACCAAAATGGAGCATTTTGGCATTAACTGGACTCGTCGTGTTTGGAGGAAGAAAATTGCTGACTATGACCTTAAGAACCCCATCCTTACAGTCAAGCACAAAGGTGGAAGTATGATGCTTTGGGGCTGTTTCTCTGCTAAAGGTACAGGCCAACTTTGTAGCATTGATGGGCCAATGGCCGGGGCCATGTTGTGTAAAATCTTGGATGAAAACCTTCTTCTCTCAGCTAGAACACTGAAGATGGGTCGTGGATGGGTCTTCCAGCATGATAATGGCCCAAAACATACCGCCAAGGCAACAAATGAGTCACTCAAGAAGAAGCACATTAAGGTCATGGAGTGACAAAAACAAAAGCAGAGAAGCACCTCTAAGTGCAATAAGACATTGTATATTAATAGACCCCACAACAGGGCTACTTACAATAGATAGGTAAACAATAGGCACATCAATAAGTGTAGGTCCGGAACACCGGTTTGTGGGAGCTGCTGGTAATACAGGTGGAACATGACTGGAGTCCTTGTATGGAGGAGGAAGCCGGCCAAAGTCCTTCCCGAAGCAAGTGAAGCATGGCGTAGGCAGTCAGGACCAGAATGCAATGCATTTTGGAGCATGCGATGTACCACATGGGGACATGGGCTCTCCTTTCTCAAGCAAATAACAACACCTTGCATATTAGGTATTATGACCAAGCCTCTGTGCCTGTAACCTACTTTTATTAAGGTCATGGAGTGGCCTAGACCTTAATCCTTTAGAAAATGTATGGAGGGAGCTGAAACTTTGAGTTGCCAAGTGACAGCCAAGAAACCTTCAGGATCAACCCCTCTTTAGATGTGTGCAAACCTGGTAACCAACTACAAAAAATGTATTACCTCTGTGTCTGCCAACAAGGGTTTCTCCACCAAGTACTAAGCCATGTTTTGATTGGGAAACAAATAGTAATTTTACTCACTGAACTGCAACTCAATTTATAATATTTGTATCATGTGTTTTTTTTCTGGATTTTTGGTTGATATTCTGTGTCTATCATTTATAATACACCTATGATAAAAATTATAGATCCTTTATTTCTTAGTAAGTGGGCAAACTTATGAAATCTGCAGGGGATCAAATAATTATTTTCCCCATTGTATATGGCTATCCTAATGCCGCGTACACACGTACGGACTTTTGCCGGCGGACCTAAGTCCAGCGAACAATCCGCTGGACTTTCCCGCTAGGTACGCCGGACTAAAAAGCGAACGGACTTGACCACACACGATCACGCAAAAAGTCCGGCGGTTCACGCGATGACGTACGCACGTACGACGGGACTAGAAAAAGGAAGCTCGAGATCCCAAACGACACCCTTTGGGCCCCGTCAGCTAATCTCGTGTATATCGCGTGTTAGTTGACGTTTGGTTAGAGACGATTCGCGCTTCTCAGACTTCTGCTTAATTCGTTCGCTTCTGCCGTTCAGTTTGTGCTTGTGAGGTTTGTATCTGGCTTTCAGTGCGTGTGGATCAGTTCCTACCTGTTCTCAGGCCGTTCTGGTCCGCTCGTTCCTGTTTTTCAGGTCGTTCTTCATAGGCCTTGCTGTTCTTCAGTGCGTTCTGTTAAGTTGTTTGTTTGATCAGCCGACCGTTTTGAAGCCATGGAGTGTGGACGTACTCGGGAACGAGTTCGTGCTGTGCAGGGGCTCGGTGTTGCGGTTAACACCTTGGCACGAGCCCGGTCCATGAACAGGGTGAGGAGGAGTTCATGGACCAAGAATTGGTTGCGCCAGCGTGACCAATTCTCGCATATGCCTTTGCTCCGTGAGATCCGTGAGAATAATCCTGATGATTTCAGGAATTATCTCCGGATGACGGACCCCATTTTTCACCGTCTGTTGGCTTCGCTGTCCCCTTATATTAGCAGGCAGAATACCTGCATGCGGCAAGCCATCAGTGCGGAGCAGAGGCTAGTCGCCACGTTGCGTTACTTGGCGACGGGGAGAAGCTTGCAGGACCTCAAGTTCACGACAGGCATCTCCCCCCAGGCTCTGGGGCTCATTATTCCAGAGACCTGTTCTGCCATTATCCACGTCCTGCAGGAGGAATACATTAAGGTAAGTCTTCTCTTTTAAAATTACCTATGTCTTGTATGTTTGTTAATGTAGTGCATCAATGTCATCATTAGCTAATTACCATGATAGGACTATTCTATGAATGTCGCCTATTCCTTTTTTTTTTGGATTTTTTTTTTTTGTCTAGTATTTTATGTTTGACTTATCGAAATAGTTTTAAGAATGTATTATTTAGTGGGTCACATGCATATTTGCTTGCACCAACCTCCCCAGCATGGAAGCTTGGCCCCCTAAACACCCCTAGCCTAGTCACTTTCTTTGGTTAAAAATGTATATTACCAGCTCCATTGTACAGCTTTACTCACCCCCCCTTTCACCCCCCTTGACCCTCATTTTTAAATTGATTGCATGTGTTTTTGGTCAGCTTGTAATTATCCCCACCCCCCCCCCACACCCCCTGATAATTAATATCATGTGTTTTTGGTCAGCTTGTAATTATCCCCACCCCCCCACACCCCCTGATAATTAATATCATGTGTTTTTGGTCAGCTTGTAATTATCCCCACCCCCCCCACACCCCCTGATAATTAATATCATGTGTTTTTGGTCAGCTTGTAATTATCCCCCCCCCCCCCACACCCCCTGATAATTAATATCATGTGTTTTTGGTCAGCTTGTAATTATCCCCACCCCCCCCACACCCCCTGATAATTAATATCATGTGTTTTTGGTCAGCTTGTAATTATCCCCACCCCCCCCCACACCCCCTGATAATTAATATCATGTGGTTTTTGGTCAGCTTGTAATTATCCCCACCCCCCCCACACCCCCTGATAATTAATATCATGTGGTTTTGGTCAGCTTGTAATTATCCCCCCCCCCCCCCCACACCCCCTGATAATTAATATCATGTGTTTTTGGTCAGCTTGTAATTATCCCCACCCCCCCCACACCCCCTGATAATTAATATCATGTGTTTTTGGTCAGCTTGTAATTATCCCCACCCCCCCCACACCCCCTGATAATTAATATCATGTGTTTTTGGTCAGCTTGTAATTATCCCCACCCCCCCCACACCCCCTGATAATTAATATCATGTGTTTTTGGTCAGCTTGTAATTATCCCCACCCCCCCCACACCCCCTGATAATTAATATCATGTGGTTTTGGTCAGCTTGTAATTATCCCCACCCCCCCCCACACCCCCTGATAATTAATATCATGTGGTTTTGGTCAGCTTGTAATTATCCCCACCCCCCCCACACCCCCTGATAATTAATATCATGTGGTTTTGGTCAGCTTGTAATTATCCCCACCCCCCCCACACCCCCTGATAATTAATATCATGTGTTTTTGGTCAGCTTGTAATTATCCCCCCACCCCCCCACACACCCCCTGATAATTAATATCATGTGTTTTTGGTCAGCTTGTAATTATCCCCCCCCCCCCCCACACCCCCTGATAATTAATATCATGTGTTTTTGGTCAGCTTGTAATTATCCCCACCCCCCCCACACACACCTTTAATTAATTGCATGTGTATTGTGTGACCTTACCATTATTTACTCCCCACCCACATCCCCATTATTATCTTCTCTGGTCCATCAGAGGGGTCATCAATCAGAGATTTGTCCCTTTTATCCTTAATCTTTTGGCTTTATTTCAAGGATTTACAAAATAAATACATATGTTCTTCCAAATTGTTTTTTAATTTGTTGCATTTAGTTTGGTGTTTTGGCTGGTTTATAATTTCAATTGTATCTTTCTGTTTGACTTCACAGTGTCCCTCCACGCCACAGGAATGGCAGACTGTGGCTTCCCAGTTTGCTGCCCGTTGGGACTTTCCCAACTGCGGAGGGGCGATTGACGGCAAACACGTGCGAATTGTGCCCCCACCCCATTCGGGGTCATACTATTGGAATTATAAGGGGTTCCATAGTATCGTGTTGATGGCGGTGGTGTCGGCACACTATGAATTTCTGTATGTGGATGTGGGGAAAAACGGCCGGATGTCGGACGGAGGAGTCTTCAACCACACGGAGTTCGGTCATCGTCTCCAAACTGGTGGGCTGGAGCTGCCACCAGATGAAGATAATGTGGAGGGACTCCCGTTCGTCTTCATTGCCGACGAGGCGTTCGGTCTGGGTGACCATCTGATGAGGCCATTTCCCCAACGATCCCTCACCCCTGAGAGGAGGATTTTTAATTATCGGTTGGCCAGAGCAAGAAGGGTGGTGGAAAATGCCTTTGGTATTATGGCCAACCGTTTCAGATTGCTCCTTACATCGCTACATCTGGCAGAGTACAAACTCAATACTATTATTCTTGCATGCTGTGTCATGCACAATTATTTACGGAAACATTCAGGAACATACTCCTTACCAATTGGCCCTGAGGCCGGAGTGGAAGGCAACATGACAGGGCTGGATAATCGCCCTCTTGGTTCCGCACCACAATCAGCCCAGCAAGTGCGGGACCTTTATTTACAGTATTTTAATGGTAGGGGGGCCATTGAAATGGCAGCAGACCCTTAAACCATCTTTTTCATTTACAATGAATAAATACAGTTATTTATGTTTGAAATATTGGTCGTTTCGTATTGTTTGGCTTTTAATTTGGCCTGTTTTATATGTTGTCCTAGTGCACATCTTAATAGTGGCAAACTTGTTTAGCGTTTAGTAAATAAGCCCCTTTGTCAATGAACCACAACATGTTTTTGTCAAACTGGTAGTATTTAAAAAGAAGAAGCCACACATTTTTGAATTTGTGCAAACATTATTTTTTTTATTATAGTGCACATCCAAAACTTTTTTTTTTTTTTTTTTTTTTTTTTTTTTTTTTTTTTTGGTTTTTTTGGTATTTTTTGTTTTTTTTTTTTTTTTTTTTTTTTTTTTGGAACATGAATTTTTTTTTTTTTTTTTATGTTATCTTTTTGACATTTTTTTGGTGTTTTTCTCACAACATATTGTTTTTTTTTTTGGGATTGATTTTTTAAAACAAACATAAAAACATGTTTAAAATTGTTTAAAAATTTTGGCTTAGCATTTGAAATTATTTACACAATGTAAAAGTCCAGAACTTACAAAGTTCAACAGGTAACCCATGAACAGAAGAAGCCAAATTTTGAATATGCACACTAATTTAACTGGAAAATGGGTAATGTCAACATGTGCTATGTTCCATCATGGGGAATCAATGGACGTGTTTTGTGTGTGAAACCCCTTCCCTCTCACCTACTAGCATTAGGGGTTGCAAACACAAAATGCGTCCATTGAGATCCCCTGATGGCACATAGCACATGTTGACATACCGTGTGCATATTTAAAATTTGGCCTCTAAAATTAGTTAAACAGCGCTTCAAAAGGGGAATGAAGGACATGATTGATGTTAAGAAATGTAAAAGGGGTCTTTAGATTCTCCCCAAAACATCAATCATGTCCTTCATTCCCTGCTGCATGGTGGCCATCTCCTTCTGCATGTTTTCCAGCTGCAGATTCCAGGCCATGATCTGCCCAATAAGCCTGTGGGCACTGTCAGTGGTAAATGGCTCCGCAGCTTGTCGTTCCACAAACAGATCAGCATCACCTAAAAGTTGGGTAGAGAAAACACAAGAAAAAAAGTGTCAAAAACATGCAGACCTTAATTTATTAGCTCAATCTGTGTTCTGAGACACTCACTTGGTGGGGTGCAGATTTGATCGACTTCAACGACCTGTTCCGCCACATCCACGCGTGGGCTTGGGCTAACTGCCCAATTAGTCTGGTGAGGCCGGGAGGTCCTCGTAGGTTCGGACTGACGTCTGAGTCTTTTGCCCCCTATGGTAATGGAACACAAAAAGGTACACTTTTGAATCACACTGATATTTGAGTGCCAAAATAGGATTAGTAAACATTGTTTAAAAGTCTTGCCAATTATTAGCAGTTTGTTAGAAGATCCTACTTGAAGACAGAATTGAAATGTCTATCTAATGAAACTCCAATACTTAAAGCGCCCTTCAACCCTAAATTTGAACTTCCGCTCATTGGATCCCTGCACCCCTGTGGTGTCTTATTTTGAACGTTTTAGGGGGGATGGGTTGCAGATACCTGTGTAAGGCAGGTATTTGCACACACATCCAGCCCTAGACTCCCACAGAAGTATACGCCACATCCCGTCCCACCGTGCTGTCTGCTGGGACACACAGGGGTCCCCGAGCTTGCGCGGACCAGTCCTATTGCATTGCGCAACTGGCGCATGCCCAATAGTGACCGGGAAGTGAAGCCGCAAACATTAATTTCATGATTGCAAGATCAGAGATTGTAGCTGCACCATCCAAGGGACAGGTGAGTGTACTTCTTTGAAAAGTCACCACCTACAGTATTTAGAGATGATGAGCATTTTTTGGGAATTGTGAGCATGAGACCCTGCTTAACATATTTATCCCCCCCCCCCAAAACAGCCTCTGGAGTCCCTGTGTAAGTTACCCCTAAAACCCTTACTACAGCAGTAATTGTATAGATAGTGACAATAATAAACAACCTTACAACTCCAACAACCCAAAGCCAGGTAAACTCAATAAACGTTATGAAGACAAACGGAACTTTCATCAAATATGCGCAAGTTTCAGGTACGAATGGTAATAACATCTGCGCAAGTTTCACGAACGAATGGTAATAACATCTGCGCAAGTTTCACGGACGAATGGTAATTACATCTGCGCAAGTTTCAGGTACGAATGGTAATAACATCTGCGCAAGTTTCACGGACGAATGGTAATTACATCTGCGCAAGTTTCATGTACGAATGGTAATAACATCTGCGCAAGTTTCACGAACGAATGGTAATAACATCTGCGCAAGTTTCACGGACGAATGGTAATTACATCTGCGCAAGTTTCAGGTACGAATGGTAATAACATCTGCGCAAGTTTCACGGACGAATGGTAATTACATCTGCGCAAGTTTCAGGTACGAATGGTAATAACATCTGCGCAAGTTTCACGAACGAATGGTAATAACATCTGCGCAAGTTTCACGGACGAATGGTAATTACATCTGCGCAAGTTTCAGGTACGAATGGTAATAACATCTGCGCAAGTTTCACGGACGAATGGTAATTACATCTGCGCAAGTTTCAGGTACGAATGGTAATAACATCTGCGCAAGTTTCACGAACGAATGGTAATAACATCTGCGCAAGTTTCACGGACGAATGGTAATTACATCTGCGCAAGTTTCAGGTACGAATGGTAATAACATCTGCGCAAGTTTCACGGACGAATGGTAATTACATCTGCGCAAGTTTCAGGTACGAATGGTAATAACATCTGCGCAAGTTTCACGGACGAATGGTAATTACATCTGCGCAAGTTTCAGGTACGAATGGTAATAACATCTGCGCAAGTTTCACGAACGAATGGTAATAACATCTGCGCAAGTTTCACGGACGAATGGTAATTACATCTGCGCAAGATTAGACATATCAAGTATAACCATAGTAGCGCACGTGCTTGACTTACTTTTTTTGATGGCTTTTCGAATTCTCCTGTATTGATCGTGCTCCCTGGATTTGATGTCGGACCATCGTTTGCGCAGTTGATCCTTGCCCCTTCGTACGCCGAATTTCTGCTCCAGGGTGCTGACGATTGTAGTGAGAATCTTGTCCTTGCGCAAGTTGGGTCGAGGGTACGGGCCATTTTCCCCGTCGTAATCTTCCCTTTGGAGGATGTCCACCATCTCCACCATCTCTTCAAAGGCCATATTGGTGGCCTTATATCTGCTGCTGGATGCAGATGTGTTGGCTTCTTGGCTTTCCTCCGCGCTACTGGCTGAGAATGTGTCCGCCATATTCATGAATTAATTCACCAACAATGCAACGAGGGGAAGCGGGGCGGGGAATACTCGTCATGAGGAACGTCATGGGCGGGCGACGCGGAGGACGCAGGCGGACTTCGACGCGTGCGCAGTGTATATAAGGCTGTTTGAGGGGCCCACGTGTTCCCGAACGGAAGTAGCGAGCGCTCTGTACGAAGGTAAGTGTTTTCTAGGATGCATTACTGTGTTTTTTTTTGGGTTTTGGGCCAGCATTTTTTTAAGGATATGTGTGTGTTGCTGCCTGTGTGTAGGGGTTGCTGCCTGTGTGTAGGGGTTGCTGCCTGTGTGTAGGGGTTGCTGCCTGTGTGTAGGGGTTGCTGCCTGTGTGTAGGGGTTGCTGCCTGTGTGTAGGGGTTGCTGCCTGTGTGTAGGGGTTGCTGCCTGTGTGTAGGGGTTGCTGCCTGTGTGGATGTGTTGCTGCCTGTGTGTGGGTGTGTTGTGTAATGTTTGTTAAGAAAAACTGGTTGTGCGTTTTAAGTAACATTTGTGTTTTTGGTCTTTTGTATTGCCATTACTAACAAAACAGAAACAAACATGTCATCACCCCAGTTGAATCCATTCAAGGACCAGCAGTTCATGTCCGAATTCATTGCCCTGTACAGAAAAAATACCAACCTGTGGCAGCTCAAGAACCCTTTGTATGGCAATAGGGATGTCCGGAAGGCAACACTGGGGCCACTTGTGGCTTTTGTGAAGACTAAAGTCCCCAACGCAAACACCAAGTTTGTGGAAGCCAGAATTGCAAGTTTAAGGCACATGTACAAGCGGGAGCGCAAGAAGATTGAGGAATCAGTCAGATCAGGAGCAGCAGCAGAGAATGTTTATGTACCCAAGCTGTGGTACTACAACCAACTGACTTTTATAGGTGACCAGATGGAACCCAGGGAATCACTGTCGACTCTTCCCTCCACCCTTCCCTCCACTCTTCCCTCCACTCTTCCCTCCACCCCAGCTGAGGCTTCCACGGAAGGAGAAGACCCCTCCACCTTGGAGCAGGCTGATGCGCCCAGCTGGAGCCAGGTATATATTTAGTAGCCTAAATTGTGATTGTGTGAATATTAATGCTGTCAACGTTAAAATGTGAAACAATTAACACCCTGAACTCAGAATTGTGAAAAAAACTGACAAAAATTATGCACACTTCTAAAAAGTGTTGGTGCAACATATCGATACATATATAGTGTATACATACATCCAGTAGTGGCAAAAAAAGCGTTAGACAACATTGGTGATCTGCTTGGAAAATGCAGGGGTCCAAATGATAGCCTTTTGGATCTTTTGGAAAATTTAGATGCTCGTTCCTAAGTTTACAATTGGATGATTGAGTAGGCCAGAAACCACAAAACAGGTGTTTGATTTTTGTTTTTATTTGCACACAGGATGAGCTGACCCAGGATGATGCCGGGACAAGTGGTATGGAGGAGGAGGAGGACATGCCCAGCGAGAGCCAGGAGGTGGCTGGGCCCAGCACGAGCCAGAGTGACAGCCAGACCCAATTAAGAAGTCTACCTCGACCCCTGCCCTTACCCCCAAGAAGGCCCAGGAGGATGACCATTGTGGAGGAGGAATCACTGGAACTGATTCGGAAGGCGAGTGCGATTCTCGACAAACCCCCCCTTCCAGAAGAGGGCTATGCCAGCTACGTGTCCAGCAGGTTGCTGGAAATGGAGAGGGGCCAACGGCACCTGTGTGAGGGCCTAATTTCTGAGGCAATTAGGGGGGGTTTGAGGGGTGAATTACGAGAATCCACCCGCCTGACCCATGAAGGCCCGACACCAACTTCTCCTCCTCCTCCTCCTCGTCTTCCTTCTCCTCCTCCTCCTCCTCCTCCTCCTCCTACTCCTCCTCCTACCACAAGTCAGCCTCCAAGGAAGCGTGCAGGGAAGACTGCAGGGAAGAGTGCAGGGAAGCGTGGTGCGAAGAGTCGGAAGTGATTGCCTGGCTTCAGTCTGGTCTCACAGAAGACACAGGCTGTTGTAGTGCCACAGCTTGGGGACATAGATGTCATCTGCTGCTGTTCCTGGTCTGTCTGATTCCTGGTCAATCTTCTTGTGCTCCCTATATTGTATGAAATGTGCCCAAGCTTAATTTTTGGCTTCACAAACTTGGTGTCTGCCGTTGGGGCAAAAAGTCTTCACAAAATCTACAAGTGGCTCCAGTGTTGCCTTCCTATTTTGTTTTGCCTTGTTTGTTTTAACCAGAATAAATGGTCATTTAATTTTCATCAAATAATGATATACGTGCTTGTTATTCAAAAACATAGTTTCTTTAGGAGTAGGCAGGTACATGTCTAAACATTCATTTGACAATACAAGTGTAAAGTGCAACTTCAATGGAACTGCAAGTGCAGTCGCTGGAAAGGTGAGGTTTAAGATCGGAATTAAGGGCAAGCTCTGCTGACTCCACAATTGTATCATGTGTAATAACTAATCCTTTTGATAACCAACAAATAATAAAAAATATCTATATAGAGATATATGTACATATATAATATATAGATATATATATATATATATATATATATATAATTTTATTTTTATACACGTATAGATCTATATATCTATATATATTTATATATATATATATATATATATGTAGATATCGATATATATTTTTTTGCGCTTATTGAGAAATATAGATATATTTTTCATTTGGTGATTTGGATATCTATATCTATATCTATATATATATATATATATATATATATATATATATATATATATATATATATATATATATATATATATATATATATATATATATATATATATATATATATATATAATATATATAGATATATATATATATATATATATATATATACAAATATATAACTTCACTAAAGAATGCTGAAGAAAAAACGTTCGGGAGTACTCTGCGTGAATATACAAGCAGCAAGGCAAAATCATTCTTCAAGTACGATACCATACAAATCCCGCTGTCAGAAAAAAAAAAAAAAAAAATTTCAACAGCGTGACGATTGTGCGAGCTTCAAAACGAAGGCTAGTTTTACCAGACCGAGCGAGTCCGTGACATAATAGCTACTGAGCATGCGTCCTTTTTGGTACGCCGGACCATACTACACACGACCGGATTATCCGCTGGACTGCCAAGTCCAGCGGATAATTTGAGAACAAAACCTGAAACTTTAGTCCGCCGTACTTTGGCCAAAAAAAGTCCGCCGGCGCCCACACACGAGGGGATTATCCGCTGGACTTCGGTCCAGCGGATAATCCCGCGGGATAGTCCCTTCGTGTGTACGCGGCATAAGGAATCTCTGCAAGCGGATGCAGACATGAGTGGAGAAGGGTTAGAACCTTTTACTACATTTTTGTTGCTGTCTGTGCCTTCCTGTTGTGGAGACAACCACTCTCTTCAATTCTTGTCCTCGTATCCTAGGGACAGGAAATGAAAAAATCAAGCAGGGTCACAAACAGAAACAAAAAACTGATGGAAAACAAGAGCATCATACTGAAATTTTAAAGAGTAATTTTTAAAGATTAATTAGTTATTCATAGTGCACAATGCATTTGGAGGTCTATAGAATCCCCCCTCATCAAGGCTGACAACCTTGTTCAGGACACGTATATGGTGATTTGCTAAAGGTCTAGCACCTGACGCAATGGTCTCAATTTCAAGCGTACCAATGTTTAAATGTTCCTCTCATACTTAATAATTATCCATTTTAGTCTTATAGGCATGATGGTAGAATATGCTAGTAGAAAAAAAAAAATACCAAATACAATTGTGTTGGTTCTGCAACCACTTCAAAAAGTATCCAAACCAGAAGACTACATGGAGTTTGCATCTTGCATGCACTTGTGTGGGTTTCTTTGTCCCCACACAGTTAAGAGCTGTGAAGGATTCAGAATGTATATGTTTTTGATATCTCTGAGCCAACATCTCAGTCCAGAAAGTAGATACTGACCCTGGAAAAGGACTGCTCAAAGATGGCTCTGTCCTGCTGGAGAGAAATGCGTGTGATGGCAGAGTTGGGGGGAGAACTGTGATCTCTTTGAGTACTAATGAATACCTTGGAAGCGTTACATGTATACATTATACTGCATGCATGTCCTCAATATGAAAAAATATATCTGAGGCAAGGTCCACTCTTATGCCCCGTACACACGTCGGAAATTCCGACCACAAAATCCGTCGGATTTTTTCCGACGGATTTTGTCCGACACTGGTGTTGCATACACACGGTCGGAATTCGCTACACACGATCGGAAAAAGTCAGATCGGACTTTGTTGTCGGAAAATTTGAGAGCAGGATCTCAAATTTTTTCCGTTGGAATTTCCGACGGAAAAAGTCCGATAGAGCCCACACACGGTCGGATTTTCCGACAACATGGACATGGACATAGGACATTTTCCGTCGGAAATTCCGACCGTGTGTACGGGGCATAAGACATGCTTTAAATAAAGAGGACTTTTCAGTAAGTTCACTAGTCATCAAAGTCAACTTTAAATAAAAAGTTGGTGACTAATATTAATGTAATACAGAATTTATATAGTGCCAACAGTTTGTGCTGCCCAAAATAAAAGGAGACTATACAGCTACAATACAATTCAAAAAGGAGGGTTCAGGGGTCCCTGCTCTTGAGAGCTTACAATCCAAAGCTGGCCATAGATGGATTTTTTTATTTTATTTTTGATCAGCCAGTCAGCTGATTAAAAAAAATACAAAGCACGAACAGATTCCTCCCCACTGCACTATTGCATTCTGACAGGAGGAACTCCTCTACTGTCAGTACTGCATCAATTAGCTGCATCGCTTATCAAACAAGAATTTCCCAACATTCCCATTTGAACTTCTCTCTAGGAGGAACGGCCATAGATGGCTTGAATTTGATCCATCTATGGCCAGCTGGAAACTGATTAAAAAAATAATAGGCTGTGAAGGATTAGTTGATGAAGAAAGTAAAATTTCAAATTTTAACCTTTAAACTTCAAACTTTAGGATAGGCTTCCCTTAAGAGGTGGATTTGCAAGGATAGGTGTAGGAGATAGTTGGATGGATTAATAGTGCCAGTGAACTTCAAACTTTAGGATAGGCTTCCCTTAAGAGGTGGGTTTTCAAGGATAGGAGTAAAAGATAGTTGGATAGATTAAGAGTGCCAGTGGACAGGAGAGGCTCTGGAGAAGTCCTGGAGGCAGGCATGGGAGGAAGTGACAAGGAAGCTAGAGAGTGGCAGGTCTTGGAAAGAGCACAGAGGATGATTTGGGTGATATTTTGAGATGGGGTTGTGATGTAGCTTGGGGACTACATACCTTTTTCCCTCACTAAGCTCATAATAATTATTGTCATGTCTCTAAACTCCGTACAAGTCAGTAAATACCTGGGACCTGCTAGTCCCCTTTTGAAAGACCCCCTTCCTGTTTCATACTGAACACCCTAGGCACAGAAGTATATCCATCCCAGCATGTCCAGTTTATATCTTTGCTTCCTATCTGGGAGATACAGGACGATGTGCGTGTAGTCCAAAAGTCAGATTACCACTGACATGTCTCCCAGCCAGCCCTTCACACTTTGAGTGAGATCAGCCCCTGCTAGGAGTCACGCTGATTGTAGAGCAGTCTTTTGAGTCTTCACCCTTTGCTACAAACAATTGAATGTAAAATTTACCTGTAGGTCATTTTTGCCATTTTATAGTCTATAACTTGTTTTTATATATGCACTCATCCACTTTCAAGATACTTGTAGATTCTGCCGCTAGGTGCTGTTGTAGATAAAGCAGTGGAATTATTGCAAAACAGCTCCTGAAAATACAGGAAAACCTTCAAAAGTCTATTGTTTTCAATCAATCTGAACAAAATGATGCAATTCCAGTTAAAGATAGGAAGAGTACAACATATTCACTGCACAACACTATTAAACAAAGGGCCCAGCCTGCATATTTACTGAACAAATACAGCTGCATTGTGTACAATATATTTATAAACTATATACAGAAACACTCTCCTTTAAATCATTAAAGTGGATGTAAAACATAACTTAATTGCATTTAGTTTCCCAAAGCAGAATGTATCATAAACCACTGCCTTTTTTGTAGATGCAATACTTCTTTTAACCTTTTTTACCTACTTGGTTGCATCTCTTGTAGACATATGTGCCGTCAATAAATTTGTTTCCTTTCGTCCCGTTCCTTTTCGTATTAGAATTAATTTGTATTTTGTAATTCGTGCCCGAAATTCAATTTGAATTCGTACGAAATACGAATTTTCGTTAGGTTCATTAACTTTTCGTAACAATTACGAACGTTCGTTATGATGAATTTATCATTATGAGGGGCTACCTCCATCCCTATGCTGTGCTGACTTCCTGGGTTTTTTAACTTCATCATAACGAATAATCGTAATTAACGAACATCCTTATTTTGTCCGATTCTGAATCTCCCATCGACTACCAGTACCAGTCTCCCACTCCCATATTAAAAAAGGTCATTTTCCCAACCCTCACTCAGCAGCAGAAGAAAACCTCTGATTGGTCAATAAAACACCAGTCACGTTTCCGTTGTAACAGAATTTGGATCCGAAATTCATAAACGAAATTTTGTATTGCGTACAAAATTTGGAAGCATAGCAATTCGTATTTCGGATCCTCCAGAATGTATGAATTTACGGAAATTCGTACGAATTTTGGATTCGTAAGAAACTAATCACACATGTCTAATCTCTTGTGTGTATGGTGCCACCCTAGGACAGGCAGTGTATTACCGGTGGGATCCCCTGGTGAAAATAATGCAAATTAAGCCTGAAAAAAGGAAACTAATGCCACCACTAAGCAGCACTAAGCAGCACTACAAATATTTGCTCTTGGTTTTAAATACATGTTACATGTTAAAGCTTATATTAGATTCTACTGGTTAGGTTTAGGCATACTTTAACTCCCACCAATATTTTATCTATCTTAAGAATTCACATGTATTATAAAAAAATAAAAAAAAAAAATAAAAAGAATATATACTTATATTAATGTTTAAGAGGAGCTGACCCGTTTTAATCAACTAGAGCTAAAATTAAGTTCTGCCTGTTAATAAATTATATTGTTGACTTCACAGACATCTATTATTTTCAGAATCACTAAGTATGGTGGTTGGTCTGGTAATCAGGAGCCAATTTCAGGCAAAGCTAACCTTTTAAAATGTTTCTGCTCTACATTAGACACACACACACATCCATCTGTGCCCAAAAGATCAAAGATACATTTTCATGTTGACATACTGTAGATGAAAAGGGAAACTCTTGGCTTGGTCAAATAAACTTTACATATTGTTGTTTTTAAAAAGAGTAGCAAAGGTATACTCAAAAGGTTAAACAAAAGTCTAAGACGTGGTTATTAAACTCTTTTTATTTGTTCAAAACAAGACACTATAAGAGCTTCCTGCCAAAATTAGCCTAATTATAAATTGTTAACCAAACTGGCATTTTTGTTCTAAACATTAAAGAAAAAAAATGGGTCTAGGCCATTTACTTGCCTCTGCTGAAACATAACAAGTATAACTGTCAGTATGAAGTAAACATAATATATATACAGTATCTCAAAAAAGTAAGTACACCCCTCACATTTTTGTAAATATTTTATTATATCTTTTCATGTGACAACACTGAAGAAATGTCAATTTGCTACAATGTAAATTAGTGCGTGTACAGCTTGTATAACAGTTTAAATTTTCTGTCCCCTCAAAATAACTCAACACACAGCCAATAATGTCTAAACTGCTGGCAAAAAAGTAAGTACACCCCTAATAGAAAATTTCCAAATTGGGCCCAAAGTGTCAATATTTTGTGTGGCCACCATTATTTTTCAGCACTGCCTTAACCCTCTTGAGCAAGGAGTTCACCAGAGCTCCACAGGTTGCCACTGGAGTCCTCTTCCACTCCTCCATAACAAAATCATGGAGCTGGTGGATGTTGGAGACCTTGCGCTCCTCCACCTTTCGCTTGAGGATGCCCCACAGATGCTCAAAAGAGTTTAGGTCTGGAGACATGCTTGGCCAGTCCATCACCTTTACCCTCAACTTCTTTAGCAAGGCAGACGTCGTCTTGAAGGTGTGTTTGGGTCGTTATCACATTGGAATACTGCCCTGTGGCCCAGTCTTCGAAGAGAGTGGCTCATGCTCTGCTTCAGTATGTCACAGTACATGTTGGCATTCATGGTTCCCTCAATGAACTTTAGTTCCCCAGTGCCAGGAGCACACATGTAGCCCCAGACCATGACACTCCCACCACCATGCTTGACTGTAGGCAGGACACACTTGTCTTTGTACTCCTCACCTGGTTGCCGCCACACACGCTTGACACCATCTGAACCAAATAAGTTTATCTTGGTCTCATCAGACCACAGGACATTGTTCCAGTAATCCAAGTCCTTAGTCTTCTTGTCTTCAGCAAACTGTTTGCAGGCTTTCTTGTGCATCATCTTTAGAAGAGGCATCCTTTTGGGATAACAGCCATGCGGACAGATTTGATGCACTGTGCAGCTTATGGTCTGACGACTGACAGGCTGACCCCCCCACCCCTTCAACCTCTGCAGCAATGCTAGCAGCACTCATATGTCTATTTCCCAAAGACGACCTCTGGATATGACACTGAGCACGTGCATTTAACTTTTTTCACCGTGCTGCAGCTCAGTTTCAGGGTCTTCGCCAATCTTCTTATAGCCTAAGCGATCTTTATGTAGAGCAAAAAAAATTTTTTTCAGATCCTCAGAGAGTTATTTGCCATGAGGTGCCATGTTGAACTTCCAGTGACCAGTATGAGAGAGTGAGAGCGATAACACCAAATTTAACACACCTGCTCCCCATTCACACCTGAGACCTTGTAATGAGTCACATGACACCGGGGAAGAAAAATAGCTAATTGGGCCCGATTTGGACATTTTCACTTAGGGGTGTACTCACGTTTGTTGCCAGTGGTTTAGACTTTAATGGCTGTGTGTTGAGTTATTTTGAGGGAACAGCAAATGTACACCATTATACAAGCAGTACACTCACTACTTTACATTGTAGCAAAGTGTCATTAATTCAGGGTTGTCACATGAAAAGGTATAATAAAATATTTACAAAAATGTGGGGTGTACTCACATTTGTGAGCTACTGTGTATATATATATATAATGCATTTGTATGTATGGGATTGGCTTCACTGAAATAGTATTTATTTATTTATTTATTTAACTCAAGGCATAAGCAATCAGAGTCTAACCTACGAGCCAGTCTGACTCTAGTGCAATGCATGATCTTGTCAGTCTAACACTGGGAGCTTGCTAACAAGAGAAGGAGATAGATTGAGCAAAGTGTGGACCTTAACAGCAGACCCTCTCATGGTCCAGTCAATAGGCTGGGGGGGGGGGGGGGTCCATGATCAAGCTGCAGCAGTTAATTGCAAGCCAAGCAGGCATGCTTGCTGGCCGGCATATTTACAACTAGTGTGCTAATACATGCAAAATGTGTTTCTCTTATATTCCTTGGCACGTAGGAATGAAAAATTGTTCCTGGGTGTGGTTTGCAAAACGTTTTTCAATTTTTGTTTGGCTTCAAAGTTCACCAACTTTATGGAAAACATAAACCCATAGCAGAAGCAAATCCAAACCTCTACTGTCATATACTGCCTACTTTATTTCTCTTAATCTAGCAATTCCCAGTGTTTATTTCCTGTAGCCTGCTGAAGGTAACCAAAGTCAATCCTTGCAAGGAGCTACACACAGCCAACCTATGAAAAAGAGTGCTAGAAACATGTTGCCTTCTGCCAAGTGTGAGGATGTAATGACAGCCTGGAGGTGGGTACTTGTAGCTTGCATAGCATTTTACAGCACACACATGGTCTCTTGCAGAGGCCTAGCGATTGCCATCATTTAAGCTAGATTTGCAATTAATGGTAAAGTATAGTGTATTTCCAAAGAACAATGTTTACCTTAAAGCTGAACTCCAGGATAAGCAAGTCTAAATACAAAGGCAATGCAAGGGACATGTGTATTCTTACTTGAATCTCTGTGTGCTTTGTTTAATTCTTCTATCCACCTCCTCCTGTAGTTTTCTGCAGATCACCAGCTCTCTAGGCATGATCCATTAAAAAGATATACTGTGTTAGAACCTAAATGAGTATCTAAACTGAACATAGGGTAGGGTGAAAGTAACGAGTCAGCCCCACATGAGCCTAATTCACCCAATCTTCCAACTGTTCACCATTTTATACACTTCACATTACAACAACACTAAAATAGTACTTTTTTAACTTCAAAAGTATTTATCCAAGTTACCAATTTATCTTTACCCATATCCTAACCTTTAACCCTTATGCCTTGTACACACGACCGACATTCCAACCACAAAATCCATCAGATTTTTTCAGACGGATTTTGTCCGAAACTGGTGTTGCATACACACGGTCGGACAAAGTTGTCGGAAAATCCGATCGCTCGGAATGTGGTGACGTTCGTTGCGTACGACGGAACTACGTAGAGGCTAGTAGCCAATAGCTTTGGTCTCGTAATTTGATCTGAGCATGCGTGGCACTTTGTCCGTTGGAATTCTCTACAAACGATCGGAAAAAGTCTGATCGGATTTTGTTGTCGGAAAATTTTAGATCCTGTTTTCAATTTTTTTTTTAAATGCCCACTAGAGCCCACACACGATCGGATTTTCCGACAACATTATCCGATCAAACTTTTTCCATCAGAATATCCGACCGTGTGTATGGGGCATAAGGCTATAGCACCTCTGTGATTTTTAGGTGCAACTAAAATATAGTAACATTAGCATTGTGAACACGTAGCATCACAGAGAGACAATTTTTCCATCTGTTTAGTGGTAAATAGCTACTCATTTTGGTTAAACACTAGCAATGTTAATATTGCAAATGAGCAAAAAGTGTAGCTCTAGCTTTAAAGTCAAAATAATGCCTAAAGGTTAACAATAATGTGAACTTATTCTTGGTCTAAGTACGGCTGAGCAGCACATTCTCTTTGATGGCTTCCCCACCAGAGGCTTATATTTACCAGCCTTTGCCAATTCTGCTCCATTTAGCCACTGAGACTGAAGAACAGTATTCAGTACTTCCAGCTATGGGGGAGCATGACATGTGACTGCTTTGCATCCAACCTGACAGCAATGGTGCTTGGCAATTTGCCACAGAGGCACTTTCCACCTCATAGAGCCCCATGTAAGTTCCAAGTAAAAAAATTCCTCTCTTCACTCCCAGCCACCAAAGCAGAAGAGAACCAAAAAAAAGTAGTATATGCAACTGGGCAAGCAAAGGTTTATATTACCTTTAGCCTAACCCCAAAATCTAACTTTAAACATAAACTGACCCCTTACCCAAACCTACCCTTGGTCAAAATCTACCCCTAAACCTAACCCTTGATCTATAACATGAATCTACTCCTAAACCTAACATTCCAACCCTTAAAGCTGTATTCCAACCAGAACCTATTATTCTTAAGCCTCATACACACAATCTGATTTTCCGAGGGGAAATGTGTTATGACAGGCTGTTGACGGAAAATCCGACATGTGTATGAGGCTTGAGATTTAGAAATGTACTAAATTCTAAATAGCCTCAGGGACAACAGAAAACAAGCGGATATCCAAGTGCCTGACAGTTGTGGTGACATCTGCAAATGGTAAGATTGCTCTTCACTGCTATGGACAATCTTAGTTATACAAATAAACAATTAATACAAGGTGCACCCATGACAAAATATTCTCAACCCAGATAACAAGGATAATGTGCCACAAATTAGTGGCAGTGTTGAATTGTAAGTCTGTTAGCTTGCTGTGCATTTTCACTGGCAAGTTATACACTTGCAGAGCACTTGAAGCACAAGTTCTAGTTTACACTTATCCAATTTGTAGCAAATTGGCATGGAAAGTCTCTAGCAAGAGCAAGGTTGCAGTGGTGAGTCTACAGCAAGTCTACAGCATGAAAATACAGCCACAGTGCCCCCTGTGGTGGGATGACTATATGCCATAACTGAACCAGAACTGGCAGCAGCCTTGCAATATGTTTGCAAAGAAAGTTGATCTGGAGTCATGCAATGCGGATTTGCTGAAATTGTGCAACAAACTTCTGAAGCCTGGCAAGTCTAGCTATAGCTTAGCAAGTTATTTTGAAACTTGCAGCACAATTGCTTGCTATCTGGGAAAGCAAGAGAGAGAGAGAGAGCATCTAAAAGCTCTTTTCTTTCAGACCCCCATATCTTATTCAGACTTTGGAATTAAATATAGGAAAGAAGGGGAGAGAACAGGGTGAATGACTACTTATCCACTTGTGTGTGCAAATTGGAGTTTGAGCTATAGATATTTTTAACAACAGGTGAGGCTACCCTGGAAAGCAAATGAAAATGTACCAAGAGCTCCACTGCTGGGTACAAATGAAAACAAAAACTATTCTTATATAACCCTTTATAATAATCAAAATAAAAACAAAATAAAGTTATACTTTAGCTCTGACCATAAAAATGGAAAATAATGGCTTTGGGTAAACTTACGTTAAAGTGGCTGTAAAGACTAGGACTAGGACAAGGACTCAGTGAGAGCAGGGGGAACCATTTGCTCCTGCTGATGTCAATTAAATCCAGTGATGAAGAGAGGAGGTGGTGGGGCCGAGCCACACCATATGTGCCAATAGATGCACACAGTGCAGCTCAGGATCAAGCCTGCACAATTGCACCCAAAGAAGCGGTTTGCTATGGGGGCATTGTAAAGGCAGAAGGAGCCAGGAACGCCGGCGGGGGACCCCAGAATAGGAGGATCGGGGCTACTCTGTGCAAAACTGTTGCACAAAGTAGGTAAGTATAACATATTTGTTATTTTAAAACTAAACATTTAATACATGACAAAGAATTTCCAGAGCACTATGGGTTAGTTAAAGAGACAGAAAAGTAGAAGATCTTTAGGCTGGTTGAAACTTCCAACGAAGCCATCATAAAAATTACTGCTCTAACTCCTTTATATGTAAGAGTCATTTTCAGGTTGAGTTATTTTGTTAAGTGAACAAATTAAATAATAGGTGGTAAAAAATGGAGGCAAACAAGTGAATAATGCCCTAGAGCTCCATCTTAAGGTTGAAAATAGGAATCCAAAAACATAATATATAGTATTTCATATTTACCTGACCAAAAATAAACAATTTATTTATTCATTTATTTATGTAATCAGGGCCATAATAATGAAAGAATGAAATGTACTGTATTTTTTACAAGGCAACGTTACATTCCCTTTAATAACATCAAGGGGTTACCAATAAACATTTTCAGAAATTATCAGCACAGAAGAATAATAAAATAATAAATTAGGTCAGCGCTATCCAGATATAGTAAGTAGCTGCGTGCAATAAGTGTAGATATACAACACACAAATAAAAATACATAAAGGTGATTACAGCACTGCAATCACCTTTATATACAGAAGAATGATAGAGACGGTATTTGCTATTTTGCATAATGCCACTTTTGCATTTTAGATTTAATGGTGCTTTAATAAATCGAACCTGTCACGTTACCTTTACTTGGCATGTACATAATACCTGGCGAGCTATGTAAGCTGGAAGAGTGTCAAGGCTTTCCAAGTCCTATACTCAGGGTGTGACTTTGACAATGAAAGACTCACTCAAATGATGGATTTCAATGTTGGGAATTGGGCAGTATAACATTGCCAGTATTATCATTCCCATGGTGTATTTAATTATTTGCTATTTAGTGAATTATTTCAAATCGCTAAATGAAAATATCTTAAGAAATTATTGCATGTATCTTATATTAACGATGTTTGAAGCCTTCTGTATGTAAAATTCTCATTTTTTAAATTTATTTTATGATCCGAAAACTACTTCTATCTTCTGACTGTTGTTAGCAGTGACTTTCTGTAAGGTGTCTGGATGATAGTAGCACAGTAGCCAGGTGCAGATAAATTACTTTTAATAGCTAACTCTTTTTTTATGAAAGGAGTGTGGCTCATACATGATTTCATACTTATGATGGAGATTAGAGTAGGGCTACAGTGGCCAGCACCCGGATTGTCCATGTAGAAGAGGGGTGAATCCTGGCCTGGAGCTGTGGATTTCGGTATGCTTTTAAAACTTTTTTATTTTTAGCTTAAGATAGAGCAAGATAAGGTTACAAACTTAATTTGTTTTTTACTACTGTATTTGTTACCTTTTACTTCCTGTGTATTTAATAAGAATTAGACAAAACAATAAGTAAAGGTAAATCTCCCAAACAAGGACACAGAGAACAATAAAAAAAAAATTTGTTTTTTTTTAATATAGTGAGGAGAATATAGAACATCTGTCAGAATTTTTTTGCTTTCTGTGTCCCCATGAGCACTGCCAAGTGGCTTTGGACCCTGAATTATGCAGACACTATCAAATGGGTTGTCAATCAGCCACAGTTCAAGGAAATCCCTACCCAGATAGCAAGCAGTTTGAAAATGACTTGCTAAGCTATTGCTAGACTTGCCAGGCTTCACAAGTTTGTTGCACAGTTGCAGCAAGTCCGCATTGCATCAACTTTCTTTTGCAAACATTCTGCAAGTCTGCTGCACATTCTGGTTCAGTTATGCTGTACAATAGTCATCCCACCACAGGGGTCACTGTGACTTTCACTGCACTGTGACTCACCACTGCAACATTGCTCTTGCTAGACACTTGCCACGCAAATTTGCTACAAAAGTGTCAACTAGTGCTTTAAGTGCTCTGCAAGTGTACAACGTGCCAGGGAAAATGTGCAGCAAGTTATCAAGACTAATGCCGCGTACACACGAGCGGATTTTCCGTCTGAAAAATCTTGGATGGTTTTTCCAACGGAATTCCGCTCAAGCTTAACTTGCATACAGATGGTCACACAAAAGTTAGCTGAATATTCGACCGTCAAGAACGCGTTGACGTACAACACTATGACGAGCCGAGAAAATTAAGTTCAATGCTTCCGAGCATGCGTCAAATTGTTTCCGAGCATGCGTAGGAATTTTGCGCATCGAAATTGGTACAGACGATCGGAATTTCTATCAGAAACTATTTCCGACCGAAAAATTGAAAACCTGCTTTCAATATTTTGCTGGCGGGAATTCGGCCAGCAAAAGTCCGATGGAGCATACACACAGTTGCATTTTCCGACTAAAATCTCTCATCGGTCTTTTGCGGGCCGAATTTTTGATCGTGTTTACGCATTACAATTCAACACTGCCACACATTTTTCACTAGTTATCCTTGCAATCTCAGTAGCAACCTCTGGAAGAACCCTAATTGAATATGTCTCTCCTGAATTGCATTTGTTGTTTTGAAAATCTAGTATAAAGGAAAAGTATTGGTGAAAAAAAGCATTTAGGTTTATCCAATCATGCTTTGCCTGTTAAGTCTTCATGGCCCACATAACTGGGTGTGTGGAAGGGTCTTGTCCTTCATCTACAGTACATGCTTTGTGGTAAAATGTGTCTCTCTTTCTTATCTCAGAAAGTTGGGAGGTATAATATCCTCCATCAGAATCTTTTAGGATTCCATATTTACCGGAGCATCAGATGTGAAGATTCTAGCGGAAGCTGTAGCACGTAAAGTGAGAGAATATAGGAGATTTGGGCTATCAGAAAGGTCTGTTTAATATTTTTTCTATTACAGAAGCTTTGCAAACACCTTCTGTGAGGAGGATTTCTCAACCACTACTGGACAGCTGTCCTAATGTATGCATGTATTTATTAAGCTGGCCATACATTGTTCATTTTTTTTTATTTCAGCCAGCCAGCTGATCGAAACAACTGAGTGTGTTAGATTGGCGATCTGTAAGTTGGATTAAAAAAAAAAAAAAAATTATAGTGTGTACCCAGCCTAACTCAGGTAAACATACACACTAATACACAGGAGCCAATTAACCTACCAGCGTGTCTTTGGAGAATGGGAGGGAAACTTACGCAAAGACAGGGAGGACATGCAAACTCCATGCATATGGCGTTCTGAGCAGTATTTGGAAAAGGGACCCCAGTTGTGCAAGGCAGAAGTGCTAACCACTAACCCACTTTGCTGCTTAGTAGCTGACTCCGAAGCTACTGTAAAGCCTCGTACATACGATCGGACTTTACAATGGGAAATGTTGGATGTCAAGCTGTTGGCGGAAAATCTGACCGTGTGTATGCTCCATCGGACAATTGTTGTCGGACTTTCCCCCAACAAATATACCCCAGCAGAAGTCTTTGTAGATGAAGCGCGCAGGGTTATACGCTCACCTTGTCACTCCTATTCTTTGATTTTTTTAGCTTTATTATTCATGTTGCTGTTTGGGAATATTTTTTACTCCTAAATAAATAACTTTTTTTCCGGTTATCCGGTTTCACGCTATGAGGAGCTTCTCCTTTTTTCTTTTAACATACATCGGACATTGCCACCTTCTGTGAGAGGAGTGGAGTGGGGGTCCCAGGTATTGACCAGTTGCTTTTGTCCTCTTGTTGGTGAGTACTCATGGCTACACCGCCATTGCCTATCATATAAGGAATCGCAAAAACAACCACGTTGATACAACATCTGCCATTTATTGAAACAAGCCTTTCTGACTCACAACTTTGTGTTGAGGAGTCCACCGTAGCTGGTAAGAGTACCCAATCCTCACCTTGATTGCATTTTTTATATAATTCAATATCATTTTCCAATACGTTTGTTGGCATTTACGTGGAATACAGTTGGATCTCCTCCTCACATTGTCATTGTGCTATTAGCTATTAAAAGCTGGTAAGAGTACCCACCTATCATCCTTGGTTATCCTTCACGTATGACCCTTGTTATAGAATGTTTGGAGACATCGGACATATTTTTACCTTTTGCCTTTAGGAATGAACATTCATTTTTATTCCATCATATGTAATAGTCAGTCCTTGAGATCTGGACTGTTTGATCAATTAGAGCCCATGTCTACATTTATCATTTGTTACACATGAATTACAACTTTTATGTATTTGTATATCACTTAGCATTACAGTTTTGTTGCATATATTTCTGCATATTTATGTCACCTTTAGGATCACATTTGCACATACGTTTTACGTTTTTTGGTTTAGATTACAGTGAAGTCCCCATTGGTTCTTCATTTGTTTGATCTTTTGAATAAGTATTATTAACATTTCTGACCCATCACAGGCGAACTGCAAGGTTTTCCTTTGTATTTTAATTTCGTCATTTGTATTTTCACTTTCCCAGCCCTTCTCTCTTCATTTATTTTTGTGTAGTGTTTTCCATACTCTACACTAACTGAGAGTAGGTATGTCTTTTCACCTGCTGCACAAGAGGTGTCATTAAACGTCTAATAGTGCGCATCGGCTTCAGATTTCCATTCTGAGAGGCCTGCGCATATTAGACACACATTTTAGCGCTACACTTTATATCACATACCCCAACAAATGTTGGCTAGCAGGTTTTCAAATGTTCTGCCAACAAATGTGTGTTGTTGGATTTTCCGACCGTGTGTACACAAGTCCGTCGGACAAAAGTCCAAAATACAAACACGCATGCTCGGAAGCAGAAGCGGTCGGTCTAGTAATCTAGCGTTCGTAATGGATAATTAACATTCGTGACGTGGCAAATTATGAAATCTCCAAATGCAGTGCACCTTCTATTCTTCTTTAATGGGATAATAATGAAACTGCTTTGCTGGTGATACTGATGGAGTTATTGCAAACAAATTTTCAAAGACTTTTTTTTTCTAGTGATATCAAGTATAATATTATTACTTTTTTTTTTATTTATTTGGGCAAGTTACCACAACGCCATTATCCCCTAGTTTTTAAGATCAAAGATACAACTATGTTGGTGTGCTTTGTCAATTTTACATTGTATTTTTTTAAATGTAACTGCCTACTCAAACTGTCATTTGAAGTAAAACACATAGCCAAGTATTATTCTACACAATTTTTTTATTGTGCATTAAAAAAAAAATAATAATAATTTATACATGCTATCTGCAAATAGAACTTAACCAAAAAGTGCATTCTATGCATCCAAAAATATAGAAAATATACCAAATCTAATCATTATTCAACCCAAAAAATAATGTCAAAGCAATAAATCCAAGGCCAATAATAAATAACACATTATCACCTCCGATTCCGCAACATGTCTGTTTGACGAACGGCCGCTCAGAAACGAACTGAAAAGCACAAAATGAAAAGCGCAAACTGAAAAGCGCTAAATGAAAAACGCCAAAAGAAAAGCGCGAATCAACACTCACCAAACTTCTACTAACACAAAATTAACAGAAGGAGCCCAAAGGGTGGTGCTAAAGAGCTGAAAAACCATCTAGTACATCTAGTACATCACTACGTTCGTAATTGTTTGGCCAACATTTGTATGACCATGTGTATGCAAGACAAGTTTGAGCCAACACCCTTCGGAAAAAATTCCAAGGTTTTGTTGGCCAACAATGCGATCGTGTGTACGAGGCATAAGACTTAGGCCTCATCCACACTGAACATTTTGCTAACTTTTGTTTTGGCAAAAAAAGAAATAGCGCTTGAAAACTCACGTAACACGTTTAAGCAAGCTCTTGTGAATAATAATTTATTTTGGCCATTGAAAAGAATTAACGCTCAAGTGCTAAAAACGCCTAATAAGTTTAGGCGAGTGAAGCGTTTCTTCTGCCAAAACTCTGCTGTTCCTAGACGCACTGGCTGTGGGGGGTTTTTTCTACCTCTAAATGCCCCTGCCTCTAAACTCCTCCGAAAATGCCTATTTGTGTGCAAGGACACATAGGCTAATACACAGGGGTGTTTAGAGGCAGGAAAGAAATCACCAAACACCCCTAAGAGCATTAGAAAAAATGTCCAGTGTGCATGAGGTCTTACTGATTAGTCTCACTTTAGGACTGCATACATCCAGATCAACAGGTTAGCTGTCTGTTAAAAATTGTTAATTTAATATTTTTTAACGTTTTTCATGGATACAGCTCTAGTATTGTGTAATTGGCCAGTAAATGTGGCAGATTTACGTTAAAGGGAATCACTCAAAAAAAGAGCCCTTGGACAGCCATAATTTAACTAATTAAAGTAACATACTTTAATAGAGCCAATCAATGTACAGATTAATGTTACAAAGTGATACTGAATTCACTCTGAGTACTCCAAATACATATCTGTCCTGTTTGTACAGAGATCAGCATCTGCAGTTTCCTGCTGTAGAATGAGAGACTTAAAAACTAAATAAAAGGCATTACAACTGATATTTTTTTGTTATTCAGCAATGGCGGAACTCATTTAAAATGTAATGGTGATTCCCGCATTGCTTTAGTGTGCCTTAATGTGATCCTGGTTTACGTGTGACAGCTTTTCTTTAAATAACAGGTAAAGTGTTCCAGTTTTTATTTAGATGTGGTTGGATACCCAGTGAATTGTGAACAGGTAATGGGTCTTGAGGTGGCCATACAAGCTTTGATGTTATCATCCGATTGATGTACAATTTGATAAAAACAGTCAAATTGGCTAACAATTGAAAAGCCAAACTTTCCATATGATCAATTTAGACTTGATTTAGATTTGATCAAACTGAGTTGATCAGCCATGGTGGAAATGTGTCGATCGGCAGCACAAAGATGCTTTTGTCATGAATACGACTGATATTTGATCAATCAGATGGCTTGGTGGAAACAGAGTCATGATTGATACTATATGATCATATCTTCCAACTATCGATTTAATTCCACTGCCCTGTGCGTGGCATTTTGTTTGATTGGGTTGTTGGCTTTTGGATGATTATTTGCTTGTATGGCCACTATTATACAGAGCAACAGATGATGGGCTTCAAGTAGACAGAGCAAGGAAGCTGCTTGTAACAACCCAGGACCCCTTTACCCACTAAGATGCTTTGGCTATAACCTGAAGTGTAAAAAGAGTTGTAGAAGAATCTGTAAGGCTATTGAGGTCTTTAGGAGAGGCAGCAGTCCAGATCATAACATCATCCAGACACTAGATTGCTGCTTCTTCAAAAGTACCTCTGCACCTATCGCAAACAGTGTTTATCTGTGCAACAACTTATTTAAAAAGAATGATAATTTCCTTGAAGAAGAAGGATCTGGAAATTCTCTAAATGCATTGGCTAACCAGGGCCATAGATATTTAATATCATTTTTTTTTTAGGGAAGGGGGTTCAGTCTTGATCACCAGGAGGAAAATAATTGTGGCAAATTGTGGATGTGTTGAGTAACAAGATTGGGTGGGTGTGGCCACTTCCAAAGGTATGGGCTTACTTCCCGTGTGCATAATAACATATGGCACAGTCCTTGTATTGAAAATATATTCTTTAATTACTGTGCCACAAGCAAGAGTCTAACAGGGGTCAGAAGCATGTAACGCCGAGAGCACAGAGGTGAGGAGTGCATAACGCTCATGTCAGTAATAAGAGTACGACAAAATATTGCGGCTTCCCACCTTTATTAACCACTTGCCGACCGGCTCACGCTGATATTCGTCGGCAAAATGGCACGGGTGCGCAAAACAATGTACACGTACGTCGCTGCATCATCTGTGGCTAGCGGGCACGTGCAGGCCACAGGCGTCGCACCAACCACAGGAACATGCCTTTAGGTCCCGCAGACTCGATGTCCGCCAGTGGCCCACGATCATGGCGCGGAGAGGCCTAGCAACATAACAGGGATCTACTGCTCCCAGTGATCGGGAGCAGTGATCTCTGTCATGTTCTAGTGAGCCCACCCCCCCTACAGTTAGAACATGCTGATGGAACACAGTTAGCCCCTTGATCGCCTCCTAGTGTTTAACCCCTTCCCTGCTAGTGAAATTTACACAGTAATCAGTGCATTTTTTATAGCACTGATCGCTGTATAAACGCCAATGGTCCCAAAATAGTGTCAAACGTGTCCGATCTGTCCACCGCAATGTCACAGTCATGATAAAAAACGCAGATTGCCGCCATTACTAATAAAAAATAAAATTATTAATAAAAATGCCATAAATCTATCCCCTGTTTTGTAGATGCGATAACTTTTGCACAAACCAATCAATATATGCTTATTATGTTTTTTTTTTTTTACCAAAAATATGTAGAAGGATACATATTGGCCTAAACTGTGGAAAAAAAATTCGTTTTTTTTATATCTATTTTTGTGGGATATTTATTATAGCAAAACGGAAGACGGAAGTCATCAGAGCTTCACCTTATTTATTAAGCTCTGGGAACAATTCCCTTGCAAAGTATGACTTCTCTTGCAAGGTGAACAATCAGTAGTAAGCAGGTAAGTAGTCCTTTTAACCATTTTTTGTAATTTTACTAACATGTCAGATGTATTACTGGTGGAGCCAGTTTTTAACTTCTTCATACCTGTACTGATATGTTAACTGGCTTACACCCAGAACAAGTTTTTGTGTTTATGGTAGGGGCATTAAATGGTGACATTGAATACTATAAATGGTTCCATGTACCCTGTACAGGCCTGTGTACTTTCCAGCACTGTTTAAATATGATAAATATATAAAATTATGCTATAGCTGGGACATGTTTTTCAAACACATGGCTGACTTCTAAACTCATAAAGAAAATGTTACCAAATTAAATTTTGGTTTCCACCAATATCCTGACATAGAAACTAGCCTGGAGCAACAGGCATTACAGGAAAAGTCACATAAATGTCAAATACTTAAAGCCCAAATCCAGGATATTTGCAATCCTCTCTGCCCCCTCATATGACTCTCTGGTATGGCAAAAAATATCCAAATTACCATTTTACTTACCTGAAACCATGGTCACATTATGACCCTTCTCTCTATCTCTCTTTACATCCTACGACCCTTCTTCGGGTGTCAACATCACTATCTGCAGGATGTGGACATCTACTTGTGCAGGCAACACTTCCAGTGCCCAGGTCTTCTTCTATAGGCTCCAGAGGTAGGAAAATTCATGGGGACAGTGAGGGGACCAGTGTCAATAAGATAATTAGAAGGAAAAATGTCTGGTCCCCAGGGCAGGAGATTAGCTTGGCTCATATAGGAAACTGTAACTTTGATCCATTACACTCTGAAATGGCTTAGCAAGAGATGTTTGGGATCCAGACTCAAGTCAAGTAAGGTAGTGGAGGCAGATTGCACTTTTTCATTTTTCTCTGGTATTGGGCTTTAACCTTCTCTGAAAAGTACCTCTATGACAAGCTTTAATCATTGCATTGATAATAGTTCTATTTAAAGTAAAACTAGACCCAACATGACAAATGTAATATTTTGCAGCTTACAAGTCATTAAATGTGGTGGCTGGATTCATTATTTTCAAAAAATAACTGTTGACCCTGTCAGAAACCTTGTGGCCTTGTAACTTCTGGTGGACTCGACTGAAACCTTAAACAATACTATAATCTTATCAACTTTCTCAGCTCGCTCTCCTGAACTGCATAGAAACTCCTCTCTATGTACTGGAGATCAGGCGATAGAGGAGGTTTTTGTAGTCCAAATCAGAAAAGCAGCCTAGGTGCTTCTATAGATACAATGCAGTGAGTGAGCAATGTCATCCTAGTCTGAGAAAATAACCCAATGAGGCCACCACACCTAAGGACTGGTAAGTAGCAATATGTTGTTTTGGGGTTTAGATATGCTTCAAGTTTCACATTCGGTTGTATAATAAAACATGTATCTTACATTAGAATATTATTATGTAGCACACTAAAGCATTACTATTTTTTTTTTAGTATTAGTTTAGATTTTATTGTAAGATAACAGTTTGTTTGACATAATTTTCATTCTACCCTATGTTCACTTCAAATATTCAATAAGGTCTAGGGGAAATAAAAAAAAAATAACAATTTCCACTGGACTGGATTGAGTAATTGAAAGTGTACACATGCTAGGGTGAAAACAACTTCTTTAGAAAATCTTCAACTACACTGCTGTGGATCAGAATGTTGCACTCCAAGGTTTGAAGAGACCTGTATCATTTAGAAATTGCAGATCCCAATGTCCTCCAGTGGAGGGGAGGGGTCCTCTTGTGTTTGGGTGGCATGGATTTTACCAGACCTGGCACCACATGATTGACAGAGTGTTCAACTGTTTTGAGACCTGAGAGTGGATTGTGTGGGGTCAGAAGCTATTGAAGGAAATTCTCTTCAGCCTCAGGGAACTGAATACTGCTAAAGACAATGGGGGGGATGGAGACATAGGGGCCTGATTTACTAAATCTGAACTCACACTGACGAAGATCACTCTCCCTTGCCAGCAAAATGATGCTGTCTTATATGTACCTCCCTGCACATGTGCATTTGCAGGGCTGAACTTGTCCATGTTTTATGGGCAATCTCTGAGATGATTTATTAAAAAATAAACATTTAACATATGGTATCATCTGAAAATTTTCCAGCACAACACATATATTTAAAATTATATTATATACAAGTTAGCAAAAAAATATAAATAAATATGGTGAATAAATACATGAACATTATTTTATATTAAATATATGTTTTCTTCTTTTTTTAATACCCGAAAATAATAATAGCATTAGTCAGTATTAACCATCAAAAAAAATCAAATTGCTATTGTTACCTATTTAATTTATTAGCATGTCTACTGCCTGATTTCACAAGTTTTTTTTTTTACACTGTTCAGGTTTTTATTCACTGACCACTATTCATAAAAGGTGAACTTTTCAAAAGCTTCCTCCAAAAAAAATGCCTGCTAGCATTTGTTAGGTACAAACATAGGAGCACACACATATTTCCATGTTCATGAAATAATAAGGCTGGCACACATGTAGACAGCTGTGATGTGGGACACAGAAAATGCTCAGGTTATTTGAATAATATGAACATATTATCATGGACATGCATAGGGTTAGAACATGACATCTGCATATAACAGACATTAAGCCACATTAAAGCAGTGAATGTGACTTTCACTAAACATTCATGGGTGGGGAATCAATCAATGTCTAATAAAACAACTACGCCAGTGTTTGGTGAATGTCAGAATAATTGGTGTAAAAATATGAGTGTTCAATTTAATATTTAATATTTTATTGTTGAAAACATTAATTCCTTAAAAAAAATATTCTGCAAATTAAGTTATAATCTTTGAAATGATAATAGAATATAACTTAAATATATTGCTTCATGATCATTTTTTTTTTATTTTAAATAAGAGTGTCATTAAATTTCAGATACATATAATAATAGATATATGAGAGCATTTTAAAGAAATGCAACATTTTATACAAAAATATTTGCTGTAAGTAAAATAATAACAGAGATTAATTAAAATGAAAATCCCAGTATTTATTTTCATCCATTACAGTGGCATATTTCTAACATTAAACAAAGAGTAGCAATGGGGAAAGATCAACATTAAAATTATATTTAAAAAAAAAAATATTAAAACTATGATTTAATCATTAGATATCTGCTTACCTGTGTTTTTTAAGGGGTGTACACCCAGTAACAAAAAAAAAAAAAAAAAAAAGCTTAAAAATTGGGATGTGTATTGGATTTTAGTGGGTTCACATATGGATAATCTTAAATACGTGTGGATAATCCCATGCATTTCTGACACACATGCACACACATGGTGTAGAATTAAGGCAGCAAAGGTGTTGTAGCATTTCCAGGGACTGAGGGCTTTAAAG
>CM053038.1:117248849-117256349 GCA_028564925.1 Lithobates sylvaticus
TAGATAGATAGATAGATAGATAGTAAAAAGCTATAGACGGTAATAGATAGATACGATATATAGATAAATACGATAAATAAATAGATAGATAGATAGATAGATAGATAGATAGATAGATAGATAGATAGATAGACCGATAGATACGATATATAGATAGATACGATAGATGGATACGATATATAGATAGATAGATAGATAGATAGATAGATAGATAGATAGATAGATAGATAGATAGATAGATAGATATCAGACCTAACATATGGATAGGAAATGAAGGAAAGATAGATAGATGGATAAATAGATATCAGAGGGGGGTAACATATGGATAGGAAATGAAGGAAAGATAGATAGATAGATAGATAGATAGATAGATAGATAGATAGATAGATAGATAGATAGATATCAGAGGGGGTAACATATGGTTAGGAAATGAAGGAACGATAGATAGATAGATAGATAGACAGACAGACAGGTGTGACACATATAGTTATGTAGGTAGATATAGAAGTATGATTTGATTTATCAGCCAGTAAATGTATCCTTATTGTGGGTGATATGGTTGGATCAGGCCGGTGCAAGGTGTTTGCAGTGTGATCAGCATGTAAGCTAATTAGCAGCGCTCGGTGCGGCTCCATTGTCTGGCGTTCAGCTCTGGCCCCGCCTCTGCTGCCTAAAACCTGGCGCCTGGCTAAAACAAACGCAAAGAAAGCTCTGAGCTCCACTCAGCCCAATTAAGGCGGACTTCAGCCGCTCTCTTACGTGTACACCCAACAAGATCGGCGTTAAGGCAACACCAGAATATTTGGCGAGAAAAAAAAAAAAGAGGAGAGAGGGAGAGTTTTTTTTTTCTCCCAGTCTCAGAAACATGTCGATGAGTCCCAAGCATACTACTCCCTTCTCAGTGTCTGACATATTGAGTCCTCTGGAGGAGAGCTACAAGAAGGTGGCTATGGAGGGCACTGGCTTAGGGGCTCCCCTGGCTGCCTACAGACAATCTCAGGTGTCTCAGCCTACTATGCAGCAGCATGCTATGGGCCACAATGCAGCCTACCACATGACAGCGGCAGGGGTCCCCCAGTTATCCCACACCACCATGGGGAGCTACTGCAATGGCAACCTGGGCAACCTGGGCAATATGAGCGAGCTGCCACCCTACCAGGAGACCATGAGGAATGGTTCGGCTTCTGGATGGTATGGGACCAACCCAGACCCCAGGTTTTCTACAAGTAAGTACAAACTCTTCTCTATGGTTTTCTACAAGTAAGTACAAACTCTTCTCTATGGCTGCAGCAGAAACGAATGAGAAGAGCTAAGTAGTAGCAAGCTATAGGACGAGAAGATAGAGCAGCAATAGAGACAGATAGACTAGCTAAATGAAGAAGAGAGAAGAAGAGCAAGAGCAGCTAAAGCAATAAGTAGTAATTAGAAGACAGATAGAGAGTCTAAGAAGAAGACAAGCTATATAAAGCGAAGCAGAATAGAGAATAGGGAAGCTAATAAGAGTAGAAAGAGCAGATAGTGCAGAGTGAGAAGCGCTATGAAAGAGGCAAGAGTAGAAGCTGAGAAAGCTGCTACAGAGAAGAAGCCTAAGTCTAGCTACGCTATGATAGAAGGCAGCAAGCTAGAGGAGAGAGCAGAGAGGGGCTTTGCAAGCAGCATGCAGAAAGAAAGCAGAGATAAGAGAGCTAGCAAGATAGCAGGCTGCAGCAGAGCTACAGCAAGAAGCTAGCTTGCTAGAGAGGGGAGGCGATAGCACGCCAGAGCTAAGAGCAGCTACAGCGATAGGAGATAGGAGAAGAAGAAGCGAGCAGAAGTCAAGAGAAGAAGTCAGAGCTGAGCTGCATGAGCAGAGCTAGGGCTAGAGAGATAGAAGCAATATCGCGAGAGAGAAGCAAGATAGCAGAGAGGGCAGGGAGCCAAGAGAAGGACAAGCAGAGAGTAAGCTGAATCAGAATAGGAACGACTAGCAGGCAGAACCTGAAGCAGAGAGAGAATGAGAGGGAGCTAGAGAAGAGAGAGCAGTCGAGCAGCTAAGCAGCTCAGCAGAGAGGAATAAGCTTAGAGAGTATGGAGCAGAGAGCTAAGCTAGCAGAGCACCAGAGGAGCAGCTAGAAGAGCTAGAAGAGAAGAATAGAGAATAAGCAGCTAAGCAGCGGAGAGAGAGTAGCAGAAGAGAGAATAAAGAGACGTAGAGATGAGCTAGCTAAGAAGTAAGAAAGAGATTAGCAGCAGCAGCTAGCTAAGAGTACCCCCAGATGCAGAAGAGTAGCAGCAAGCAGAGCAAGAATCTCAGGTGTCTCAGCCTACTATGCAGCAGCATGCTATGGGCCACAATGCAGCCTACCACATGACAGCGGCAGGGGTCCCCCAGTTATCCCACACCACCATGGGGAGCTACTGCAATGGCAACCTGGGCAACCTGGGCAATATGAGCGAGCTGCCACCCTACCAGGAGACCATGAGGAATGGTTCGGCTTCTGGATGGTATGGGACCAACCCAGACCCCAGGTTTTCTACAAGTAAGTACAAACTCTTCTCTATGGCTGGGAGGGAGAATATATATATGTATAATAATTTTCATACTGTCTACAGGTAATTGTTATAAATTCATTATTTCTTCTAGCAATTCTAGTATCAGTACATGTGTAACTTGGTGTGATAATAGGGGGGGCGATACATAGACAGACACCCGATCACTACCGACATCGTATACGATCATGTGTGCAGTCAGACCTAGATCTATAGTCCTCATTTCATCTACACATATGGGGTTAATATACATATCTAACTTTCAGTCCCTTTATGTGTTTTCTTAAATATATAATTGTTCTTACTTTTTTACCTGTCATCTATCGATAGATCTTTATGTCTCCTTTTAGTTCTCCATCTAGCGATTTATCATCTACTTGTCAATGTTCTTTTTTCTTTTTTCTTTCTTTCTTTCTTTTCTTTCTTTCTTTCTTTCTTTCTTTCTTTCTTTCTTTCTTTTTCTTTCTTTCTTTCTTTTTTTTTCTTCCTTTTTTTTTTTTTCTTTTTTTCCAAACTTCCAAGCCAACCGTTTTATATTATACATTAGCTCTAGAGTAATCTATCTATCTATCTATCTATCTATCTATCTATCTATCTATCTATCTATCTATCTATCTATCTATCTATCTGTCAAGTTTTTATTGCTGATGCATCTTTCTATCTATCTATCTATCTGTCAAGTTTTTTTATTGCTGATGCATCTTTACTTTTCTTTCTTTCGTTCTTTCGTTCTTTCGTTCTTTTTTTTCTTTCTTTCTTTCTTTCTTTCTTTCTTTCTTTCTTTCTTTCTTTCTTTCTGTCTTTCTTTCTTTCCTTCAGTCCTTCCTTTCCTCCCTTCCTTTCTTTATTATAATCTAGCTAGCTATCTACCTGTGATCTATCCATAGATCATTCTAGCTCTCTAGCGATTTATCATTTTCCCCAAAGGTTTTCCTTCTTTATTTCTTTCGTTCCAAGCCAACCTTTCTAAATTATACATTAGCTCTAGATAAATATATATATATATATAAATATAAAATAAACATCTCAGTCAATTTTTTTTTGCTTCCTTTGTTTATTTCTTTCTTTCTTTCTTTCTTAGAATCTAGCTATCTGTCATCTATCGATAAATCTTCCCAGCTCTCTAACGATTTGTCATCTACCTTGATGTTATTTCTTTGTTTGTTTCTTTTCTTTCTTTCTTTCTCTCCAACCCAACCTTTTTATATTATACATTATCTCTAGATAAATAAATATATATATATATCTATATATATATATATATATATATATATATATATATATATATATATATATATACATATAAACATCTCAGTCAAGTTTTTATTGCTGTCTGGATCTTTCTTTCTTTCTTTCCTATTATTTGCTATCACTTTTACTGATCCATAAGTTATATCTTTCTGTCTCTCTCTTTCTGTATATATATACATCTATACATACCTAGATATATATTTACATTACTCTTTACATTATCTATCTTTACATTATCTATCTTTACATTATCTATCTATCTATCTATCTATCTATCTATCTATCTATCTATCTATCTATGAGTTCTTATGAGTTGTCCTGTGTTCTTCTTGCAGTATCCCGTTTCATGGGTCCCTCCAATGGGATGAATATGGGAGGTCTGGGTAACATGGGCTCCCTGGGAGATGTAGGGAAGAGCATGGCCCCATTGCAGAGCACCCCCAGGAGGAAGCGCCGGGTCCTGTTCTCCCAGGCCCAGGTCTACGAGCTGGAGAGACGGTTCAAGCAGCAGAAGTACCTGTCGGCCCCAGAGAGGGAACATTTGGCCAGTATGATCCACCTCACCCCAACTCAGGTGAAGATCTGGTTCCAGAATCACCGTTACAAGATGAAGAGACAAGCCAAGGACAAGGCAGCCCAGCAACAGATGCAGCAGGACAACAGTTCATGTCAGCAGCAACAGTCCCCAAGACGGGTGGCAGTTCCAGTGTTGGTGAAGGACGGGAAACCATGCCAGGCTGGCTCTAATACCCCCACAGCTGCCCTGCAGAGCCACCAGCAACAGGCAGCCCTCACAGTAGCCACCAACAGCTTGGGGCAGCATCAAAGTCACCAGACAAACAGTGCAGGTCATTCTCCAGACATGGGTCAGCATTCCAACAGCCCATCCAACCTTCAGAGCCAGGTCACCAACTTGTCCCACTTAAACTCTTCCAGTTCTGACTATGGCACAGCCATGTCCTGCTCCACCTTACTATATGGTAGGACATGGTGAAAGAAACCAGCCTCAGTCCCTCTGCCCCCAAACAACCCTCCTCATCTCTTCAAAAAATGGCAAAAAAAAAAAAAAGAAAAGAAAAAACTGCAGTACTTTGGGGGGCCGGATTTATAAGAGGGTTTCACTGAGCAATCCAAAAAGAGAAGGGGAAGGATAGAGATAGTTATTAAACTGGATGGCTGGTACTCAAAACGTCAAATGGAGAGAAGGATTGGACTTCAAATACTTTTTCTATGACCATCACCTGCCTGTACATAGGGCTATGCTAAAAGCTTGGGGACGATTCCTAACCCCATAATGACAATACTGTACCCTTCCACTAAAAAAAAGGGGACAGCGGTTGTATGTTTTTTAAATTCGATGTGAAATTGTATTCTTCTCTTTGTTGGACTTGGCATATTTAGTTTTTAGTATTCTGTACATTTTTGGTTGTAAAGAAAAAAAAAATTTCAAGGCAATCAAGATTTTTTAATAGAAATTCAACTATGGATGTTCATTATTTGAGAGCAATTTGTAAACTGGCCCCTCGTCATAATATTGGATGCTGTATCTTGCCTAGATATCTGGCTTCGATATAGATTATAACAAAACGAATCGAATAAATTATTCACATTTGAATGAAGCGGGTTTTTCTTCTTTAACACAAATGCAAAAATAATGGAAATTGAGAAATTGTGTATTGACTCAGTATTAGATAAAAAAAAAAAAATCAAATTAAATAATTTTTAATTAATGGGTTTTGGGTCAAAGCCATTGACTATCACATTTTAATTGCTGGTCCTTTCACATACAAAAAAAAAAAAAATAAAAAATGAAAACCTAAAAGACGGTATGTAATATAGAAGATATGTAGAATTAAATTACTGTTGTTGGCATAATTCCTGTATGAAAATTTTGGCAACTGGCATATCACTTTTCAGACTTTTCTGAATCTAATTGGTCAATTAACGAGACACATTGAAACTTGTGAATTATTGAAGATCGTTAAATTGTACTTCTTACTATATTCTTACAATTTTTTTTTCTATTTAGGCGCTTTGATAATTTTATGCTAGACAGACAAAATTAACTGACCTACCCTATAGATGACATAAGCATAGAAAAAGATAATATAGGGTGTTTGTATGTGTGTGTGTGTGTGTATATATATATATATATATATATATATATATAATATATATATATATATATATATATATATATATATATATATATATATATATAAATATGTGTGTGTGTGTGTGTGTTTGTGTATGATACCTTATATGGGTGTGTTTTATATATGTTCTTGATATATTTAATATTCACTTAAGAAAATAAGAGAGCTTTACTATTTAGTTTAAGCATGATTTATGGAATTACCTGTGATATTTCTAATTTATTCACATCTGTTCTCCGAGACAAATCACATAGCTGTATCAATCAGTAGGTATTTGTATGATAAATTGTAACATTAAAATAAGAATTGCTAGTAGCTAAAAACAACTTTAAAAAACAAACAAAAAACAAACAAGCCTAAAAAATGTAAATGTACTTGTTTTATGTAATACATAAAAATATGTATGAAGGGGACTTAATTATACATGAACATTTTTTGTACAAAGTCTAGACGAGTTTAGGAGAGTTTTACATTTTTTTCTGATAGGAAACTCCGATCAGAAACACAAACCAAAGGTTTTTTTTTTCCTGCCTCTAACGTTGAGCTCAAAATATGCCTATAATCGTCCTATTGCATGGACACATAGGATAACATTGCATTGCTTCTACAGGCAGAGCACAAAACTCCTGTTGCTTTTTTTATGCCAGTGTGCGTGGAGCTGAGTATTTTTGTTTTATCATGGTGTCAGAACAGTCAACTAAATACAATTTGCATAGATTCCTTCTTTGGTAGTTTATCAGACAAGGTAACAGATGGATAGGGAAATGAAGAAAAGAAAGAAAGAAAGAAAGATGCAGGCTGCAAAAAAAAAAAAAAAAATAGCAGATATTCTAGCTGTATATAAATGTATATATATATATATATATATATATATATATATATATATATATATATATATAGCTAGAATATCTGCTATTTTTTCCCCTTATATTATACATTAGCTATAGCTAACTCTCTCTCTCTCTCTATCTCTATCTATATATATATATATATATAGAGAGAGATAGAGAGAGAGAGAGAGAGTTAGCTATAGCTAATGTATAATATAAGGAAGTTTGGACCTTTGAATGCATGTATGTATATGCACATGTATCTGTTGATGGGTTAGACACATAGACATATAGGCCAAATATATGTTGATGGATTAGACACATACATAGACATATAAGCACACATCTCTTTGAGAGACACATACACATCACATAGCCACATTGACACAGACATATAGGCCAGCCAAGTATCTGTTGATGGGTTAGACACATACATGTCACCTATACTGTAGGTGCATGTACCTGTTAATGGGTTAGACACATACACATTGCATAGACATATAGACAAATGTGCAGTATTTTTCCATGGGTTAGACACACACGCATTACATAGACATACAGGCACATGCACAGTATTTATTAATGGATTAGATACATACACATTACATAGCCATATAGGCACACGCACAGTATTTATTCATGGATTAGATACATACACATTACATAGATATAGACATATAGGCACATGTACAGTAATTATTCATGGATTAGATACATATACATTACATAGACAT